>CM025780.1:56200068-56282608 GCA_014636745.2 Centella asiatica
GTTTCTTTCAGTAATTAATCTTTGAGTGGATGTATGGTTATCCTCTCCTTCTTATGACGAAGCCCTGATCCAGTGAGGGATTTTGGGGTCGTCACAAAAAAATAGTGTTGAGTATTTGCGTCGGTTCTTTTAAAGGACCGACGCAAAAAGTGTAAAAAAAAATTAAAAAAAAATAATTAAAAATTTTATTTTTTAATTAAATAATTAAAAAATAGTGTTGAGTATTTGCGTCGGTGCTATTAAAAGACCGACGCAAAAAGTGTAAAAATAATTAAAAAAATTTATTTTTTAATAAAATAATTAAAAAATAGTGTTGAGTATTTGCGTCGGTTCTTTTAAAGGATCGACACAAAAAGTGTAAAAAAAATTAAAAAAATAAATAATCAAAAAAAAATATTTTTTAATTCAATAATTAAAAAATTAAAAAAATAAATTTATAACACATTTGCGTCGCTTGTTTTAAAGAACCGTCGCAAATAATTGTACTATTAATTACGAGTATGCCACCGTACAGAAAAAAATACATTAATATATTTTATCGCCTTTGCATTTTCAAATCGCGGCATATATTTTCATTTTACCGCTTTTTGAAGACAAACCACCTTCTCTCTAAATTCTTTATATTTTCATTGCGCAGTATATATTTTCATTTTCATTGTGCGACATACATTTCATTTGGGTGATGATTTATTTCTCCTCCGGTGTTAGGTACGTTTCTTTTGTTATTTTCTTATTCTATGTGTGGGCCTTTGTATCTTTGTTTATTTAATATGTAAAACTTTATATTGAAAGTTTGCTGCTGTAGTAGGTACAACATGAGTTCATTTTTCTTCTTTCATGGGTACCCTGTATTCTTTCTTCCTCTTTTTCTTTACAACAGCCTAGTTCTCATCAGTAAATATTTATACTTTTCTTGTCAAATCTGAAAATTGGAATAATTTTGAATAGTGTTATTAATTTGTATTTTATATATTTCAGGTTGAGGATTTTACAGACCGGTCCCAAAATGTTGCAAGGGCAGTAGGAGAACCACAAGTACAAAAAATAATAAGTGCATTGAACTTTCAATTCGATATGTTTTTGACTAGCTTCTTGAATGGTTTAATTTTGATTTGTATATATTCTTACTTTGGAAATGACCTTTGAACAGATTGTAAATTTTGATTTGTATATATTTCTCTTTTGCAAATGAAGTAGTTCAATTTTATATTTCTGGCTTGTTGTGACATTAGAATTAGTTTTTTAATATGGTTGGATATGGTATTTTAAAATGAATTTTTTAAAAAATAATAACATGATTTGCGTCGGTTGTTTTAAAAGTCCGACGCAAATGAGCATATCATTTGCGTCGGTTGTTTTAAAAGTCCGACGCAAATGACCATATCATTTGCGTCGGTTGTTTTAAAAGTCCGACGCAAATGACCATATCATTTGCATCGGTTGTCTTAAAGATACGACGCAAATGACCATATCATTTGCGTCGGTTGTTTTAAAAGTCCAACGCAAATGACCATATCATTTGTGTCGGTTGTCTTAAAGGTACGACGCAAATTATAATGTTTTGCGTCGTCTCTTTAACCGACGCAAAATAGTCAAATTTTTGCGTCTCCGCCATATGCGTCTACTGTTAACCGACGCAAAAGAGGTAATTTAACCGACGCATATGATCAATTTTGTACTAGTGAGAATTATGAAAGAAAATGCATATGTGATGTTCTTAAACTTTTAATGTTTCAAATCTGACAAAAGAACCGTTGAGATTAAAGGAATAACATCCTCAAATAATTTAAGGAAAATAATGTTTTATAGCTTTTGAAGACAAACTGCGCATCAAGGGACAACTAGTCATCAGGCGATGACTGGACATCAGTGGATAATTACTTGTGAGGGGATGTTTCACCCGTCAGGGAGTGTCTCTCGACGACCATCAAGGGATTGCCTCTTGGCCATCAGGGTATCATTCACTCATCATGGGATAATTTCCTCACCGCCAAACTCGTCGGGTGATAACTTTGACTATCGCCGAACTTTCTTGGCTGTCAGGGAATGATTTGTTCATCGCCAAACTCCTCGGGGACTAATATCTTTAGCCATTAGAGACTAACATATTTTTCCCATTAGAGACTACGGATGACGTCATCAGGGACTAAACTTAGTCTGTTGGGGACTAAGGATGACGTCATCTGTGACTAAGAAAATCCTTCGTGAGAGAGTAACATCTATCTCATCAGAGACTAAAGTATTTCATCAGAAACTAGCATATTAGTCATCAGAGACTAACAAATATCTCATCAGAGACTGATGACGCCATCTTAACCCATCGGAGACTAAGGTTGACGTCATCAGAGACTAATATTATCTCGTCAGAGATTAACTTCATCTCATCAGAGACTAATATTAGAACTTGTCTTTGCTACGATGGAAGACCTAACATGATCAAACTCAACCTAGGATGCCTCATAAACATGTAAATGCAAAGGAATAAAGTCCTTTAAAGTTTTATTCCTTCTTGAAAACTTAGCATACAAGGTTAATAAATCTTTGATACTATGCACGAAAGAAACTGAGTAGAGTATCAGGTTCTTACCTTTTCGTTTTTAAGAGGGAAATTAAATCTTGTCTGAGAATAATTTTCCGAGAGAAAGACTTGGAAATTTATGGAGATGGTAAGTTTAGACAAAAACTTTAGAAGTGAAATTTTTAGAAAAATGATTAAAATTTTACCTCTGAATGAGGCATTTATAGCAGACTAAGATTAAGTTTTGAGATAAGATGATTGGTTAATCTGGACGGTAAAACGATTGTTTATCATTACTCTTTAACAGCTAACAACGTAATAAGCAGCTGTTGTCACACATGCACATAAGCTTCATCAACTAATGACACACAAGCAGCTTATTAACCCAAACATCATACGTACATATGAGATCATTTCCCTTACGTAAGCCATTCAAATTGTTTTGAATGAAACTTGTTAACCTCCACACTCATACTCTATAACATCAGTCTTTGTTCATGCTTGATTAAATTAATCTCATACAAGATTTTGAGATTAATGTACTTCATATCCCTTTGATGGTTTTACAAAGGAACTGGAATCATTGAATTTTAGACATCACATTGCCATTGCACTTTCGTTATTCATTCCAAATAAAAGAAATTGAACCTCCATGCATAAAATAAATTACAAAATGAATTATTTGTATAACAAAACTCATTTGAAATTTTAGGTTCTCACAATAACCATCTAAATCTAACTTCTGTTGATAAATAGATATTGGACCAATCAATACTCATAATCACATCTAACATGTTATTGATAATTAAGCACAATTTAATAAGCAAATAATACATAATCTATTAAATTAGGGATTTGGAAAAACCATACATCAACCATAGATAGAGTTCAACTTAACCCTAGATTAAAAACTACTCACTCATAATTAAATTAACAAAACAATTAACAAGATGATAAGATTCCATAATAATAAAGGTAAGAATAAAGAAGAAAAACTTTACTTGAATTCAGTGGATGAAATCTTGAATAAAACCCTAAAGTGTTTTTATGAAAATATTGTACATCTATGAATAATCTACTATGTTCGTCCTTTTCTCTTTAATTGTACAAGTATTTATATGTCTAATTAGATACATTTTTCAATTTCATCTTTTGAATTCTTTTGATATCATCCAATCTTTATCACTTTATTATTTCAAGTAGTGAAGATTTCTTCAACTTGCAAAGTTCATTCTTGAAAGAGTCTTCAATTCTTCAAAATGTATCTTGACAATTGTTATTTTCACATAACTCTTTTGTTTATTTATTTTCCTACAAAATAAAATAAAAGTAATAAATAATCTAATAATAATAATAAATTGAGCATAACTAAAGTGGTAAAAATAGATAAATTATGGACTTATCAGTCTACTGTGGAGTCTAAAATTTTATTCCTTATAAGTATATTTTCTACAATGTATTTTTGTAGATATAATAACTTATAAATAGTAACTTACAAAATACATTGAAAACATACTAAAAAATAATAATTTAAAAATAGTAATTTATAAACAATAGCTTACGAGAAAAAAAAAATACTCTTGCGCATAATTATTTTAAAATACGAGAGTTTTAGAGAATTTTAGATTTTACACTATATCAGATAGTGGCCCAAGATTTGCCAACCTTAATTTGTCCACATTTTTCTCATTATTTGGATTTAGTTCTTTAGCCAAATTCTGTAGCATCTCGGATCCGCTTGGTGAATGCCGGACACGCGTTCTTGCATTCGATTGTAGTAATGTTGTGCAAAACGGGGTCCAACTTCTCTGCTCCAAATTTTCAAAGGGAATTACATCCATTTTTACAAATCGTAAGAAACTGACAATGGTTACTCAACGCATGAGGCTAAAAAAATTTTGATTATGTAAACTTTTTTAATAAATTGTAACCAAATGTGTTGTACTATTTAATACAAAAAAATTGATCTCATACGACAGTATCGGTTAAATTTCATACAACGACTTTGTTATACATTTCGGATTTAAGCCAATGCAGACCTAGGGTGCGGACCTAGAGTGCGTTTATCCAGGTAATTTGAATATATATACACACACACATACTTTGGCAAGAATAATGATGTAAGTCACGTTTTTTTTTTTTTGTAATATTTTATTTTTTGAAGGAGGAAATTATCGAACTTGAAAATTTTAAAATTAAGAAAAATCAAATGACTGTAATGGGATATTTGTGTTTGTAGAGTGGTTTGAGTTAAATTCTACTATACGTCTTCGTAAATTTGTTTGTCCAACTTAGCATACAAGTGAATAATTCTCCAGCAATGCCAAGCAGCTTCCAAATAAACGAATCGATTCCCAGAAATTAGTATCTTAAAATTTGTTTGTTATAAAATATAAAAGTTATAAAGAAAAAGTTATCATATTCAAATTCAGTATATAATTAATTATTTCAACATAAATAAATATATCCAAATCCATATATGTGCAAATTGAGCAATAACAAAATTGCACAAACTTTAACAGTAACAGAACAATGCAATCTAAACTTCAGATATGTATCATTAATGCAAGATCCAAACAAAATATTATCTTCATTCCAAATTAAATATAGTACGTCTATAAAATAATGCTATATATATATATATATATAAACATTGCAGATGCAGTACAACTTAAAACATTGCATATACAATATACAAAACATACCGACAGGCGCCAACAAGAAGAACTACCATGGCTAAATTACTAGCTCAGTGCTTTCTTTCCGTTATTTTGACAATTCCTTTTATAGTTGCAGGTACAGAATCACAATCCACCTTATTAATCATCGAAGTTATTATGATTTTTCTATGTTTTAGGATAAATCATTTACTAATCACAATCCACCTTATTTACCTTATTACTCATTTACTAATGCTTTTATGATTGTTTAGTGACATTTGTTAATTGTTATATATGTGTAGCCTGATCACTAAATAATGAAATTGGATGTGAAATTCGTAGATAGGGGAGTTGAACAAGTTACAGAAGTTTGCTACACCGACAAGTTGTGTTCATGGTCATCGTTTGATTCAGTTCAATGCCGCAAGTGGTGCCGAGATATGGGATAAGGCTGGTAACTGCAAAATCCCAGTCTTTGGTCCCGCTGGGGATACTTGTTGCCGCAGCACTGCACAGCCCCGCAAAAATTGCAAAGTTTTGTAATTCCCTCTGTAATTCTTTCTTCTTTTTTTTTCTCCCTTCCTTCTTGTTTCAGATTCAAATACATTTTATTGAATAAAATTAAATTACATATATGGTAGGTTGTGAATTAATTCAAGTACTTATCACTCGCTTATAACTTGAATGTCCGGGTCTCAAACTTCATCAGGAGAGAACATGGTGAGGATTCGCTGATTTAAAAAGAAAAATCAAAACTACATGAAGACAACGAGCTAAATAATCTTAGAGCAAATCGTAATTTATTTTGTTATCAATAGTAACTATATCAATTCTTTTCTTTTTCGTATACGATTTGATATCATTTATAATGAATTTAACTTCTACTTTCAAAAACATAAGTTTTATTTTAAAATATAGATAATAAGCATAAAATACAAGTTTTAGTTAAACCCAAGTGATGGGCAACTAAATAGCTCAAATTGTCAGCTCTATATATATTTCGGTTCGCCTCACTTCATAAATAACCAAATCGGTATATAAAACCGGACCTCACACCAAATCTTGGAGCAAATCTCACTCCTAACCTTTTTTTTTTTTCTAAAATGACCGCCAATCTGCCCCCATTATGTCAGAGTAACATGGTGATGTGTTAGTTCATACTTCAACATTATTCATTTTTAATTATGAAGAAATTTTTTATTTTCTATTGAAACGAGTTTTATTTTATTCTAATAAGATTAGATTTCCAATTAGAATTTGGATTTTGATTTTATTTTATCTTTTTGGATTTCTAACATTATGTTAAAAGTTTATAAATAGAATAGTTTATTGTGTTTATATGAATATCACAAAAGTTTTAGTTTTTATCTTTCTTGTGAGACTCTTTTACAAGGAGGTATGTGATATTATATAACTGTTGAGAGTTTGCAAAGTAGATTAGTGGAGTGTGAGATAGTATACCATAATTGTATCTTGTGAAAAATTTGGATCAATAGTAATAATATTTAGACATGCAGGACGTAACCAGAATTTCGGTGAACCTGATTAAAATACTATACTCTTAATTTGTATGTTCTCGTCTTAATTTCATCATCTTATTTATTGTTTGAGTTTATGGAGAACATGCGTGATATATTCGATTTCAAATTCTAACATTTGGTATCCGAACTTGGTGCACAACAGAGTTCCTACGATTTATTGTTGAATTTTGTAAGATGTTGTACATCTACAACTTAGGGTTTAAGATTGAGAAGTTAAACGGTAAGAACTTTGAATCATGACAATTTAAAATTATTGATCTTCTTACTGAACGAGATTTACATGATGTGATTGAGAATCTTAAGTCAGTAATTATTGTCGATAAGGAGGATTATTGCTCGTCTAATATAGTACAAACGGTGACAAAGCAAAATTACATAATGGAAGCGTTTAGATCGAAAAGTGAAAAACTTAATCCGTTTGTGCCTTAAAGATACTGTTTTGATGAAAGTTACCATGGAAAAATTCACAAAAGACCTTTGGATGAAGTTGAATTTTTTTTATTAATTTAAGAATCCTTTGATGGTGAATAGAGGTAGAGATCAAAACAAGAATGTAAGGTGTGATATTTGTAGATCTTGTGGGAGACCATTAAGCATTGATTGGTCAAAGATGTGATGCTGAAAGTGTCAAGAGCTTGGTCATGAAAATAAAGATCATTTCAACAAAACGACCAAGGACAAAGGTGATTCCAAAAGTATTGTAGTGTTTCGCAGAAAAGTGGTGGGCTTGCCCTTTCTCTGGTAGGTTTGGAAGTGACTCATGAACTCCTTCTTGAGCTGGGCAAAGCTGTCGATAGAGCCAGGTTCCAAGGTGCGGAACCAGGTGTTGGCCGTGTCCCTTAGAGTGCTGGTGGACAAGAGGCACATAACTATGTCGTCCTGTCCGGTATGCATAGTGATCGACTCATACTTAGTAATGTGCTCAAAAGGGTCTCTCTTGCCATCATAACTTAGAAGTCGGGGCTGTACAGCTTCCTTAATGGGTATGCGGCTGATGATTTTATGAACCAATTCATCGGGCAAGCTGCTGATTCTGTCGTCTCCCTCATGTGTAGCCCTAGTTTTTCTGCATTTCTTCTTGCTACCACTACTACCCTCCATATCTTAAAAAACTCAAGTCTTTACTCTCCCCTCTTTCTCTTCTTCCAGATGATAAATCTGAAGAGTGAATCACTAGCCAAACAGAAGAAGAAGAAGCTATTCCAACTACAGTGGTGCTCGAGCACTCAAACCAGATCCCAATGTTCTCTCTCTCTCTCTCTCTCTAAAAGTTCGAGTATTTTATAGAGCGAGAAACTTTTAAAATTGAAAATTATTTAAAGGAAGAATAATTGTTGGTGAAATAGCGGAATAATTGACGGTGGAATGGCGGGAGATCGTGAGTTTAGGAATGAAAAATATAACATGCTGGAGAATAAATTATTTTTATTTATAAAATAATGATTGTCCATTCCTATCGTACAGTATATCATATTTTTCATTTTTGTATTCTCATATTAATTCTTACATTAAATTAAATACACTTTTTCAAATTTTTCACATAAAACAATTATATATACGTACGTACATATACATATGCATATATATATATATATATATATATATATATACACACACTTTTCCAAAGAAATGAAAATCATTAACATTGTCCGTAAAATAAAAATCTGAACCGGAAGCTCACAGAGCCTAAGAGATGTATTTTAAACATTTTAAAATTCAAAATGTGAAACAATTTGCCATATAAATAAATCATATTAAAGTGTCACAAGAAAAATTAATACACCCCTTAAAAGTACTTTTCTGTTTGCAAAATTTTATAATCTAAAATTGAAGTGAATCATGATATACACAAAGAATATTATTGAATACAAACTTTTATATTTATATATTTTTATAAATTTATATCACAAATGAAATTGTAAAATTTACTAATAGTATTACATTAAAAAAAAAAAAGTACTACTCTTAGAACCGAGGGAGCAATAATGTACTTTTGAAATTTATAGTGATTTCAAAAATATTTATATAAAAAGATGTTACACAATTTTATTTATTGAAACCAATTTAACTTGTTCACTGTAGGTAATGTAGACAGATCTTAACACGACTGGAACTGGAATCAAATAAACAATAACAGTTAAACACATGAGAAGATCATAATCTATCATATAAACAACAAACAGATAGTAATAAAACTACTACCAGTTGTACAGATAATAATGATAACGACGACGACAATATAATAGTATAGTAGCAGTAATACACTACTACGGTAATACTGATAACATAAGTAATAACAATAAGTGATGAATTAAAAATTAAAAAAAAAACATGAACAAAAGACCCGATTTAGATTTGACCCGATTCCATCCTAAAAAAGGAAAGATCTATGACAAAATGCAACAGAATTACAGGTCAGACATGTAAATTAAGAAGCCATGCGCTTGGGAAGCAGACAAAAACTAGGGCATAAATACAACAAAAAGAGGGACATTACTGATATAATTATAAACCATCTCCATGACAGACTCCTGCAAGGTTGATCCCAAGAGATCTGAAGTCCTCCTGTATGTCTGACAGCTTTTCCTTATGCACAGCTTGCAGCTCATGAACTTTGCGACGAGTATTGTCTAGATCATTGTGAATTATACAAAGTTCATTAGCAGTTTTTACACTATTCACCAGCCAAGAAATGTTGAACCCCCAGCTCTCCAAAGCAGCAAAGAGTTTCATGTAGTGAGTGACAAACGATGCAGTAAAATGTTCTTTGAAGACTTCAGAAAAGGCATGTATGGCAGTACACAATAAATTTAGCCCAACAGTATATACTATCTCAGTTTGGGGAGCAAAGTGCTCAAACGTTTCCGGGAACTTTTGCTTGATTTTCTTCAACAATTTGACAAACTCATAATTAACCTGATGGCATTCCCATAACGAAAAAGTATTATTCCCGCTATAAGATGGTAGCACTCCACAAGCCGGTGCATGGCAGATCCGTTCACATGAACATTGTTAATCCCATTCACCTGTCCTGGTATATTTTTTGCGACTTCTACTGTTGGTCCTTGGTCAGTCAGAGTAGCTTTCACTTGAGGATTGTCTATTATCCTTTCCTCTTCCACTTGTTCATCCGCATCCTGAACGATTATTTCTTCAACGACCGGAATCTGTATTAGCATATATTTTTATTTGCTTTCTACTTCTTTTCTAGTGTAATTCACTTCACCTGGCACACGACTCTTACTGCCGGATATTGAAGTTTCACCATCTGATCCGCTGGATGAAGTCTTCAGCATCTGAACTGTAGGGTGAGCTACATTCATTGGGTGAGTTGCAATCCTCATATGCTAACGCAACTACAGAATAATTATAACCAGTTTGACGCAACATATGCCTTTTTGGGTTGTAGTGTTGTCTAACAGGTGTACTCTTGTCCTGCAATCATTAACAAAGTGAGCAAACACTTACTGAAAAACTGCAGAAAAGAGAAAAACTAAATACGCAGCTGGTCATAGAAATCATGATTAACTAAAAAAAAAAAAGCAATACATGCAAATACATGATGAACTACAATAACCGTCCTTGTTGTGGAAATAGAAATCCAGAAAATCAAACAATTCACACTCTAAACGACTGCTGCAGGGTCTGGATGGCTATATCATTTTCCTCTAGATACTCAAATATCTCATGTACTCCATATGAATGGCTCAAAGGAACAAAATTGGTATAACTACTACAACTTAGGCACTAACAAAAAATAGTTTAGATAAGTTCAAAGCTGTACATGATTTAAGTGACACGTTCATGGCATGTTGGAAAAGACAATTACTCCCCTTTCTTCCCAAAACCATTAATTAATCATCCACATTCAAATTACCTTCCAATTTAGCTTTACATTCAAGTATTTGTTCATACTTGAACTCCTCGTCTGCCTTTAGGGGCATAATTGTTGAATTGTGAAGGTTTGAGATAGCCTAGAAATAAAGATCCTACGATCTCTATAATTCAACTGTATAGGATACCTAACTATCTTTCACAAAGTTATGCACAGAGAGTAATCTTTGAGATGATTTAGAGATGCTAATTTGGTCTTCAAGGTAATAAGAAGAAAAGGAAGCCCCCAAATTTCAACAAATCATTCCAAATCACACCATAGGTAACACCAACTTTAAAGTTTTCAAACCATATGGAACACAAAGTATAGCAGTCCATAGCCCATGCAATTGGGAAAACCTAAGAAGATACAATTAATAAAAGAAGATGCAATAAAGGAGACCAAGAAGTCGAAGTAAAGTGTCAAAAAATGCTTCTGACGTAATTTGTCGAGATGACAACTTTATAATGCATCTGATACATTTAAGACTATGAATTGAAGTAACATGCAAAATTTATGGTAAAAAGTGCAGAAGTGAATCATGAATGAAGATCTTGGCACCTGGAGAACTACTCAGTAAGTAAGTTAGGACAAGATTAAGAGACTTGGTAGGACTTTCACATCGCAAAAGCCTGTTATTGTTGAGCAGCATAAGGCACTTCACGTATTGAAATTTTACGATATCAGGAACCCCCAAAAGCACCTAGACAAATTTTTAAAGAAGTCAAAGCAAGCAACTGCACTCCGATAGAAACATGAAAGCTAGATAATTCATACAGTAGGTGTCTCACAAACATTATTTCACAGATGCTATCAAAGACATATATCACGAAGATTTTATAATCTGGTGGTGAAGGGAAAATGAGCATCCTGCAATGACTTTCATTATCTCTGCATTGTATTTTTTAAAAATTCAAACATGGTAAAACACATTAGCCTCATTGATATATCTTAATTATAATCTAATTTCTTTATATTAATTAACTTTAAAAACGAGAATACATGTATACCTCAATAGTGCTGAATGAAAGAGTGAGAAACTTTGCTCCACCAATTACTTGAAACATACTAATGAGTTGCTGGACGAAAGCTTTTTTCATCTCTTGGTCGTACACTTTATACCTTTATATGTCCATATCAATATTTTACTTTCTCTAAACGAGGGAATCCATTCTCGGCAGACAACAATAGTGGAGAACAACCATCATATTCAAGAAAGGATAAATTGGGCGCCAAGACCACAAACTTGCAAATCATAGGTAAATACACGGACATGGAGATGGTGAGGTTTGTAAGACTAGTGATGTTTATAGAACAAGTCTTAATAGCAGCATCATTCCCTAAAAATATCCGCAGTGAAAGTATCCTTTTGTTGAAAGTGAGATTCTTCAAATGGCAAAGCCCTCAAACCTCAAATTTGCATCATTTCCTACAAATGTTACATCTTCCAGTATAAGAGTTTCCAAAGACGGCAAACTCCAGGACATTAGAGGTACATTCCTGCAATCTCTAAGGTGTAAGTTTTTCAATGCCGGAAAACGTAAATCAGGCAAAACATGGTAACTTTCAAGACGTTAAGTTGTGAGGTATGGTAAGTTCCACGTCTGTGGTTCTTTGCAGGACATGTTAAAAATCAATTTGAGTATTTTAAGGGATTTGGAGATAAAGAGAGAAAATGGAAGTACAGCCCTAGAACATAAGTTAATCTCCTTGACATTGTGAGAAATTGGGTAATTTACAGCTCTAGGAATCACCTTTCGAACAATGGTGTCGGTAATACGGCAAGGAAGTATATGGATTGTGGAAATGTCGGTACAATGGTTGCGCCGAGAGAGAAATTTATTGACAAAAAGGCCGAACTGAGTGGATGATACCTTCAATTTGTAGTTGTCGAAGTCGAGACATGGAAGAGAAGCCCACAGGCGAATCCATCGTTTGGACAAGACGGAGGTCTGTACAGCCTCCTTTATGGGGATGCGATTGATGATTTCATGAATCAACTCATTAGTCAAGCTGCTGATTCTGTCCTCTCCCTCATCTCCATTGCTAGTTTCTCTGCATTTCTTCTTTCTACTGCTACTACTTCCCTCCATTTTTTCAAACCCTAAGCTCTGTGTGTTTTTCCCTCTTTCCCGCAGTTTTGTACAACCTCTCAAAATTCATCCATAATGGATCTCAATTTCTTTTATAATTGACACACAAATTTTAAGTTTTCTTTTTCGATATTAAAGTTAAATATTCGATTAACATTTATATTATGAACAATTGTTTTAAAATTATATATAATTAAATTAATATTTCAATGCCACAATCTACAAATTGAGATCCGGTGTTATCTAATTTTCTTCATCATTCAGTATTATTTATTGCCTTCAATTTGATGGTTTTATTGCAATAATAGATACGTTACGAATTCGTTTGCTATGTAAAAGGAACAATTGACAACCGGATTTATCAATTCGCAAATCCTTCCTCAAATAATTAAAAACGATGAGACATTTAAGGAATCAAACAAACAATGAATACATGTTACACAGAAAACTCAGTCACACAACTTAGCAGCAAAGGAAAATTTGATTCGGCTAGCTCAATAAATCTTCATTTGACCTTTGATTCAAATTAAATTGTAGTCATTATATAATTATCCGATTCTATAAGTAACAACGGTCTTTAATTCAACTAACACTCGCTACTGATCATTTACGATATACCTGGAAACTTGTCAATGTTCAGCACCAAGGTTCTGTTCGGCCGTGCAGGGAAAAAACTGCTCAATTGCTTCGGATATTTATTCTTAATGTGTTTTAGCAAGTCCACAAGCTTGGTACAAACGTGATGGCCTTTCCATAATGAAACATTTTTATTGACGATGCATGAGCAGAGCTCTTGGCTTTCAACTGTAGCAGGCGGTGGCGCCACCTCCACCGCATGCACCGCGGCTCCATTCCCAACAACATTTCTATCTGCAGCCAGTTTCCCTTGCTTCTTCACCTCGACCAGATGCGCTTCGGCTCCATTCCCAACTTCACATAATATCTATAAAATGCTTGTTTAGAAGAAGCTATTATCGACATAGACGTAGAAACAGCTTATTATTACTATCCTAAACCTAGTTTCAAAAAGTTACATGGAGAAGGAGTGACACATACTTTTCGAACGAACAATGAATATGTTTGGAGTAATCCGAGAAGCGATGTAGCTCAAACTTTCCTAGGATACAATCGAGGTACGACGACATAATTGATATTGGAGGTTCCATCATTTATACATTTTTAGATGCCATGTCTGTTTAATTTTAAGTTTTGCAACTTGTTACAGTTCAAATGCTGGTATTTTTACTCAAGTTTTGTCAATAATTTTTTGCAGATACTTTTGAAGATTTATTTTTCAGAATGTCAGGGTTCTCCATTTTGTAATCGGAAGGTTTTAGAGGTATTTGGAACACCTTTTGGAGATATTCCAGATCGCGTGATAAACTACTTGCTTAGCAGTTCCCCAGATGCTAAGATCATGATACAGGTATTTTTAAGGTCCACTGGTGCATTGTATACCTTGCATGTGTGTGTGTGTATATATGTCAGTTTGCATCTTATTATTCTGTTTAGGGGTTAAATTATTTATTTAATTAAACTATATATGTTTCTGCATTTATTGTAATAAATTCATGTCAACCATAAAAACTGTAAAATGTTCATCGTTCGATAACAAAAAAAAAAAAAAGAGAATTGATATTTCCAGTGCAAAAATGTTGCCGACAAAGCAATTGGACATATAGTAACACTTTTTTTGTGACAAAACTTACTTTTAATGACACATATTGTTCTATCAACAACTCTTTTGCTTTGCAATATCGACTCGTGAAAAAATATCATAGGACATGATATTAGAAAACTAAAAATTAGTGACAATATGTGTAACTAAAAGTGTCACAAAAAAATATAATACTTGTCAAATGCTCATGCAGCATCCCTATAATATATATAGTGCATGCCGCAACAAACTCAACTACTCTATTAATTAGAAGTTCAACACCCTTTGTAAACAAAACATCATGATTACACTTCTAAGACATTAGCGAATATGTTGGCTAATTTCTCACCTATTTCTCATATATTAACCAATTATAGCATGTAAGGCCTAATATTCCATTTACAATATAGAATCTATTTATTTCCGATTAAATTTTAAATATTCTATATTTTTGTAAGGTAAATTATACTCTCTAAAATTTAATCCGAAATAAACGACAATGGTACAATGTGTGTGGAAGTTTAAAATGTATGTTTTTAGTTTCTACAACCTAGCTAAAGCTGTTTCGCACATAATGATCAAATTTGCATATTAATGTTATCTGCTTAACACTACTTTCCCAGTTCATTTATTTGTTTTTTAAAACAGTTAAATTATTATCCTTGTTTACAAGAAACTACTATTGTCATCCTACTGCAGGGAAAACTGCATCAACGAGAATAAACAACTATCTGTCCAAGAAAATTATGAGTATCTTTTGATATGTCTGTTAAACAAGGTTCTCAATCTTAATATCTTTAGGTGTGATCAATGTATTTTTGCTTACATTTGTTCTAAACACTTGAGAATGAAGGCCGACTGTGAACAGTATACGTATGCTATGTCCAAATTTGGTCTTGAAATAATTTCAAAGATATATAGATGCATTGTAGTTTTTTTCAGCGATTATAATTGAAAATCAAATGCTTGCACTGGTACTTTTGGAGATTACAAGTTTCTTTTTGTTCTTTTCGTTAAATATCTTCTGAGACTATATATGAAGGGAAAGGGTCCTCCCATAGACAATGATAAATTATTTATACATATAATATTCAATTAAATATACAATATTAATATTATCAAAAATTTAAATAAATAACTTTTTTTAATGAAATGGATGGAGTAAAGAGTTAAACATTACTTATGTATAGCCCATTCTACAACAAACAAACATTCCACACTACCAAAACGATTCCAGTCCGATATTGCGAGGCTTTCTAAATTAGCCAAACACAGAATCAGCAGCCTTTGCGTGATTGATAGTTATACTCATCCATTAAAATAAGATATAACAAAATTTACTCGCCGTCATATGAACTTTTTAGTTTTTTGCAACACGGGATAGTATTGTTGCGATTGCGGCAAGGAACTCATAACCCAAATATTATAGCATTTAATCAAAATATAACTTAAATAGCCAATGTAAACAGAAACTTTTCAACAAAGTATCGGGTTTCCCCGAATTGAAGGGACATCTTCCAACCCCCGAATTGAAGGGACATCTTCCAACAAAGTAAGACTTTCGTCATTAATTATGAATTTTGAAAAAATTACAATTCTAAGTTTTAATATATTAAACATTGATTGTATATATGAAGAAAACAAAATGTAACTAATTTTGTAGCACAATTAACAAGTATTTACATAATAACTTGGATCTAAAATTTTGCAGGCCTGCTTTGAGGAAGGAACAAAAAGTATATAATATATAAGATTATATGCTACAAAAGACCTCTCTCTCTTTCTGTGTTTCCCAGTGTACTAATTCACTTCATCAGGCACACGGTTCAAATTGTCAAATGATGTATCTTGGTCATCTGAACAGCGTGATGAAGTTCCGTCATCTGAACTGCTGGAAGAGGTATCTTCAGCATCTGAACTGCAGGTTAAGGTATGTTCATTATCAGAGCTGTGATCCTCCTTTGCCACTACGAAATATCTAGATCCCGACCAACACAACATATGCATTTCTGGGTTGTATTCTCTAACAGGTGTTTTCTTGCCTTTCAACTAATGCCAAAGAAGTGAGCAAACACAATTACACAAGATAAACTTCTAATGGGCATATTATGAAGTGAACATTGAACAATTAACAATGAGATGATCTAAAAAATCTACTGGTTGTAAAGGAACATGTTTATACGTGGGAACCACTCAACCAAATGATATTAATTTGATCAAAACCCCTAGTTGTGAAATATATTTGCTATCAAACTTTCAGTCTAGTGTCTGCGTTTAGATGTTTGTCGTACACACAAAAAGCATGATTATGAACCAACGTTGCTGTAAAAACACAACTGCAAAATTTAGAAATCCCGAAACCAATTGCCATCATTTTCACTACAAAGCTATTCCAGATAAACTTGAAACTTTCATTATAGGAAGTCTAACTATTTTTAAAAATAGAATAGCTTAACTTTTTGCAACTCACCAACGTATAGTATTTCTATTCTGCATGTGTATTTCAATAATAAAGTTTCCAAACAGAAGGCAAACCTTGATAGTTCAACAAAAATATTAAAGCAGAAGTAACATGTCAATTCAACAACTAACTAAATTGAGACTAATAAAACATGGCCTTTGCTTTAGTAGAACTATGAATTGAAGTTACATGCAAGACATATACTAAAAGTCGGAGAACTAAATCCTTATATACCTGAATATATATCTTGGCACCTGGAGAACTATTCAGCAAGTAAGTTAGGATATCATTAAGAAACTTTGTAGGATCTTCACGTTCATATTGCCAATTATCAAGCAGCGTAAGGCACTTCACATTACCAAATGGAGAAGTTTGAAATTCTATAAGATCACGAACCCTCGAAAGAACCTAGACAAATTGTTTAAAAGGTCAAAGCAGCTGAGCTCCAATAAAAACAATGAGCTACATTTATAATCTAGTGCAGGAAAAATGAAGAATGAGTATAACACAACTTTCATTACCTTTACATGGTATTCTCAAAATTAACATCATAATTCATTAGCAAATAAGAAAATAGCATTACCTCAATTGTAGTTAATGAAAGTGTGAGAAACTTTGCTCCACCCGTTTCTTGAAACATACCAAGGAGTCGCTCCAGAGTAACATTTTTCATCTCTTCATTGTAGAATACCCACTTATAGTCGGACAAAATGATATCAAAATCCACTTTTTCCAAACGTGGGAAGCCATCTTCAGTTAACATAAATAACGGAGAACTACCCCGATATTCCAAAAAGGAGAGGTTGGGTGCTGAAACCACAAATTTACAATTCATAGGTTTATAATAAACCAAAGGGATGGAAATTATGAGGTTTTTGAGATTAGGAATGTTTATAGTGCATTCCTTCGCTGTCTTCAGTGGGATTGTGCAGCCTTCTAAGGTAAGATTCTCCAAATGATCAAACCCCTGAAACCTCAAATTTTCATCATCTTCGTGAAATTCTACATCAATCAGAACTAGAGTTTTCAAGGCCGGTAAACTCCAGTACATTGGGCTCAGTGAAATCTTGCAGTTTGTAAAACATAACGATGTCAAGGCCGGAAAGCCCCATGACGATCGTTCGCAGACCTCACCTCGGCGGTCACCAAACAATTTGAGTATTTTTAAAGATGCAGAATTAAAACGAGACAGTGAGAATTCATATGGCAAAAGCCTACAGCTGATGATAATCTCCTGCACATTATGAGAAATTGCATATTTTAAAGCATTAGGAATCACCTCTGGTAACGATTCATCTCTGTAATCGTATCGGGAAGGAAATATACTGATGGTAGAGATCTTCGTCGAGTGGTTGCGTCGGGAGAGAAACTTCTCCACAAATACTCCGAATCTGTTCGCCGATTCATTTTCACGGCGACGAGGATGATCGGAGAAGTCGAAATTGAGATGAGGAAGTGAACACCAGAGGCGAGTCCATCGTTTGGACAAGATGCAGGTCCGTACAGCGTCATGAATGGGAATTCGAAAGAGGATTTCATGAATCAATTCATCGGGCAAGCTGCTGATTCTGTCATCTCCCTCATCTCTAGCCCTATTTTTTCTCGATTTCTTCTTCATTTTACCGCAACTACTACCCTCCATTACCATTTCTCCAAACCCCCAAACTCTGTACTTCTCCGTTTTCCCTATGATTGATAAATCTTAAACCTCAATTTCTAATGACTGTTGAGGAAGAGAATGGCAGATGGCGGAAGTACGAGCACTTTACGCAAAGGAAGGAGAGAATTGATCGGCGCTGTCATGCCGAATTGAATATGGAACAAAAGCATAATGGTACTCCTCCCACAAAAATATACATTTAAACCTAAGATATTTAAATTTTTAACTATTATTAATTTTATATTTTTAATTAAAACTTAAATGTACAAATCTTAAATTTTTTTCATAAAATTTGTTATTAATCTATAACTTATGACAAGACCTATAAAGTTTTAATTGAAATTTTTTTAATTTATCATAAAATAAAAAAAAATTAAATGTAACTCTTTTTTTGAACAATTTTTTTTTCAAATGTAACTTTTTATTTGAAAGGGAAGAAATATCAATTTTCTACCGACAAAACTCAAATTTTTAACTTTTTTTACCTATTAATTTTAAATTATATGTGGCAAAAATGTAATGACAATTTTCAAATTTTATGTGAAATAATAAAATAAGGAGAAAATAATATAATATATAATTATAATAAAAATAATATAATATATAATTTTTTTTATTTCTTTCGGTTCGTTTACATAATTTTATAAGCATATCAAAATTAATGCAATTTAATAATTCAAGAAACATTAATTTTATATGATTATCAAAATCATTTTATACATCACAAAAATTAAGAAAATTTACGTGCCCTTTGTATTAAATTTTTAGAATTCTTGAATAGATTATAAGCCTAATATGTGTAAATAAGTTTAGCCCGTGGGTTAAAAAATAAAATAAAAAAGGTTTAGCTCAGTACCCTTGACTTTCTCTCCCTCTATATATAGAGAGAGAATAAATTTCATGTTTAAATGTTTTTCTTTTTGGAACGAATCAATTAATCAAATAAACTATGTGTGTTTTGATGCAATTATACTTTTTGTCAATTCTTGCTTGAGCATCTATCTTTGGATTTTCTTTGCTAGAGTTAATTATCTTAATAAAATTTCGGGAAGAAAACGTTAGGAGAGTTTAATAACCTTATACTCCTCACTTCCGCCAAAAAAATAATATTTAAAAAATAATATTTATTTTACAAAATAGTTACATTAAATATTTTGTTTTGTTATAATGTTATATTTTAAAATTTTTGTTATTATAATCTTCTTAGATCATTAATTAAACTTTACAATATTATAAAGAACTTCAAGACCTTGAATTGGATAAATTATCATAAGAGAATCACTTAACTATAGTAAAAGTATGAAAACTTGAACGTTTCTTATCACAATCCTTTTTCGTTGATGAAATTTTTACTAGTTCTTGGGAAAAATATATTAATTTATGCAAAAACTAGCCCTTTGATATTAGCAGTCCATTTTTTTTATTTTTTTTATTCTGAATCAGAATAAATTAAATCTCCCAAGTAATATTTATTTTAGTTCAAACCTACGACCAAGCTAGCCCTTCGGTATTAGCTGCCCTTTTATGTCCTTTCTGCCTTTTGGTGAATATCTCCCCAGATAAAGTTTGATGAATTAAATTTCCCCAGATAAGATTCAAACTAACAACCAATCAATTAACGGCCAACCGTTATACCATTGAGCTACCGACGAACATTGAGAGATTAACAAATTTTATTAAAAATCTATATAATTTTCACACACAATTCTCAATCATGCAAACATAACCAATAACAACTTGAGTAGTTGAATGTGTAATCAAATTGTAACAACGTTACGGAAGAGCTTAACTTCCCAGCATCATACGTTTTAACCGAACATGACAATATACAACAGCTTGAGATCGTATCTCAAGCATAGTAAGCAAAATTGGAAGTAAATAAATATAATCACAATAAAGAATGGTAGCAAACCACAATTTTTAGTTTTAGTAGTATAATTCTGACTAATATCATTATTAAGATCGATCCACCTTATCATACGGCTGCAAGGTTGATCCTGAAATGTCCAAAAACTTCCTCAACCTCTGCCAACTTTTCCACACTAAGAGCCTGCAATTCTTGAACTTTCCTATTAGCTTCGTCAAGACCATGGTGAATTTTACATAGTTCATCGGCATTTTGTAGACCATTTATCAGCCAGGAAACATTGAAGCCCCATCTCTCCAGGTCAGCAAAAAGGCTCCTGTAATAACTGACAATCGAGGTAGTAACATTGGTTTGAAGGACTTCAAAGAAAGCATAGACAGATGTGCACAATGTATTCAGCCCGACAGTATATATCATCTCAGTTTGGGGGGCGAAGTGCTCAAATGTTTCCGGATATTTTTGCTTAATTTGTTGTAGCAAATCCACAAACTCAGAATAAACCTATGGCCTTCCCACAGTCAGAAAGTACTTGTGAGGTACCGGTCTGCAGACCCTGTGCATGTTGTTCATCCCATAAACCTGCCCAGAAATCCTTTTTGTGGATTCTTCACAATGATGTACTGTCTTTTGCTTTTTCACTTCTATTCTAGAATAATCCACATCACATGGAACATGATCCTTACTGGAGGATGAGATGTCTTAGTCGTCTGGATGGTTGGATGAGGTATCATCAGCTGAACTGCAATTCTCACATGCCACAACCGAGTAACTCGCTCCTGTCCAATCCAACTTATGCACTTTTGGGTTGTATTCTGTAGCAATACTACCAAAAATACACTCGCTTTCTATTGATTTCAGGTAACTAAGCAAAGAGTTAAGACATTATTATCTACTCATGATTAGCATTATGAAATGATTATTGAAAAGCTAGAGGAAGGACATAAAATAAATAAGCCCTTGATTGTAAAGGAAGAAGTTGATCCATGAATTTACATGCCTAATACTCTTGATTGAAAAATGCAGAGAAAAACAAACAGAAGACATAACTAGTTTGTACCCCACCCCCACAGCACCCAGGTGGTGCAACTAGGCCCAAAATGCAGATTCTACAACCAAAAAAGTTGCAAACAGAAAACGAACAGCTAGCACTATGTTCACATAATGCTCTCAATTACCAGCATAAATACCTACAATCCTAATTAAGAAAAACTAATAAATGTAGAATGTATATTGAGCTAATATGCATCAAATTATGTTCAAAATACGAGAAAGGCATCTTAGATACCTGTATCAACAAGATCTTGGCACCTGGTGAGCCACTCAACAAGTACACTAGGACATGCTCCGGAAACTCAGTTGGATTTTCATGTTGCAATGGCCTCTTATGGAGCAGCTCGAGACACTTCATATTACCAAATGGAGAAGGTTGATACTTGCAAAAATCTCTAACCCTCGAAAGAACCTAGACAGATAATTAATATAAGCTGGGGGCAAGAAAACTTCATTACATAGAATAGAATACATCTCACAAGCATTCTTCCTCGTGTAAGATATGGAATAGTTTATAAGCTAGTGGAGAAACTTAGGGCATTAAATGGTAACTGAAATATCTGATATTCGTTCGCATTCATATTCGAAAAAGCGAATAATATTCATATTCGATTTAAAGCAAATATGAATACAGATATAAGCATACCTGTATCCGAAATATCCGTTACTGATTATATCCGTTATTTATAATATATTTGACTCAATATTTGTATTACTTAAATGTATATAATACAAATTTTTTTAATCCATTCAATTATTTATAGCAAAAACTAATTTAAAATATATAAAAAAATGAATATTATTTCTAATAAGATATTTCATTTGTGTTTTTCAAGTGAAATTTATTTCATATGTATCACATAAGATGTTAAATTATTAAAAATTATTTTATTTAAATGGTAACAAATAATCTGTATCCGTATTCGAATTTGATTTAATTAAGTGGATATTATCCCTATTCGTATTCATATCCGTAATAAATTGATACGAATACGGATATAGGCATATTTGTATCCTTATTCAACTGTTTACACCCTAGAGAAACTATATCATGAAAGTATCAAATGATGACCAATTATTAAGACTGTAGTGTATTGCAAACTTTTTCAAAATATAATTATATTAACTCTGAAAAACTAAACATTTTAAAATGTGTTGGACTTGTTGATATATCATAATTGACAGAAAATTCTTTCAAATAATTATAATCAAATATGACCATACCTTGAACGTATTGAAGGAAACTCTAAGATGCTTGGCAGCATGGATTTCTTGAAACATACTAAAAAGTTGCCCAAAAATCAATTCTCTGTTCTCTTGCGAGCAATTTTCCAACTTATACTTGTCCAGAATGATATCAATACCAACTTCATCTAACCGAGGGAAGCTATCCTCAGCGGACAGCAATAGTGGAGTGTTACCGTCATATTCCAAACAGAATAGATTAGGTGCCCAAACTACAAACTTACATTTCGGAGACGAGGGAACCCATATGGTGAGGTTTGTGAGATTAGGAGCATGTATACTGCAAACCTCCCATCTCCGTGAGATTGTGAATCTTTCTAAAGAGAGTTTCTTCAACTGGGCCAAACCATGAAACCTTAAAGTTTTTTTCTTTTGGAGAAATGACACATTTTCGAGAATTAGAGTTGTTAAAGCCAGAAAACTCCAGGCCACTAGAGGTACATTATTGCAATGTGAAAGATGTAAGGATGTCAATGCTGGAAAATCCTGAGGTAATTAGGCAACACAGATGCTCGGAGATGTAAAGCTGTTAGAAATGGTAAGTTCCACGGCGACGACTCACAGACCCAATAGAAAACAGGACTTTCCCTTATACCAATCATTGTGAGCATTTTTAAAGAGGGGGAGCTGAAAACAGAGAGTGGGATTTTTCCTTTCAAAACAAAAGATTCCATGCTAATTTCTTGTGCGTTGTGAGAATTTGCATAGTTTACAACATTAAGAACTACCTTCCGCCCGATGCTTATATCGTCTAATCTGATTGCAGAAATGTCAGCAGTACGATCGCTTCGAAAGAGAAATTGCTTCACGAATCTCGAGACGTTATTTTGTATTTCTGACGCGGGAAAGAAGAATTTGAAGCTGAGATGGGGAAGAGAATCCCAGAGGCGAATCCATCTTTTGGACAAGACGGAGGTCTGTACAGCTTCCTTGATGGGTATGCGATTGAGGATTCCATGAATCAACTCATCAGGCAAGCTGTTGATTCTGTCCTCTCCACAAATTCTAGCCCTGGCTTTTTTCGATTTCATTTATGTTCTACTAATCTCCATTTCTCAAAACCCCCCAATTTGTTTACTCTTCCTTTCACGATGCTTAAACCCTAAAACAACTATACCCGCATCTCGGAAAATGCCTTTCCGTCTGTTTGGGGGTTTTATTTGGGGAGAAAAGAAAAGAAAGAAAAACAAAAACAGAGAAGAAAATAAAATTAAATTGTAAAAAGATGAGATGGGAGTTTTTTTTTTTTTGTTTTTTTTTCCTTCTTAATTCACAAAGGGAAAATATTCTTAATTGATTTTTTTTTCTCTCCCTACAAACTCCTAAACAAAGGGACAGTAATTACAAAAATTCCTTTTCTCTTCTCTTCTCTTCACTTTTTTTTTCTTCTTCCTATTAAAAGCACTCAAATTCTTCAGTTCTCAAGGACGTATCTCAAGTACGCAGTATAATTTTTTCATTCATATATTTGGTATATGTTATTTAAAAAATAATTCTACCCAAAAAAAACACTTACAATGGAATAATATTATAAATTTTATTATAATGTCATTCTTTGAACTAGTATATATATGGATTAACATAATATTTTATGTATAAATACTAATTATTTTGTATATTATATTATGTATTATTATTATATTAATATGTTATTATATATTTAATGTTATTTATTTTCTATTATTAAGATTTAATAATATGATATTAATAAAGATTAAAACTTTTGATAATAAAATATATCTATCATATTACTATATATTTATATAATTTATTATGAATTATTATATGTTATGGTTGAGTATAATAATAACAAGCCCTCCGTGCTTAATACGGCCTTTTCTTTCTCTCTTTTTTTTTTTAAATTTGTTTTTTTGTTATATGGGTGAGATTTTGTGATAGTTTTGACAATGTAATTTTGAAAATGATTCTTTGTAAATCGTTATCGTAATGAGTGTTTTTTAACTTATAACAAAACATTAGAAAATTTTTATGTTTGTGCCTTTAAAATATTTAAATTATGAAATATGTCGAATTATTTACATATTGTAATTTTTTTTTTATTTTTGTCACTTATGTATTTAGTTATTACTATATATAGGGTTGTTAGGGTAGTGTAGATGTGTTGATTTATTTACATCTATAAGTTGTGGAAGACCTTTAATTTTTTCTAGGTAACTTAAATTTAAAAAATCACTTACATTAATCATATATATTCAATAAAATTGGACAAAGTTTATAATACTGAGTCAACTCACCTCTTCTTGTTTTCTTAAATAATTAATTCACTGAATTATTATTCAACTGGGGTGCATAAAACATATATTCTTATTTAATATTTACATATATTAATATCTATCATAATATTCATCGTTATAATCGATTACCAAGCTCCCCTCAATGATGCTCATTTTTAATACATAACAAAATGTAACATTCCGTTATAATCCATTTCAACCATTCATAATTCATAAGTAACCAAACTAAACTTAAAGAATGAAATGAATCTCAATTCATTCATATTCCCATTTAGCATACCAAACACTTTAATTTTTTTGAACTTATATGTTGAAAAGGTGAAGTTAAAAGATGGTCATCAATCCTTATTTCGGGAGTTAGAAAGTTAGTAAAATTGACTTATTTTAGGAAGTAGCAAAATTTGATTTGTAATATTATCATAATCAAGTTATTTAGTCAATATGATCTTAATTAAAACAATCATAAATTTTATAAAGTATACATGTGATATAATTGATCTAAATATGTCTATCTTAAAACTTCACATGAATTTTATCAACTTGAATTAAAAATCACTTACAATAATTTTTTAAAGTCAATTTTAATTATATTGTCTTAGGAATGAGGAGAATATGTTTAAGTTTTAATAGTAATCCATTTGAGTATATAACAAAATCTACATTAATTTCTACTAATAATCAAATTTCATAGTAAGCATATGTTATGACACAATTTATTGTATATATTATACTTTTTTATAATATACTAGAAATTTTTCAACTGAATTAAAATTAAATGGTCATTAATTGAAAGCTACATTTAAAAAATCAAATTAATACTATTTACCTAACATTCAATACATTCTCCATTCAATTTTATCTATAAAAAGGAATCATTCTTATTTATTAACATCTTTTTCCATTTTTCTTAAGTTTCTTTTCTTATAAGTTATCCAAAACACATTTTTAACTCATCCATATTAACTTTCTACTTTCAACAATTTACTTTCTAATATAATTTATTGCTATATATTATTTTAGGGACAAAGTCAACTACATAGAGTCACTTTGTTGATTCAGTCAACTTAATTTTTTCTCTTATTGTTGTTAAAAAATAATTTTATAAATTCAAATACTATTTGATTTCGACTTTAAATTAGAATATTTAAAACATCAATAGAATAAAAACATATAGTTTCCAGAACTAGTTGAAATAATACACTAAAAAACAAAAATACACCTAAACAATTAAAACTTGTACATTTATCTATATAAATATATTTACATATACTAAAACAACTACAACTAAAAAGGATATTAAAATATTATGTTTTATCCTATATAAATAACTAACACACACACACACACACACATATTCTATAAAATACATATATAAAAAACAAATATATGAATTTTTAATATTACCAAAAGGAAAAAAACTAACTCGCATGAGTAAAAAGACTAGCCAGTTAGAACTTAGTTTATAACTACACCAACTTAATTTACTAATTCCCAAAATTATTTATTTTAGACAACCCATTTTGGAGAATATTTTAAACAATTTAAATAAACCATTTGTAATTTTACATTTTTTTCTTTTTTAATTGTTGACACTTCCCTGCTTGTTAGTTTTAATCGATGAGAAAAGAAAACAATTGAAAGGAAAATTCAAGTTTTGTACCCAATTTCAATGTTTGTGAGGTTTTTGATTGAAACAGAAGTAAAATATTTGTTCATAAAACTTTGTCATTTTTCTTTATCATGTTTTTCGCCAAAAAATGATCATATTTAAATGGAAAACTAATTTTAATAAGACTATATCTTTTAAATTTTTAGTTTTCCTAATCACAAATATAACATAATTTTTAAAACTCACAAACAACTCAATGATAACTTATTTAAATTTCTACTTTCTTTTAAAATTACTTCATTTTTTTTAATTAAAAAGTTTAGATGAGAGAATGCTCCCCGTTCAGGGTTAACACACTGGTTTCTTTGAAAACTTACAATGATACTTTCAAATTACCTAACAATCTACTTTTTTACTTAATGAGAGAGTTTTATCAGTTGAGCCAATTTTAGTTGATTTAAAATTAATTTTTCTATTATATTATTTTCCATTTAAAACTTACGAGCAAAGGGAGAGGGTTAGTAGCCTCCATTCCAAGATCAAGTCGGGTAAGCCACACATCTATTCAAGAAATTACAATGATATTTATATTGTAATATGGAAGTAGGAGACGCATTATACTCCGTATATAAGAGGGAATTCAGATAAATAATAATAAAAAAATAAGTGACATATCATCCTTTAATTAAAAGTCAACATTCTTTTCGTAATAATTATGCAATGTCAAAGGATACAAATAAAATGCAACGGAAAAAAATAATTTCAAAACACATCATTACTTTTTTACAAAAAAAGATCATTGTTTTTGTATTTTAAAATTAATTTGCTTTATTCAAAAAATTATATTGATGTAATTCACATAAATTCATAACCAAAATAGAACAAGTGATAGCTATATTCACTAAATTTTGATGGACTTAGTTTATTCTGAATTTAAAATTGCGTCACATCTAATGTTACAAAGATCTTATAATTTTTAATGGAATTTTAATCCATATATCAGCGTTTGTTGTAATAATAATATGATCGACTCAAATTAGCTTATGCATTGGCCTTCACTCCCATACATATATATATGTGTGTGTGTGTGTGTGTTGGTCTCATTTGTATTATAAATTATTTTGATTAGTGGTCGATTTTCAATTGGTTATGTGCGTTTCCCTTTTTTTGAATTTCAGTTTTATTTCTGTACCCCGCCTCTATACATTTCTAGAGAGAGAGAGAGAGAGAGAAAAGTGCAGAGTACATGCTCTGTTCGATCAACTCAAGAAGGTGATCAGAAACACAGATTCTTCAAGAAAAAAAGAAGAATCATTCAAGAAGTTGAATTAATCTTTCTCTGATTTCTCAAGATCTGAGAAAATGTCTTCAGAAAACCCAAAAGATTCTTCAACAAAAACTCCCAATTCATCACCATCACCATCACCATCACCACCACAATCCCCATCTTCAACTCTACCTCAGTTTTCATCTTCTTCTCCAGACCCATGTTCTTCTATATGCCCAGAGCCGCCATCTCCACCTCCATCTCCACCCAATCTCCACCAACAACAAAACCTACAGAAGGCACAACAAGAAGCATCAGATCATGAAATTGCTTGGATATTGAGCAATGAATTGAAAATACGAGCCCACCCTCCAATCCCACGACGACAACAAAACCCTGCAGAATCACAACTCCAAGAAAACCCACAAGTTCAAGAACAAGGAAAAAACCCACAGGAGGCACAACAAGAAGAAGAATCAGATCCCGACACTGTTTTGAGATTGAGAAAAGACATGGAAAGACGAGCCCACCCTCCAATCCCACGAGTACGACATCTACAAATCCCACAATTACAACTGGGAGGAATCACCACACAAGCACAAGACGACGAAGACAGAGACATTCAACGTGCTCTGTGGTTAAGCCTACAACCAGAGCAACACCAAGACCCTGATGAAGATCATAACATCTATCAGCCCGCCCCCATTTCTTCGCATGCTCCTCCCAATGTCCGACACCATCCTGTTCGTAATGTTCAGCCTCGTTCTTTAGTCTTTGATTCTTCATA
Organism: Centella asiatica; assembly: GCA_014636745.2. Taxonomy (NCBI): domain Eukaryota; kingdom Viridiplantae; phylum Streptophyta; class Magnoliopsida; order Apiales; family Apiaceae; genus Centella; species Centella asiatica. The sequence goes on from CM025780.1 coordinate 56,228,613, forward strand.
CTTTGGTGATAATGAAGATGAGGATTCTTTAGCCGCTGCAAACGCAGAATTAGATGAATTCTATGCTACCCAAGTCACTCAACATAATCGCGAAATTACACCCACAGCAGAAGAAGGTGTTTTAGAAGAATTCTATGCTTCCCGGGCTACTCAACATAATCGCCGAGTTACACCCACAGAAGAAGAAGGTGGTTTAGAAGAATTCTATGCTTCCCGGGCTACTCAACATAATCGCATAGTTACACCTGCAAATGACAATCCCATTGCAGTTGAAAATGTTGGTTTAGATGCTTCTCGGGTCATTCAATATTATCGTAGAAGACCCCGACAACCAGTTCGAACCGGGGAGAGCGAAGCATTTGCTGATGTTGGCACTAGAAGACCAATACTGCCAGGGTTTCAAATTAGAGAGAGACAGGCTCATGCTTCTGCTGTAACTTCAAAAGATGTTAAAGAGTCTCCGATAAAGAAACCGAAAAAGATAGAAGCATTCCAGAAAGCGAAGGAAGCAAAAAGTAGTAGTGAGGAGGAATCAGAGAATGGTAAGGAGGGGTTCATATTGTTCACAAGAACAGAAAATGTGGAAGAAGATAATATTCTAACCTTGAGATTGCTTCAGACTTTCAGAACAGGTGGAGGACCTTTTAAATATATTCTTAATCAAGCTAGTACTGCTGATGCCACCCCGAATCCTTTACCTATATTCTTTAATAGTCAGCTCCATGAGGATGAAAAACCTGTCACCGAAGAGGAGGTGAACATTAAGCTGGAGAACTTGTGGTTTGAGTATCTGAAGGTGGAGATTTTGCATAAACAAACCCCCAATTTTGATCAAGATATGTCAAAACCCTATTATGAGCGCGAAATGTTTCGTCTGTTAAGGTTGGTTTTTGAGCCCCTTCGAGGACCTGAAGTTGCTTTTCATCCAAAAGCTGCTGCTGCTGCTGATGTTGATTTGGAACCTGTTGTCAATGTTCAATTGGAGGGAGCTATTGAAGCTGTTCAAGGCCAAGCTGATGGCAATCAACCCGACATGGATGTTGATCAGGAAGTGAATGTTCAGGCCGAGGCAAACATTAACGAGGAAATGAAGGTTGATCAGGAAGCGAATGTTCAGGCTGAGTCAAATGTTCATCAGGAAATGAATGTTTATTGGGAAGTAAATGTTCAGGCGGAGGCAAACATTAATCAAGAAATGAATGTTGATCAGGAAGTGAATGTTCAGGCCGAGGCAAATGTTAATGAGGAAATGAATGTTGATCAGCAAGAAGATGATGATCCGGCAGAATGAAGATTTTCTTTTGAGGGATTAAGGAAGCAACAAGTGGCAGCACTAATCTTTGATTGTTTTTTATACATAGATAGTTGAGACACTTGATAGTATTGTTCTAAAGGTGCAGCAGTAGTCATATAGATGGTACACAATTTTGAGTCTGATCATTAGAGCTCTATGGTTTGAGAAACAAAGTTGTTTTAGTAGTTTTGATTTGCTTAACTTTTCTGCTTTGTACTACTGCATTTTTACCTAATGAAAAATCAATGAAGTTTCTTCAAGTTGTATGTATCCATTCTACATTATCTTGATTCTGGTTAATGGGTAGTATAATGTAGCTTGTATGCGATTAACACTAACTGCACTGCAGCAACTGCTACTACTTACATGATCACATAGTACATTAGAACATGCAGTTTATTGTTGTGAAAATCGGAAAGATGTGTACTTCTATACTATTCAAGTTGTTTAACTACAACTTGCTTTAAAGATGTATACAAATTTGTGTTTGGGACCATTTAAGTTTCTTATTTGACAATTCACATAGTAATATTTCCACCTCATAACTATTCACAGGGTTTGGATAATATAAAGTTGGGAAAACTTATTCGACAGTCTCCAACTATACGAGTTTTGCGCATTTTGGACCCTAAATTTTTTAGGCAATTTGTTTGGTACATAAATTTTTTAAAACATGTGCAATTAATAAATTTTATCAATATCTCGTTAAATCTGACAAAAAATACACTAATGTGAGTCATATATTTAATTTTTAGTCTTTATTTTATTAAAAAATTCTCTTTAAAAATTCCTGACTAAATTTACAAAGTTAATATAACTCGAAAATAGTTCAAAAGAAAATTTACATATGACATAAACTGACTATTTTATTCTTTGAAAATTACATGTGTAATTTACATAAGTATATTTTCTATTAGATTTAACGAGTAATTTCTTGATTGCGCATGTTTTAAAAAGTTTGTATACCAAATAAATTGCAAAAAAAGTTCAGAAACCAAATACAAAACTAATATAGTTTAGAGACTAATGAAGAGATTTTCCCTATAAAGTTCAAGAAAAAGCTTTGGGAACAAAAAGTAGGATGTGCCAAGCAGTGGCATTGCATACAAATACTAGTATTTGTTCCATATTGGTAGCCAAAACACTTAAAGAGTGCTGTTCAAATTGTATCGGTGGTAACTTTAATATACAATTTTGAGTCTGAATGTTTGATAATCAGAACTTCAATACAGGAGATTTTGAAGTTGTGTTGAAGTTTTGATTTTTCAGGCTTTTTGATAAGACATCATTGTTAATAATCCTTGCTAATTTGAAACTTGAGGGAAGATATGATCACATTGCTTGGGGGATTGCAGGATGATTTCGTAGCACAGTTAATAAATTATGCGTTCTGTCTCAACTGCAGAGAAGCAACAGTGCTCAAAACACAATTTGTGCAATATTAGTTTATCCAATAAATCAAATTTAATTTATATACACAAATCTATGCTATTTTAACTAATTTGCAATTCATTTGGAAGACCTTCTAATTAACTCTTCCCTGTCTAAACTTTGCTGCAAGCTCCGGTTTCAGTTCCGATAACCAGGCACAGTTTTCCATCAGTCGCTTAGATCTCATAGAAAAAGTAGTATTTGAATTTCTGCAAGAAATATGTTTAGTTTCGATCCTTCAGTTTCTCATGTATGCCACTGCATGACCTTATACAAACAGGGCAACACCATTGCAATTAAGCACTGGTTGAAGCATTGTTGCAAAAGAGCCCTGCTGTAGCTGCTACTGTAACTGTAATTTAAAAATTAGCTAATGTTGGTGACACAAAGAATGGTTGGAGGACGATTATGGGATGTACTACTATCCAGTAGCAACAGCCTAAATTTTGCGGTGCATTTGTAGCACATTACCCTCAAATTTTCTGCCACAACTGAAATTTAAAGAGGAGTTTGTAGGGATTAAAGATAACAAACTTATTGAGAAATTTAAGTAATTAAAGAGCATTACAGTTGCAGGATAAGAAACTAATTTAATACTCCACAATTTACTAGTCTAGTGTGCCATTCACACACACACACACACACACAAAAAAAAAAAAAAAAAAAAAAAATATATATATATATATATATATATATATAGAGAGAGAGAGAGAGAGAGAGAGAGAGAGAGAGAGAGATCACTGAGAGAAAACAAATCAAAACAAGCCAAAATGACAATAGAGTACAGACGTGGCATTGGTCTAAACTCATTAGAAGGCCAATTGATGGTTATAGCATTGAGTTCCTAGTGCAAGTGGTGATGCCTAAGAATTGTTTGATCAGTATCAAGTGCCCAGTAGTTCCTCAAATGCTGGTCACAGACAGGAATGCCATCAGATAAGGTGTTATTGGTCAGTATCCATTTGCTTGCAGGCCGCTCGGGCTCAAATTCATACTCTGTGTGGTGGTACTATATCTCAACCCCGACTTAATATGATATGGCTATCTATCATCAGCTAGAAATGTGAATTCAAGAGTCATACGATTCTAACTGCTAGCTGAAAACCAGTTTGTTGAATATGACAGAATAGAAAAACCAGTCCTTGAATATGACAGATAATTTGATGCCAAAAGAGAGAATATAATTAATGAGAAAGCAAGATATTTGCTAATATATGAAATTAATTGAAAGATTACCTGCTTTCCAAAATATTTTGTTGTGCCAAAACTTGAACTGATTTTGTGACATGTTTAACTTATAGGCCATTACCAGTTTATTATCACTTTTTTATATTTAGTCTTCTTGGAGATGAATATACTTTGAAAGGTCTTGCTTCTCTGTAACACTTCAAGTAAATGTAGAAGATTTGCTATGAATTGTTAAAAACAAACTTTCCACGGATGCCAAATTATGATCCAAGGAATTTAAAATGTTGGGAGCCATGGCAAACCAAGTAAGCACTCAAATAGGTTAACTGGTGGCCTAAGTGCTAATGCCCTAAAGACTAAACCAAGTAATGGACCAAGGGAAATGGAAAAAGTTAAAAGGTCATTTCATGAAACAAGACCATACTTGGTCCACACTTGTTTACATGTGATGTAGGACAGATTAGAGGAAGAATGAACTATAAAGAGAAAGGTATAAATCGGCCAATCGAGGATAAAGGCCAAAAAGCTAATCACTCAAATCAAATTTATAAGAAATTCAGTCTCTTGTTAAGAATGAATGATTACAACCATTTAAGTAAAAAATCTATGATTTCATGAGCAAGTCAAAATTCAGATAGATCTCCTAATAAAATATTACTACTCCTAAGTCCTCATAATACTCTACTACCACAATGAAGATTCAAGAACATTCCACCTATTCAAATAACATAAATAACAATATAATAATGTTATATAATAAAGTACATTTAAATTTATTCCAAATAAGTAATAACAATACAAAATTATTAAATATTAATTCCCTTACTGCATCTTGCATTGAACCAGAACGTAATTCCTTTCCTACCCCTTAGTGCTCCAAATAATTACCATCCAACTGCCTATGTAAATGCACAACTCATGACGGTGACTCCTAGATTTGCAATTTCTCTCATCTAGGTTTAAGCTTACTGTTTAGTTTCTCTCTTCAATTCAGTCTTCTATTTAATCATGTCTTCTTCAACAAAGATGATTGTACTAAGATCTTCTGATGGAGAAATCTTTGAAGTGGGGGAAGAGGTGGCGGTTAAGTCAAAGATGCTAAAGCTTATGATTGAAGATAATTGTGCGAACAACACAATTCCGATCTCTAATGTCACAGGCAAGATCCTTGCCCTGGTCATCGAGTACTGCAAGAAGCACGTCGAGGCTCCCAATCGGTGTACAGACGAACGGCTGAAGAACTTTGATGAGGAGTTCATCAAAGTTGATCAGGTTACCCTCCATGACATTCTTATGGTTTGACTCTTTTACCCTTTATTTGAGTTCTAAATTTCTCAGTGATATTGATTATTGGTGTACTTACGGATTTGTACCGCAAATCAACTGCTTTAACTATTTGAGTACATACTATTTTCAAGATCTTTTGCTTTAGGATTGCTGAGTAAACTAAGGAAAATGGTTAATTTCCGTATTGGAGGAATTTTGCTCCCAATGTAGTACATGATCTGAAAGCACAGCAATAAATCGCAACAATAATGAATTTTTCAGCATAATACTGTTAGGAAATAGTTCATAATATTGTTTTGATATGTAGTTTATCACAATTGATGTCACATTTTTATCCTGTTCTTGTTCCAAATGAAATAAAGCATTTGGGTAGTGTTGCTCTTCATCAATATATATTATCTTAACAGATCACTGTATTGGTTCTATTTAGAAATTATTTTCTGATACATCAAATAATTTTGTGGATTTCTCTAGGTGTCAGGAATTCATGTTTAATACACAATTGAACCAAAAACAAATCACAATTAGATTATTGTTTCTGCATATATAATACAAGTTGATTTGTCCGTTTTCAATATTATTTGCGATATTGAGTAATGTATAAATTTTCTACTAAAAAATAGTTATTCATATGACAGTAGATTCTATTGGTCCACAAAGAGCTTTGGTGGCAAGCATCTTTTATATGATAGGCATTCAACCATTGTCATTGAGCGAATTTTGCATATGCCATGTCCTTTGATGCATTTGTGCTTAAATCTTGAAACAAGATAGATTAGTTATTGTCCATGGGTGTAAATTATGTAAATTCTTGTTGCCGTGGAGGGATAGCTGGTAGGTATCTGTTTTACAGATGTCTTTGATATGTCAATAGTTACTTCTTGAGCTTGTGGACATCAAAAGAAGCATTTGTTGTGTAACGGTTCTGTTTAATATGTTCCTTTTTGTTACCACAGGCTGCTAACTACCTCGAAATCAAGGACCTGATGGATTTGGGATGTCAAGCAGTGGTAAATCTGATTAGCGGGAAGTCGCCTGAAGAGATCAGGAGGACACTCAACATCAGGAACGATCTCAGCCCTGAACAAGAGGAAGAAGTTCGTATGGAAACTGCTTGGAAATATGAGTGATATTGGCACTATTAGGATGTATGTCCAATAGCAGCGGACCGTATTGCCAATCCTAAAAATAAGTCTATATTTCTTAGTTACTCTTTGTTGAATTGTTTGCTTGTTTGGTATTATTGACATATTATCTTATAACAGATCCTAGACAATTGAAACAGAGCAACAATATCAAGATTGGTCACGCCCAAGCATTTATTTCAACCTAGCTTTACAAATATCAAATGTAATCTTAACGCAACTCCACACATTTCAATTATCAACATAATACACACACACACATACACATATGCATGTGTATATGTATATGTGTATACATGCGCGCGTGTGGGCACACGCACGCGCACACACATATCTTCCCATGGTTATGTTCAAATTAACCATGACAAGAACCTAGGATAAATTACCCTTAGTTCATATGGAAGAAAACATAAATTCACCCTCTACCAAAAATTCATAGACTTCTAGAATGAAAAACAGATGCAAGACCTGTTCATCTTTCTATTCGTTTGTAATCACAAGGAGCGAGCAATACCCATTCAGATGCTTAAATCAGGGAAATGTATTTCAAGAAAGAAAGAGAAAAAACCAAATCTTTAATGCGTGCTATAAACAATAACCAATAATTAATTCATACTATAACTTGTAAAAAACCATGCACAACAGCAGATGAATTTTCGTTAAAATAACCACATTCTCCCAGGAAATGGGGAAAAATATATTATAGCATATAAACCGAAAGAGAAAATCCAAAACAAACTAACATTATCATTGAAAATCACAAAATTGAAGGCAGATGAATATGCAAGCACTTAAAAGAAAAAAAAAGAAAAGAAAACATTGAACGGGTAATAAATTGCATAAAGTTGATACCTTTTTCGCTCGGTACTGATGCCTGAAATAAGGTTTAAAACATGGGGTTTAAGGGCCGATCCGTTTGGCAATTCCAGCAGATATGAAGGAAAATTTTTTTTTTTGACAATTTAGAAGCTAGAACTCTAGCAATACAAAATTGTGAGATGGATCTTGAGAAATTTTGCAGTAGCAGAATTATGAGTGAATTTTCTGAGACTTGCTTGGTAGGTGAAGCAAATGAAATACCAAGTACAAAAGAATCAGTTAGGAAATCAAGGGAACAATGGTAGAGGGGTTTAGAAGGGTTTTTGAGGGAACAGAATTAGAGTATATGAGTTTCTCCATTGTTTCTCTTTCCGTCTTGATCAAGCCCTGAAAGAGGGTTAAGTGAGATTTTGCAGAGAGAGAGATGAGAGAGAATGGCTACAGGGGTAATTGGGTAATAACTCGAAGGGTCTCTATTTATTATTTATTAAGAATATTAAGTATAAATATAAGCAAAATCATAAAAGGAAATAAGGAAAATGAATTATAATTGAACTTTTCAAAAAGAAAAATTTATAAAAATGGAAACTTTGAATATAATAACATTATTGATTTTATTATCGATTTATTTTTGCAATTCTTTTATGGGTCTAACATCTTTTTACTCGAAAAAAAAAGATATTTGATCCCAAAATTATAAAATATTATCGAGTATATAATATTACCGAGTATATAAGTAGTGATATTTTGCTGACATTTAATTTTTTTGGCTAAAAATCTTAGTTAGTTATTTATTCTTCTTGCAAGATTTTACTTTAATAAACGATAATTATTAAATAATAATTTTGAGATTGCAATAGTATCAGTAATTTTTTTAAAAACTAGATAAACTCTCCAAATTCTTTTTTTTTTTAGGCCTTTTATTTCGGAATCAACCCTATTTTAGCCAACTTGGTCCAAGTTAGACCCAATTCGCTCGGTTGTCAGATCTTATATTATTTAAAAATCATAATAGATTGACATAGATAGCCTATTTATATAACTTGAATTTGAAGCCCAAAAACATTTATGGCATCAAAACATCCAAAGTGGTTGGTCCACATTTTTTTTTCTTGACTAATTTATTGTAGAACATAATTAAATGAAAAAATGGAGTTACATGATCCCTCGCGTAAACAATAATGAGATATAACTAATTTTACTGTATCGAAAAATCAATTTGAATGTATCTAAACACATGAAAACCTGTTTTTATATACAATTATAAACAATAATAGTGTTAATAAAGAATATTATCACTCAAATAGGTAGTAAAATTAATAAAAAATAAATAAAACTCAAACAAGAAAAACAAATACAGATTAGTAAATTAAATATGAAAGTATCATGAGGGTATTTTTGGTATATAAAATACAAGAAAGGATCCATCGTTTTGTCTACTTTCCTCTTATTTGAATATTTCACGCCTATAAAAGAAACCAAACCCTACATTTGAATATTCCATGCCTATAAAAGAAAGCAAACCCTACCCTACAAAGAGGTTATAGAAAGAAATGCATAAAGATAATTTGTATGGAAAGCGAAATATTAACCTTCATCTTATATGTATTTAAACAATAGTTGTCAATTTACGTGACAACAGGCCTAGTTGTATATTAGCTAGTTTGTTTATTTGGTAAACAAGTTATCTTAAGTATTCTTAGTATATAGATTAGTATGTTCTTAATTGATTCTTAGTATATAGATTAGTATGTTTTTAATTGAGTGATGATGTAAGTTCGAAAGTAATTAGTAAAATTTAAATTACATAAAAAATTTATTTGTTTCGATAATATTGTTGATTAATAAACTTCTGATCAAAATGAGTAATTTTCAAATTAATAATTTAGCAATATTAAGTTGAAGCTACCTAAAGCCTTACGACCTATCACATATGCATTCTAATCAAAATTACTATAAATATAAATTCCAAAAGAATATTGATTGCATAAATTATAAAATTTTAAAACTATTTGTTTAAAAAATTATCAACTTCCTCTAAATTGTAAGCTCAATCTAATTCAAAGTAACAATGAAATTTATCATACTCGAGTTTCTCACAATTTTTTAATACCAATTGATTAAAGATATAATAGCTGAGTAACCTCCTCTTTTTTATCTTTTTCTTTTTGGTAAAAAAGGGGCAGAGCCAAAAAACAAAAAACCCTCCAATTATTTGATGCGTCGATATGACCACCGCTTCCAATATCTATGATAATGAAACGCCAATTCCACTTTTTATTAAAACTTTCTTTTTGATATTTTCTACTTTAGTATCTATATTATCTTGATTAGTTGTGACTGTATATAAATCAGAATCTTTGTTCCTAATTGTGTCCGCGTTCTATCATCTCGACTAATTTGGACATAATTTTAGTAGCTACATTTGGATGTGTTGCTAATAGCGTAATTTACAAGATAGTACTCTTAATAAAAAAAAATTTTCCGAGTCGTATAACCATTTAATTCGGACGGTTAGAACCTTTAATTCACTTTGTACCTTATGTTCTTAGAATTTGATCACAATTGACACCTCTTTTAATCCACATTATACTTTATATTTTCAAAATTCAAAACTAATATCTCTAATTCGGAGTGTATTCAGATCAGATGACTTTGAAGGTAAGACCTCTAATTTAATAAACTTTACATTCTCTAATTTAAACCGTACTCAATCAACCCTTTCATAACTAAAACTTCTGATCAACGATGCATATTACATTCTCGGTTCAAGATTAATACCTCTACAATTTGGTCTAACTCCTCTTCGTTACTCCTCATCCTCAAGTTCCCTCATTTGTATTCTATTAGTTTTAATATAATTTATTCTACATAACTTAACTATATGAATAAATTAATAATGGAAAAAAAAGGAGCGTTCACCATATTTCATATAATATGTTTATATAAAAATATTTATTTTGATAATTTAAATTTGATATAATTTAAATGATTGTATTTTCATAAATTTTCAATTGTCAAATCATGTATTTTGTTTTGTTAAATTGTATAAATCTTGACAAATGATCTAATTTTTTATATTTAATCTATCCAGACAGTTAAGATTAAATAAAATAAATTATATCTAAAGTCTTAGAACGCATGGAGAAAAATTAAGGATAAAGTATCAAATTTAGGATGTAATAGAGAAAGAGCCACGCCTCAGTAAACTTTAGCAATTTTTAAAAATTTATAACGAGAGATATAACCCCCTTAAAACAAGGAAGTTGCTCACACTTGAACCTGGAACAGGATAAGATTTAATGATACAATATAATATTTCATCCCTTTTATAAAGATTTAAAATTTCATCGCATCATGTTTCAACTTTTTGCCCACCAATATATCTATTTTTTGCCACGCATGTATCTGATCTCCAGTTGATGACAAAAAAAAGGAAAATAATAATAATAATAATTCCGGGTAAAGTATTTTTTAATCAATAATTGTAATTTAGTACATGCAAGATCTTGACGCTAGGAAGAAGTCTAATCTCGAAAGGATCTTGCACGCCGCCGTCATCATTTTGGTGGCAAATTCAACACCACCCTCATCAGTTCTACCAACGCAACCGCTTATGCTACTAGTAATTAAGCAACATCTACTCTTTCTTTCTACTACAATGTAAATTGTAATCTCCGTCAATCTGTATCCTCGTACTATTGCGGATTCAACGTTAGTTGCTTGTCACATATTCTTTATTTGTTTGTTTTATTCGTTTTTTTCATTGTTTTTATTTGATGTTTTTATGTGGCTTGAAGAGTGATCCATGTGCTCTATTTAGGTCTGTTTAACGAACTGAGGAACTATTTAAGTCTGTTTAACGAACTGAGGAACACTGTGCTCGATTCGATAATTACTCTATTTGACTCGAATTATTAATCAAATCGAAAACATTTTTTATTATTTGTTAGGTTATCGAGTCGAGTAGAGTATTAAGACTATTTGACTTGATACTCGATAAAAAAATACTTGACTCAATTAACTTGATATAATTTTTAACATTCCATAATTTGATGTTTTTATGAGGCTAGAAGAATGATCTATGTCCTGTATTGAAGTTTGTGCCTGTAACATTGCGTCTCAGCTGTCTCATTGCTTTGGATTGGAACCTAATTATATTATGTCTTGGAGTTTTCCATCTTTAGAAACTCCATCTAACCAATTGCACATATTTGCCAGCATTAACAACTATGTCTTTAACTATGTAACTCTTTCCGGAGCCAAAAGTTTAGCTTTTTTTGAGGACTTCGTATATTTGAAGGATCTTACTTTATCAGGGGTCGACTCTTTTGGTATGTGCGAGTACAAAATAACTTCTCCTAGTCTCAAGAAACTCACCCTCTCGTATTCAACTTGTAATTTTTTAGTCACCACACCCAACCTATAGTGCTTGCAATTTAATGGTTCTTCTCCGATACTGTTGTCAGTTGTGGATGGATTCACTTGTTTAGAGGAGGTCGGGATTGATAGTCATATCAGCCAAGATGACTGGCAATGGAGAAAGCTATCAATTCTCCGAAAACTTATTAGCATGTTGCAAAACGTTGCCGGGGCTAAATCTCTTCATTTAGTACACTTAAGGTATACTCTTTGGTCCCTTTTTTATAGCAGTTAATATAATTTAAGATAAATTGATTGACAAAGGGTGATCATGTTTATTCTTTGTCTGAATTTTTATGTTTTAATTTACTTGATATTTACATTCCCTTTTGGTGAAAAAGATAATCCCATTTGCATGCCTAGTTTCAATGACTATGATTGGAGATTATACATAATGTTTGGTTCGACATCCTCAAAATTTTGTGTAGAGTCTTTCGAGGGTTCAAGAGTTTCCAGACGGTCAGTTTCCTACATTTCAAAACATCTAGTTTGTTGAGCTATATCAAAGTCCATCTAAACTCCAAAAAGACAAGTTCTCCTGATCATGTCATAGAGTACATACCAAGAAGTTCTCCAGATGCCAAGATCGTCGTACAGCTACGAACTCTAGCCATTTTGACAAAAGAAGTTTCTGCATGATAGTTCTGAGTGAGATGTTATTTCGTTTTGTTTCCAATTTCATTGGCAGAGTTCCTACTCCGATACTTGCTTTTAAATGGGTTATGAATATATGAATCACCGCAATGGGGTGGCCGTCGTGCAGGCATGCGATTGAAGGAGCAACACCACGTGCTATGGTTGGAAGAGACAAGCTTTTAGTAGCAGTTACTGGAAAACTTGAGACTATAGTTTCTTGCATTGCTTTTACTCAAGTTCCTAATGTGTTTGCTACACAAGTTACCAGCAGTTGAGAGCATTTTTTTTGTTTTTTTTTTTGGGGTGGGGGTGGAGATATAGTTCAGTTGAATCCTATCTCATATTCTTGGTCTCGAAGTGTTACCAGTAGAACATATCTACCTTCTATAAACAAAGTCAATGACATAACCATCTCAAATTGTTCTTGTTGAGTCCTGCCAAAATACTGATTTGGTTTCAATATTAGAAATACACAGTCTTTTGATTTCAATTTGATTACAGTAATAAATATATGAAATTCTAAAATTCAATATGTATAATACTTATGTTACATATTTATCAATATTTAAAATTATAAAGAACATACAAACTACAATTTGAAATAGTTTATAGTGTAAATTTGGCACCAATTAAAATTAAATCAATTTTAATAAATTTTCTTTTATCCAGAAAAATTTAGGCTGAGGCAAGTCGCATCTCAGAGAGAGAACCCTCCTAAAAAGCTGATAGTAGTCTTTTATCAAAAAATAAATAAAAATAAAAAAAATCAGGGTGTTAGCTCTTTTTTGACATAGTCTCGTGAGAACTACGTTGGTCTCTTCGCCAATGTCGTTATTAGGAATGTAAGAATTGTATGTTTATAGCTTTCTGCTTTGTTTGGTTAGAATTATCCTTTTTCCAGTTTGATTCTTTTTTATCTATTATTTCAGCAGTTTGATGCTTTTTATTTATTAGTATCTATTATTTCAGCAAAGGCGATACTTAAAAGGAGTCGACCCGGCTGATTTTAATTATCGCATGGAACGACTCAATTGTTGTATATAATGGCATCAAGATTTCATTCAAAGTGTTTTTGTACATCACATGTCTTCAAGTGAAACAAATACAATGGATCTTAACGAAATCGAACTAAATGTAAAAAGATCTACAGAAACAATGATAAGAACAAAAATAATAGAACAAACCTTTAACATTTTTCGAATAATGTAAACACAATGTATTAGTCTTAAACACTCTTAATTAAAAATAACTTACAAGATTATAAACATAAAATCATCACAATTAAAAATATATTGTCTAAAAATTCATGGAATTCGTTGAGTATTAGTGAATCATCTATTAGTCTTAAACACTCTTAATTAAATAACTTACAATTAAATTAATTATAATCAAATTAATAACTAATTAAATCTATATAACTAATTAAATATAATAAAATCAGCAATCACATAAAATAATATGATTTACTATAACCGATCAATTATCACAATTAAGTTAATAAGATAATTATAATCGAACTAATAGTTATAATTATACCGATGATGTGCGCGAGATTTTAAACTAGAAACTAATTGATCCACCACATGCACTTTTATTTTATCAGTTAACTTATTTGCTACAGTTTGATACCGCTGATCTAAATTTTTGAATTTCAAAATCATATTACAAAAATATAACTATTTTTATGGAGTAATAAATCAGAATTTCCCCCAAATTTGCACAAGTTACGAATATATATGACCAAATAATTGATACCTCTAAACCATGTCTCAGTTGAATCCTCCGTCTCACCACCTGTATATCAATATACTTGTATATGCACTCCAATTAATCTTCATTCACACAACTGTGCCAACCAAAAAAAAAATGAAAAAAAGAAAAAGAACAAAACTACCTACCTCGACGATGTCAAACAAGAAATTAGAATTACAACCTCAAACCAGCTCATGTTATATTTACATATGTATATTTATGTACACATGTTTAAATACATACATATATATAATATTGGTTGTGAATTTTACCCCTATAAATATACTCTCTTATCACATTTGGATTTTCAGTTTACCTCAATGGATTGCTGGGAGCCAGATGAATTATCATCACTCGATGCCTACAAACTACTCCTCAAAGTAGCTACTCTCATACCCACGTGTAATTATGTCATAGGTTTAATATGTATATTTATTGTTTACATGTACAATTTCTTGGAGATTCATTTCTTTGAAGATGTTTGGACTGGAGGTAGTCCGGTGAAACTCACCTATAATCCATCCTCCGACCTTTACCATGGGGTTGTCGCCAAATGTCGCATTCTTCGACGAAGGTATCTACTTCCTAAGTTTCAATACTCAAAACATACATGGTAAATTAATTTGTAACAAGAACATAAATAATAAAAAAAAAAAAAAAATTCTTCTGTTATTTATTATTGTCAATTTGGAATCGATTTTATATGTGACTGAACTCAGAATTATAATTGATTGACTAGGTACTTTGCAACACCATGGATTTCAAGTCCACACTTTCAAACTATACTTTTGGGTCTTGTTGGGAAACCACCTGCTTTCAAATACAGAAGGTAGAGCATTTAAATAATGAAATGAGATAATTTCTCGTTATCAATGTCATCAAGTTTATAAATAACAATGTCACTTAAAATAAAAGGAATGGACTTGTATTTTCTAACAACCAATTTAATCCATTTTGTGCAACAACTGTTTCATGCTCCTGACGGCGGGACCTTTGCCCTGGATTGGTTAATGAGTTCAGATGGTAGATCATATAGTTAATATGTGTGTATAAGAATTTAGAAATCTTGTAGTGACATTACAAAGAAATTTATATTAATTTCAATTCATTTGGATTATTTTGGGTCCAAGACATTAGTCATATTTATTTCAATTTTAATTTTAGAAGTTTTAGATTCTGATTGTATAAATTATATTCCTAAAATTAAAAATTTTAAAATTTAAGCCGAAACAAACCATACAATAGTATGAATAATTCTGCCTTAGTGTAGCAATACTTTAGCTACCTGACACTGTTACATACAAAGTATAATTTAGAGATTTTTTAATTGGATACTATTCTGTGATTAATCACATTATACGTTGTGTTTTATTGCAGTACTGGAAAAGAATAGTATCAATACAAAATTAGCTACGTCATCAATAGTAGTCGTGATTCCTGGCTTAACAAGTGATTCATCATCTCCCGTAAGTCTCGAATTTTGATAATGTGAATTTCGAAAACTTGTTTCCTGTTTTATGATGATCTTTTTTTTCTTATCTTTTTTAAATTTTCAATATTTCTTTTTTAATAAGGAATGTTTATGATGTGATTTCGATATGGTTTGAGAATATATGTTTATGCAGTATATACAAAACCTGATCTATAATACAGCAAAGAATGGCCGGAATGTTGTGGTGTGCAATCACCGGGGACTGTCCGGCGTTCCGCTCACCGTAAGTGTTTTTCAGTTCAGTAATTTAATATGCAATTTCAAGATTAAAGATGTGGATGGTGATTTAAATTGTTAAAAGATTATATTAACATCATTTTTTTTTTGTATTTAATATTTATGTTGAAAATTTATTATTTATTATTGAATAATTTGAATTTATTTATATATATGAAGTCTGATCGGGTCTATAATGCTGGATGGACAACGGATATAAGAGATGTCATCAATTATCTAAATGATAAATACCCTCAGGCTCCAATATATGCTGTTGGAACCAGTATTGGTGCTAACATCCTGGTACATCCACTGCTTTCTTTTGATGTTATTTTTTAAATAAAATAAGAATTCCCTTTGCAGTATATATATGATATGTTGATATGTCAAGAACAAGCAGCTTATTACCAGCGAGAAAACTTCATTTGAGTGAACAATATTATGAAATTTTAATAATAAGCACAACATATTTTGAGAAGAACTTATTTTGACTTGATACATCACTTCCAATTCCATAAATTTTCGATGGTATTTCAAATTTTATCAATTACTAAGGTAAAATTAAAACAAAAAGTTGTGTATTCAAACTCTTATCATCAGGTCAAATATCTTGGAGAAGATGGGGATAAAGTTCCTGTTGCTGGAGCTGTTGCTATATGCTCTCCCTGGGATCTTTTGGTTAGTTTCTTTACATTTGTACCATTTATTTGCATTGGAAATTGTCGAGAGTTATATCTCCTTTGGGTAAAGTTTATACACCTATAATATTTCGTGCATACTCTCTTTTGATACTTAAAATCGCTCTAATCTAATATGCAAATGGTGTGTTTACCCTCATCTCTCAGATTGGTTCCAGATTCATGGCTAGGAGACGTGTGCAATATTTATATGGCATGATTTTAGGGATTGGCCTTCAGAGCTATGCTCGATCGTATGTCTACAATTCCTCCAAATTTGATATCTAAATACCAAATTTTAGTTATTAATACTATATTCTTAAACCAAAACTTCCTTTAACTACTAATTAGAAAGATATCCATATTGTCATTGCAGAAATCAATCTCACTTTGCTCGCCTTGCTGATTGGGATGGCATCATGAAGGTTCGAAGTTTAGGTTGATGGAACAGAAGAATCTACGAATTTGACCGGAATAAAATCTAATAATTCGACTGTTCGGGCGGAAGACCAGATATTCAGTCTTCCACCTAGGGTAGCAGTCGAATTAGTAGATATATCCTGGTCATTCAATTTCAAGATGTACAGCTGAAAGAGTTACTAAATATAGTACATTTGTTAAATTTAACATTTTCTAGATTCTCACATGTCAGGTGGGATCTGTACTATTTAGTTGCCATGAAGCATGAAAATGTTTTGACTTCCAATTCCTTCCGATTGACAGTGTTCATCTTCCATATACACTAAACTTCTGTATTGGTCAATCTGTTATGCTTGAACAGTCACCTTCGATTCGGGAATTCGACAAATATGCTACTTGTGTCATAGAAAAATTTGAGGTACTAAGCTACACTCTAGCTCATAACCTCACTGAGTTCTTTCATTCTATTTTATATTGAATTATTGTTAACATTTCGCTTCTCGAAGACTGTGGACGAATACTATAGGTGGTGTAGTTGTGCGCCATATGTGAAAAATGTGTCAGTGCCACTACTCTGTATAAGTTCTTTGGATGATCCTATCTGCACCAGGGAAGCAATTCCATGGGACGAGTGCAGGTATTGATTAGTTGTTTCTACATACTATTGACCATATAATCATTTTCACAATCTTCGTTTGTGTGCAAGCACGCATTGCAGTGGGTGGGGGTGCGGTGAGACGTGCATGTTCACTTGGACGGTGATTGAGCTATTCTTTCTTTGGCCAACAGGGTGAATAAGAACATTGTTTTGGCTACAACCAAACATGGTGGACATCTGGGGTTTTTTGAGGGAATAACAGCATCTAGAATATGGTACCTTTTTCTAACATCTTCTATGCAAAAACTAGTTAATTTTGTTTCCTTTTACATTTAAAGTAGAGCATTTTATTTCAATAGTTGTCGACTTCAGAATGGTGTACTATTTGGGTTTTATTCTTACAGGTATGTGAGGGCACTCAACGAATTTCTTAACGTTCTACATTCTAGTCCTTTTGCGAATAGACCCAAAAAGGTGAAAAGAGCGTCCTAAAAGACGCTACACTGAGTAGGTACATTGAAGCCCAAGGCTTTGTAGGATGTATCTCACTCGCGCACTCACACACAACAAAAAGGATGACTTGAAAGCACCACCTTTTAAATCTTACTTAGAAATCAATAGTTTCGGATGTGCAAACGGAAGGAAGAACAGTTCCGTTTTCCTTTAGGAGTAATGTTAAATACTGGAAGGCTATGCTGTGCATTTGTAACGTTTACATTTGTACCAGTGAGTTCCATAACAAGAATGGATCTTTATGTGGCTTTCATTGTGTAAAATCAGAAAGTGCAGAATGATAAATTTTGAATAGAAATATGGAATAAAATGCAACAGATGTTAAAGCATGGCTCTTCAACCTCATAAATTTATTGACATTGTAATTCCAAACATCATATTATCTCGCAATTAAAATCCAACATATATACTGAATATATATAGATAAGGAACACCATAAATTGTTTTATTTTATTTTCAATGTAAGGTTTCAGATCAAAATAATTCCCTATTGGTGCCAATGGATAACATCAGAAGAAAGAGAATTAATACATATACTTAAGTTTAGCCAAATTTAAACATATCACAAACATATTTTTAACTTGTAAGTTAAGTCCAACTGGATAGTAGACCATCTGCAATTTACGAAACCATCTTCACCATACTGTGAAATCCAAGAAGATAATGAAGTTGTTAACAACTTACTCCGTATATGATGATTCATCTTTTGCTGAATGAATCATATGAGATTCCACTGTTAGAAGCACATGGTCAGGCTCCATTATGGTAACTGGAATATAGAAGACCAAGGCTGCTAACTCAATTGTTTTTTGGAATAATCCCTTGCTCCAAAAATGGTAGATCCAATTCTCACATTAGTACTGCCCATTTCAATCTGCAACAAACAAAATCTTACATAACAAAGTACTAAAAGAATAAAAAAATATTATAAATATATAATTCAAGTAGGTCATGTTTTTACCAATCAACCATATAGAAGTCAAAACGTATGCTGATGTAATATATTATGTCTGATAGTTCATCCAATATGGCATGATTTCTCCGATAGAGAAAAGGCCATATTTAGTAAATCACATACTGAATAAGCAATAGTTGTGCAGAGCATTTTTCGTTCACATTCTAACACAAACAATGAAAGCTGCCAGAAGATACTCACAGCTAGCTCAAAGTCACCAGACATGCCCATTGACAGGTCACATTGGTCTTCTGCTATTCCAAGCGCCTTGCAGACCTCACTTCTACAATTTGCTAGCGTCTGTCAAAGTGCTATTGTATGAGATACAATCGCAACTTGCGTAATGATACGTTATGGAGCATGTTCGTGTGTGTGAGTGTATTTCTGAGTGAAAGAAATTACGTAGTTGGATCCACTACCTTGAAGTTCTCCGGAGTGGATGTATAATCTGGCATCCCTATTGTCATTAAGCCACAAAATTCAAGGTTTGGGCAGCCCAAACTGACATGTTTCACAAGTTCCACACACCCAGATGGATCAACACCAAACTTTGCTGCCAAAAAGGGAAAATCCAGTATATTATATCATCAAAATTATCGCAACCATAAGGGCAGAAGATTGACCGACTAATGGCGGTAATTAATGTGTGAGGCTCTAAACTGACTGCAAGAAGAGAGGGAGAGGGGATTCAGAAGAAACTTATAAATCACTCCAAACTCTGCTTACATGTTTCTCCACTTGTATTCACTTGGACCAACACCTTCAAAGGTTTTCTTCCAATGTTTCCAATAACACGATCCAGATGATTTGCAATCTATGAGAGAAGGAGAAGGAAAATGATATACCGAGTTAATAGGAATGACAATAAGTGAGAAAGTGTTTCAATACATTTATCCAGGATATACTTTCTCTAACCAAGAAAATGTAAAGATTCCAGATTTGGGGGGAAAGTACAAGTTAGGACTTCATTCCTCCATATGCTGAAAACCTAGTTTCCCTTGACTCTATTCTACTGAACTCTATCAACAACATTTGTATTTAAAACAAGTTCCTACAGACTACAAAAATCTCATATAGAACTATAGAAGCATCAAAGTAGAATGACATGAAGAAAAATAAAAAATGTGATCCAAGCTCTCACCTTCTCATCATCTACAGTCTCAACCATGGATAGATTTGGTACACCAGCTGCCAAATGGGAAATAAAAGACATACATATTACTGTTCTCCATTAAACTCGAATTATAAATATAAACAAGCTATCCAATTTCCCATAATGGGGTCAAAACTACTAATCAAGTATTCAAGGTACACCAAACAAAGTAGTAGGCTGAAGATGTCCCTATCAATTACTCCAGAAAAGCAATACTGAGTAGGCAACTTGAATTTATTGACCAATAACTCATAAGAGTATAAGAGAAACATGAATATGCTCCTAATACTATTATAACAAAATGTGTACAACTATTACTAACTCGGAATAAAAGAATAAACTGAAGTTATCAAACCGGAGACTATCAAAAAAGTAACAGCTCCCATAAAAGATGGAGAATATTATTGTTCCAGTAACATATAGTCACAAAGTGTAAGCTACACTTTACTAATAGAGTCTAGAGAAACAAACCCAACCCCGAAGTGAACCCATAAAGAAATATTACTACACGTCTACACGTATACGTTGGTATAAATGTCAAGTTAGAAAACACAAAATTCTATAAAATTCAAAGAGGCCTTGTCCATTTATATCAATTGAACCTAAAACCAATTTCCCAGTACAAAATCTATAAACTTTATTTCCAGAAGCACTTTGAGCGAAAGCAGAATCAAAACATACAGAACGTACTCATATCTATATGAACAATAAAATCAGATGAAAACTAAATAAAATCAATCAAACCTACATAAATGGACACAGGGACAGACAAAAATTTTAAAAATAAAATAAAATTATAATGACTATGAGTAGTTCTAGACATACTGAGCAGAGGTTTTACTTTGTTGCTCTGTAAATTCCCGATAAAGTGCCACTCGATATCTTCCGGGAGCTACATTTCCAGCATTAATCAGAATTAAACTTCAACTAAGCCAATCAATTAGCACCTATATGGTACATATTTTAGGGGGACAACTCAAATTTTAGACGAGAGATAGAAAGAACACCTGAGGGGCTTTTTCGATGATCTCCTGAACGTAATTTTCGCCGAAACAACGATGGCCGACGTCGTAGACTTCCCGGAGAAGAGTTACGGGTTTTGTTTTACTAACGGCGACGACTCGGATTTGATCGGGGCGGCGACCGGACTTCACAGCAGCCTGCTGTACCCGATGGATTACTGATCGGAGAGCCGTCGCAGCGACACCATCCATGGCGGAAGCGGCCATTACAGTGGTCCCTTGTTCCTCTGTCTTCTCCTCTGGATTGTTCATCGCTCACCCGATAAAGAGCGGTACTTGTAAAAGTGGTGATAATATGATTAAATTCACGCAAAACAAACGCACCATAACCCGAACCCGATTTAGGGAATTTTTTAATCTTCATTTGTCTTTTACGATGCTCAAATATTACCAACTAGCTTACTGATCCATTTACGGTAAGGAGATTTTTTTTTTTTTGAATTGATTAAAATTATTGATCCTATGATATGTATTATTTTTAAAATTTAAAAATAAATGTTGCTATATTAAATATGAGATCAGAATTTATTTTGTTGTATATATATTATTAGTTTTATATTTATAAATTTGAAAATTGATGTGTGTATATATTTTTTAGATATAATTTATTTAATAAATTATTTTTTCATTTGATTATATTTTTGAAAGTTATTTTTATATTTTCAAGTTCTAAGTTATTTTAATTATCTAAATAATTTACATGACTAATACTAAATATACTTTACTTTATATTAATCAAAATAATTTAATAAATCAAAAAAAAATTATCGTGATGCTCTATTTTTTGTCGTATAAGTTGTTGTAGATTTTACTTATTTTATTTTTAATTGTTGATTATTTTGTTAGTTTTTTATTCTTTTTTGTTGTGATACCTTAATTTAAGAAATGTGCATGATTTTTTTAAAATATTTTATATATAAGTTAATAATCATTGCTTGATTGTTCATTCAATTCAAGATAATCATTTTTGCGATAAGATTTTTTAAATTTCAATAATTAGTGATAAAATATGATTCAAAAAATAATTTTTTTTTCAAAACCAAGATTGTCTTAATAAAATACTATATAGTAATATATATTTAACTTTTTATGAAAAAGAATGGAAAATGGGTACAGGTTTTTTACTCAATTTTATTTTCACGTATAAAATCTATATTTCGAATTTCATATATTGACTAGTGACTACTTGCATTATACATATTAAAAATTAGTAAAAAAATATAAAAGCTTTCTATAAATGCATAAGAAAAAATTGTGAAAGATCAATCCACTGTACAAATCAATAGAAAGCATACAAATTTTCATGTTGTCTACAATTTTTATCTTAAAAAGTAAAAGATTGAACAAAATTTTATTTATGCATCCGAATTCCTAAAATACATAATTTATTAATAAATTGGAACAAGAATTGTTTACACGAATTTTAAATCAATAAGGACAACGATGAACTATAAAGTTCAAAAAAATAAAAGTAATTTGAAATGTTATTAAACAATTCCAGTGTAGTTAAAATTCCGGGTGCGAATACAAGGTGTGAGTGAGGAGGATATATCTAATAATGGATCGAATGACCCAAAAGATCAAGAATAAAGCGAAAGAAGGGAGCCGAAAACGAAAAGAATGAGGCACATCGCATGATATAGTGTTTTTTTTTTTTTATTATTTTTTTTTTTTGGCGGTGGCTGGGGATGATCTCAGCTGAAGCGGAGAATAATGATAGATAAAAGCTCATAAACCAAATTATTGCATGCAGTTTGCAGAGCACAACACAACACTTGCTCAGATGTCACCTTTACACTTGCACAAACCTCTTCAATTTCCCCTTTTATTCTCTTCTCATTTCGCTTCCTCTGCATCTTCTACCACCTACTCCCTCCTTAATTTCAAGGTTTACTTTCTACTTTCTCTCTATCTTATTATCATTTCTGTCTATCTATATATACTTCCTGAAATTTGGGTTTACATATCATCTTTGCTTCTTTGATTTGACTAATTTTATGGGTATATTCACAATTTGGTGCATTTGTGAACTATTATTTTTGATGGTGATTCTAGCTGTTGTAGATGATTGTATTCACTTTTTGTTCATTTATTTAATGGAGTAAATTTCTGATTTTGGAACTTAAAGCCCTTAACATTTTACCCTTGGAAATTTTTTGTGTGGCCTCAATCTAAATTCATTATTTGAAGTTCTTGGTATAGACTGTATATTTGAAGTTGTACTTGTACCCAAGTAAATCTTTGTATTTGTTACCTGCACTCTGTATATTTAAAGTTCTCTGTATGAAGCAATGATAGAATATACAACTTTGTTATCTTGATTAATTAATGTAATTGTAAAGTTGGAACCTTGTACTCTTTAAGTCTTAAAATGGAATGCATCTTATGAACAAACAACAGGGGGAATATTTCTCCAATATGGCCGGAGAATATAACTTGAATCGACGACTTCTTTGTCGTGTTCAATACCCATGATGATTTGAGGAAAGTATGTTTTTGTCGTGCAAAATGTGGGGAGTATAACTTGCGTAACGAATACTTTTGTTGTGTTGCCACTTTTATTTGGTAGCTAGTGAAACAGATACTTGTCCTGATGCACTATATATCAAGTTTATGTTTCTGGATAAAGCGGTGACGTATGTTACAGGATCACTAAATGATAGTTGGATGCCTTATCTGTTCTGAGCTGACTCGATATGGTTTATGTTAGTTACATTTCTTCTTCTTGCTTACAAGAATCTACAATCATACACGGTATCGTTGTTGTGTCTGCAAATGGCACAGGCACCTGTATAAGGCTCGATTTATAAGTTTATGGTGTCACATTGGAACATGTGATGATCTGAACTACAAAGATGTTCTTAGCTCCATTACCAATAAATCTTAACTTATTGGCATCAGTGTTTACTAACCATGTATTGACTTACAGTTGGACTTGATTCAGATTTTAGGTGGGACTGTGGACTGAACCTTAGTCTGCTTAACGTCATATTTGATCATTAGACACGGTCTCCTTTTACACAGCTCAAAACCTCCAACCCCTCAACACAACAAACATGGGTTGTATGATTTATACACAGTTTGATTTCTCTATTGAGGTTGGATATAAGTTGACAGGACTAACAATGAAGTAGTGCTAATAATAGTACCATATAATCATATGCAGAATCTATTGAAGTTGATCATCTGATAGGGTGTTTGGATTCTTTTACTTTTATCACTTGGAAAGGCTGAAGCCAAAGCTTCTTTTAGTCGATAACTCTACTCTCTCTCTCTCTCTCTCTCTCTCTCACTCACTCACTTGTTATATGTTCCTCATAAAACTTAATTGGTATTAGGTTTGTTTATAAAATTAAATGTATTTATGTGAAAGTAGTTAAGCTTAGGAATGAGCTTTGAGTAAAATGGAAACAATGTATCTATCGTTTTTAACTATTAGCCTTGGGGCCATCACTTGGCTTAGTTACATCTATATTGAGTTATTGACTATATTGCAACTTAATTACCTGTCGTTTGTTTTTAATATATTTTGGACAGAGTTGCTTACAGGTTATGTACAAGTTACTTACAATAAAAAATCTACAATCCTTGCAGTATTACAAAGCAAGAAGAAACAAAATGGTTGATTTACCCATTGAGATACTGAGACTTATTATGATGTTCGTGGCTCGATCACCTGATGGGGCAGCAACTTTTGCTAGTGCAATCTCCAGGTTAGAACAATTTATGTGATCTATGCATATAAAAAGGAAGTTAAGACTTAGGGCTGAGCTGCAGTTCGACCTTTTAATTGACTAATTAAGGTGGTGAACA
Source organism: Centella asiatica (assembly GCA_014636745.2). Classification (NCBI taxonomy): domain Eukaryota; kingdom Viridiplantae; phylum Streptophyta; class Magnoliopsida; order Apiales; family Apiaceae; genus Centella; species Centella asiatica. The sequence continues at coordinate 56,253,446 of CM025780.1, forward strand.
AAAAATATTGGTGCTTATTTTTTCATATTTGATTGGCCAAATTATGACAATATAGTACCCTACCTGGCAAGTGCAAAGTGTTAAGTTCTTTAATGTTGAAGAGATGTGTTGCTAAGTTATTCTTTCAGCAGAATTATACAATTGAAAGGAATCTATGCTAAGTGCAACACACACACACACACACGTGAGCGTGCATGTGATGTGGCAACAGGTGGAGCTTTAGTGACACAGTTAGCACTTTGCACTTTGCACATGTGAATGGTTATGATTTAGAGATATATTTTTGACAGATTGGATGCGAAGTACTGGGATTTATATTTATTTCTGACATGACTATTCTTGTAGCTATATTTGTTTCGTTATATGAAGTTCTTGATATGAAAGCAATGATAGAGACTATGGCTTTGATATGAAGCACTGGTCTGCGACGTGCCATCCTGTTGCAACTTAGGGGGCCCGTTGGCAATTTGCACATGAAAGTGGCTATGATTTAAAAATATACTTTTTACAAATTAGACACGAAATACTGAAATATATTTTGACATAATTTAGTTTTAAAATCAAACAGTTATAACTGTTAGAATTAATTTATAAATTCTGACCGTCATGCCTTCTTCCATTCTAAAGCATATTTTTGTAACCAGAAGTAGTTCTTTCTCCCTTGAAGTGATAGGAAAGAACGATTGACATCTATAAATTATATATAATTACAGTTTCATGTTTTGCTTTTCTTTTCCTTTCTTTGTTATAGCTGTAAGAGGCTGAGAGAGTTCGGTTCAGATAAGGAAATCCTAAAAACTGTTAAATTCCAGAATGCCAAGAAATTTGTCATCAAGAAATCATTTTGGCAAGAGAAAGGCTTATTGGTGAAATGTGCACGTGCAGAGAATGAAGGAGCCAGCAGTTTTATTTGGAAGAAGGTACTTGTTCTTCAGGAAACACTTAAAGTGCATTTTTCAAGTTATAATAAAAGTAATTTATATCAATAATGTGTATGGGTCTGTGTTTCTTTCCATGTGTCTACGTGTACGTGCGTGTGTGTAATTTGGGTGCTTTGAAGTGTGGACAAGATATATACAATTGTTACTTAGAAAATGTTAATCATCATGCCACTGGGTACTGTGGTGGGATGGGATGGGATTATAACTCTATGATTCATGTGCATAAAGAATAAACCATTTGTCAAGTGCAACCTTGCACCTATAGAATTAGGAAAACTTGAATATTACCATTGAGATGTTAAAAGCCTTTAAATAGGCCTGTATAAAGTTACATATGAACAATTAAAGGATATACATCTAATAATATAAAAGATATACATTGACTAAGCTAATGATAAACTAAGACTAGAGATAATTAGGGGATTACAACTAACGTATATAGTTACAATTAATCTTTATCTTTGACACGCCCCCGCAAGATGGACGACCACTGAGCAAGACCAATCTTGGAGAACAGGTCATGAAAGCGAGTCCTGGCCAAAGGCTTCGTTAGAGCATCTGCAAGCTGATCACGACCAGAAATATGTTGAACCCGTAATGTGCTACGTTGTACTTCTTCTCGAACAAAGTGAAAGGCCAAGGCTAGATGTTTCATGCGAGAATGGAAAACGGGTTTAGCTGAATAGTGAGTGGCTCCAAGATTATCATAGTAGATGCCTGGAGCAGGTGAAAGTTACACACCTAGCTTATGAAGGAACGAAGCCATAAAACCTCCACAGCCGTAGAGGCTACAACTCAGAAATTTAGCTTTTGTGGAGGATCTAGCTAAGCTCGTTTGCTTCTTGGAACTCCATGACAAGGGATTGCGACCCAAATAAACAATGTAGCCCGTGGTAGATACATAAATTGTCTCTGTCTCCTGCCCAATCGGCATCACATAATGCATGAAAACGTATAGGAGACTGAAGATGTAAAGTCAGGCTATGATGAGAAGTTCTATTTAGATATTTAAGGAGACGTTTTAGTGCAGCCCAATGAACATCAGTAGGTCTGTGCATATATTGAGAGAGCCGATTAACCGCAAAAGCAACATCCAGTCTAGTAAATGAGTTGTATTGTAGACTACCCACAAGAGCTCTATATTCAGTAGGATTCGAAAGAGACGTGCCATCATTGAGAGTGATAGGAGGGTGAATGATCATTGGAGTTGGGACTGATTTTGCCTTCGACATGTTAGCTCGATCTAAAATATCATTTATATATTTCTTTTGACTTAAAAATAAGTCATTTGTGTGAGGAAGTACTTCAACACCAAGAAAATATGATAAGTTACCCAAGTCCTTCAAAGAGAATCTAATGGCAAAACTTGTGATGAATGTCTTTAGTGCGGAAGTGGATGGACCCATAGACAAAAAGGTAGAATGTAACATTATTGTAGGTGTAAATGAATAGAGAAGTGTCTGCTACTGAATTGTGGAAGCCATATTGTAAGAGAAAGTTGTGGAGCTCTTGGAACCTTGCCCTTGGGCCCTGTTTTAGGCCATATATTGCCTTCTTGAGTTTACAAACATGTGAAGGATAATCTTTGTTTATAAAGCCTGGAGGTTGAGATATAAACATAGTTTCAGAAAGATGGCCTTGAAAGAACGCATTGTTGATGTCAAGTTGTCGAATTGACCATCCATTAGTGATAGCTAAATATAGCATGAGTCGGACTGTTGTGGGCTTAATAACCAGATTGAATGTCTTGGAGTAATCGATCCCCGGCCTTTGATGAAACCCCTTGGCTACAAGATGTGCCTTATACTGTTCAATAGAGCCATTGCATTATATTTTATCCGATAAACCCCCTTGCACCCAACAATATTTTGAGTAGGATGAGATTGCACTAATTCCCACGTAGCATTGCGAATGAGAGCGACATGCTCCTCTTTCATGGCAGTGCGCCATCGTGGATCGTTGAGTGCTTGAGTGATGTTCCGAGGTTCACACGGTTGAGTTTGAGTTGTAACCACATTTGCAAACTTGGAGTTTGGTTTGACAATGTTATTTTGAATTCTAGTAGACATTGTCCAAAAGGGATGAAGAGGAGGAGGGGGCGATGGAAGAGGTGACGAGGATTGTGCCGTAGGGGTGGTTGCTAGAGGAGTTGAAGGAGGAGGATTGAGAAGTGTTGTGGTGAAGAGGAAGGAGACTGCATTGTAGGCTTCCTTAACAAGGGAATATGTACAGTACACCATTCTTATGGGTTGAGTTTAGAGTGAAGAGATGAGGAGTTAATAAGATCATAATATGGAAAAACATTGTTTATGAATTTAACATGACGAGAAGTGTATATTCTCATAGTGAGGAGATGTAGATAGTAGTATGCACTTTGAGAGGATGAATAACCCACAAAAATGTAAGGCATGGATCGGTTATCAAGTTTATGAGCAGCATATGGCCGAAGCCAGGGATAGCACAAGCACCCGAAGTTTTGTAATTTATTGTAATTTGGTAGAGTAGTAAGGTGGGAGATGTCGTTTGAGATAAGAGTTGGATGCAATTTTTTATATTCACTGCCATTATCAAAGAATACTTGAACTATGGGTCGCTTGAAAAAAATTTCTACTAATGCTCGAAAGCGAACAAAGACATCATAAGTATTAGACTTTTTCTTGAGAGGATATACCCATGTGTATTTAGTGAAATGGTCAACAAAAATCACATAATACTTGTAATTTTCATAAAGAGAGAACTGGAGAAGTCCATACATCAGTGAATATTAATTCAAGGGGAGCAGTAGAGGTAGACGTAAGAGTAGAATTTGAGAAAGGAAATTTGTGGCTTTTATTCATTTTGCAAGCATTACAATCTGATATAGGTAGTGAAAAACTAGATTTTATTGTCCTAAGAACATTGATGGAAGGATGCCCTAGTCGATGGTGCCAATCATGAATGGGCTTTGTGAAACTTGTAAAGACCCGAGGAGGACCCAGGTTCAACTCATAAACTCCGACTTTAGTTGGTCCCTGTAGGAGGGTGGTTCCCTTCAAAAGCTCCCTGACATGAAAAGGTAAGAATTCAATGGTCTAAAAGATTTTGTAGGAGTAGAGAGAGAGAAAGAACCAGTGTTTGAGATGGGAAGAGATGAGTCGTCACCAATAACCAATTCTTTGGTACCATCATAAGGAACATGTAGGGACAAGTAATTGAGATCATTCATCACATGGTGAGAAGCGCCATTGTCAAGGAACTATGCATTAGACGAAGCAAGAACAACGCTAGCAGCCATATATGCTTGCAGTGTAAGGGAGAAGGCTGTTGTCCAACTTGGACAAACCGTACAGTTGTTGGTGTGGGAATCTGAATAGAGGGGAATTGAGCCTTGAATGTGGGGCATTGATTGAGAGCATGGCCAGAGACCCGACACCATTGAAATTTGTCAATGAATGGACGTTGTGAATGAGAGCCTTGCTGTAGAGACACAAGGGAGGGTAGTAAGCCAGGAGAGGGCACAACAACCCGCTGTTGCTTGCCTTTGTGGATTGGACGGTATTGAGCAGCCAAAGTAGTTGCAAGAAAGGGAGTTAGGGAAGCAGCAAGAGTGTTTTTGGTAGTGAGTTCTCGTATGATTAATTTTTCATGAAGCTCCTCAAGTGAGATGTTGGAGTCCTTAGCATTCACAGCATCAATGATAGGTTTGTAGGTCTCATAATCGAGACCTTGTAGGATTTTGTCGATAATGTCTTCTTGATCCATTGGCTTGCCCATGGTCGCAAGTCGATCAGTACACTGTTTGATAGCCTGCATATAGTCAGTAATAAGTAAATTACCTTTGGTGATGTGAGCAAGATGGTCCTTGATTTGTTTGAAATGCCCCCGAGACGGATTAGCGTAAGTGGGGGCTAATATTTTCCATCATGAGCAATCTCGGATTGAGAGATAAGATGAACGAGGTCTTGGGATAGGGATCTAACGAGAGCGCCAAAGACAAGACGGTCTAGACGGAACTACGTGAGGGCAGCCAGATTGGCCATAGATTTATCATCAGTGGTGATGGAGGCAGGATGAGAAGGATAGGTACCGTCAACATACTTGTACAGATCATAGCCAAGAAGAAGGGTTTGCATTTGGGTTTTCCAAGCTATGTAATTGGTAGCAGTAAGCTTAATGGTATTATGTAGTTGGAGGATAGTAAAGGGTTTGGTTGGAACGTCAGCATTTGGAATAAGCGACGGATTCATGGTTGCAGAAGATAAAGAAAAAAAATTAGAGATCAGTAGCTCTTGATATCATATAAAATTAAAAAGCCTTTAAATAGGCTTGTATAAAGTTACATATGAACAATTAAAGGATATACATCTAATAATATAAAAGATATACATTGACTAAGCTAATGATAGACTAGGACTAGAGATAATCACGGGATTACAACTAATGTATATAGTTACTATTAATCTTTATCTTTGACAACACTTTTCGGTATCAATTGTTCTGGAAAAAGTTGCACAGGTTTGTAAGTTGTATCAACAATATCTTATGCAATATTTTCTGGAATTCAGATGCAACTTTGTACTAATTCAGTTAGTTCTATGATCAATGATTAGTAGTTGCTAATTAAAAAATGCAGTACAAGGCGGAAGCGTATAAAAGTATGGGGGTGATGTTCAATGATCAAATTTTCATGGTGATTCCACAGTGATGTGAAATAAACATCCTCTAAGGTAACTTCCTTCCTTCTATTTATTTATTTTTGTAATTAACTTTATGCCTTCAATATATACAACATTTGGGTTGCATTGACCGGTTTAAACTCTTTACAGTTGTTATGTTCGTTCTTAGTTGTTACGACGCATTTATAGTGTTTAACTCATTCAAACTTAATTAAACATATCTCAAACACAATATATTTTTTTTCGTTAAGTAATGTGTTCAATATGACTCAACTCAATCAACAAATAAGTTTGAGTAGGCTCAACTAGAGTTTAACTTGGCTCAACTCTTTTATCGTAAAATTATTTTATTTTACGATGAAAACTGTAAGTTTTTATGTTTTACAATTAAAACTGTAAATGAAGTATATGTAATTAGGAATGAATCAGATGATGAAACAGGAAAACCGTTTCCATGTTGTAAATGCTTTTTAAATTACAAGTTAGTTTCATCACTGTTATCTAATAACTAAACATATATGTGTGTGCGTGTGCAGTTAAGTGTCTTCCTCTACGGGACTGAGCTGGTTATTACGAACTTCCGACACTAATGCAATAAATTTTCTCAATTTCTGTTCTCCTTGAATAAGTGAATTGTACCTTGTATTAACTGAGCTTGCAGAAATAAAGAGCAGCTTAATCAAACTTTCTTATCCATCTTATTAGAGGAAAGCGATAACTTGCCTTGCGTCTTTTCAATAATCAGTAAATAGTGCTGCAAATGCTACAAATAATGCTGGATCATGTGTAGAAAATTACGCACATACTTATAAACTCGTCAACTTGCACAAATCAACTATCTTGTAAGTGTTATCAACGCACTTTTTAATAATCAGTAAATACTGCTCGAACATGTGAGTAGAAAATCACACATATATTTATAAACTCATTAACTTGCATTAATTAAGTACTCACAAATTCATCATCTACCTTGCAAGTGCTATCAATATACCCGAAAGTAGAAAATCACACGTCAGAGTAGAAAAACACATACGCACTCATAAACTCAGTAACTACTTTGCAAGTTTTTTATCTGCTTATATGGTGTGAAACCCAAAACTCCTCATATTTTTCAGAAAAGATAGTCGATGATTAGAGAAGTCAATAACTAACTCATCACCTTGGCCTTTTAAGCAGTTTTAAGTATAAAATTGTTTGAGTTAATTTTGTAAGGCTTTTCTAAATTAATTCAAATTTATTTAATTGATTTAGATTATGACCGTAATTGTCTTTTGTTATTTTATTTAAATTAATTTCCTATATTGATTTTTAGTAGAAGCAATAAAGAAATTCTCGATGATAAATGCACTTACTTTTTATTGATTTTAATTAATTCTTAATTATCATCAACTTTCTTTAAATAATGTTAAACAAGTAATATATTCGTGTCTACATAACTTTTTTTTGAGAGTGTCGATAAGTGAAAGGCAACTTTACTGTTATAAATGGTATTATATTCTAAGTAATATTTATATTAAAAAATAGTTAAATCTTTGGATTAAATATATAAAAATACCTTTAACTATGAGATATTTTTCACTTCAGGGATCGTATTTTTAATTTTTTTAATTAAAAGAATCATCTTTTTATTTTATGTAATGTGGTCTCAAATTTGACGACACAATAAAAATGCTAATATGTAGTGCTTACTTGGCGTTTAAATTCATTTTTTATGCCAAAAACTTCAATTTCATATCATATTCTTTTAATTACCGGTATTCAGATGGGGATTTTTGGAACTCCAAGTCTCGTCTCTTATTCTTTGCAAATCTGTGGCCCGATCTTTTATTTCACGTTCTTTTTCTTCTCCTGCGTTCCTTCCATTACAGAAACTCCAGATTGATTTCTTGTTTGGATTGACTACTTTTGCAAGCTTATCTTCCACCTTTCGATGAATTAACATTTCAAAATGATATTGTAACAAGATTAAAACTCTTGTCTTACTCACTGAAGTACTATCTTCTTCGTGATAGAAATCTCATTTATACTATCATTCTTGTGCTCCTCAGAAGAATTTGAAAACAAGCCCAAAATAAAATCATATAGAAATTCTAAAAATTCAGTTGGTTATATATGAATGAGTATTATGTGAATTTGATGGAGAATGTGATGATTTTGGAGTTGAGAATTAGAGAATGCAAAGTCCAACTTCTCTCTCTTTATTAAAATTATGTTGGGTGAGCTTGTATGAAGAAGACCTAGCTCTTTCTCTTTATTAAAAATATGGGGATTGGTTTCAAAGTCATAGCTAGGAAATCTCTCTTGTACCTTAAACTTGGATAGGGCCATTAAATTGAACTAATCGTCTCAAGTTGCCAGAGAATTCTGCCTTAAACAAAATGTAGTTTGTTGTGCTGGAATCGACAAACAAAAAGAGTAAATCGATTTGTTATGACTATCGTAACTGAAAATCAGTGATAAGATTGTGGAAATTTGGAGAGGAAAATGAGGAGTTCTGCTCATCAGTGATGAGATTTCCAAAATGCCCCATGTAATTAAAAGAAAATGATAAGAAATTAAATTTTTTTCTATACAAAATAAATTTAAATGCCAAGTAACACATTAGCATTTTCGATGTGTCATCAAATTTAAGATCATATTAAGAAAAATTAAAGCGTAGATAGTAAAAGTTAAAAATATTGACCCTCCATAGTCCAAGGTATTTTTAAATATTTAACCCTAGATCTTTTGATTTTTAGATCATATGAGAACATTTTTAAATAATTGAGTTAATTATAATTTTATATAAAATGATGTTGGCAAAGTAATTTAGATAAATTATAAAAATTAGATTCTCTAAAAATAAAATATTTTTCTTAAAAAAATATTATAAAAAATTATACGAGAGACATGAACTTGTGCAAAATATATATTTTTTTCTTTTTTTCAAGGTAGTCAAGGTACGCGTAAGCTAAAGCGAGATTCACGCATGCGTGACACGTAGCACTAAGTCAGTTATACTTCGGCCGTCGTTTTCCGTGCCTTTAGCCCCATCCTTCTCACCGACCCATAAACTCATGCACCTGAAGAACCATCATCACCGTTCATCATACATCCAACGGCTAATAACTAAAGCACACGATTTTATTGAGTAATCGGCGGCCCACTTAATACTCCCGTATCTCTAATATCCTTTGCTTCGTCAGGGTTCTAAAAACGAGCATCTCGTGATAGCAACATCCATTCGTATATTAATCAACGGCTACAAATTTAAAGTTTAACCTTTTAAGAGATCAACGATCCTGATTAAAAGTTATGTGTCGTGATTCGCGTTGGACTAGTAGATGACTCAGGGGCTTTTAGGTCTTTAACAGTGGTTTAACACAATCTCTCTCTCTCTACAACTCAGATACAGACGTACATGTGTGTGTATATATATATTCTCGATTTTTGTGTTTTCGAGTTTCTTCATTCAAACGTACTTTCTGCTTATTTGTGTGCCGAACCATCGTTCTTCAGGTGAGTAAAATTTTCATCGAGTACGATTTTTGGAAATTTGTAAATATTAACGATTGATTTTTAATTTTTACGCATCAATCTGTTGTTATTATTTAATTTTGGTTTCACAGAGTAATAATTAACTCAGATTATTGATTATCTTTTATGAGGAACTTTTTGTTGGATTCTCAACTTCTTAATGTGAAGATAGTTTTGGTTTCATATTACTTTTTCAGAAGAAATTCTGATTTTGGTTGTGATTATTTTTTATGGTGGTTGTGTGAAATTGTCTTGAAATTCAAAATGGGAAATTTTAAGGTGGTTTTAGCTTTTCCTTAAAATCTCGGAGTGATTTTAGCGGTAGTGATGTTATATTGTTATGTTGTGATGGATTAGTCGCGGTGTGCAGCAAAGTTCTTATTTTGTTAATGTTTCTCGGTGTAATAAGATACATAAGCCTGTACTTTAGTTTTGTGTTTGTATGCGTTGTTTCGATGATGACAAAAAAATGCAAGCTGAAAAACTTGAGCTATGTTTTGGCATCTTAAATTTACAAGCGTTACAGAATTGAAATTGATCACTAACATATTTTAATACTATGGAATTGAAATTGATCTTTAAATTTCATTTCTCAAATTTTAGAATCCGTCGCCATATGTACAACTCTAGTGTCAGTTAAGTTCTCCACCTTATTGACAACCAAAAAAAAAAAAAAAGGTACTGATCAAATTCTGTCGACTCATGGTAATCATTTATCAAAGAGTGACTCTGGCGCAAATATTTTCTTTTTGTCTCTAATGTTCTTAGTCCACCTAAAAAAATTGTTATTAAGTTTAGTCATGTATTATATTGATACAAATCAAGTTTTTTCAGGTAATTGTATATAATGCCCTATACACTGACTGATACCTTGATTGATCTGGATTCGTGCATTATATATTGATCAATTAATTATTTTTTCCATCTTCCTTGAAGGTTATTTGACTTTTTTGACATGCCTATAGGTATAGCTAAACATGGGAACCCAAATGAAAACATTTGCTGTCACCCTGCTCATTTCTTCCCTTTTGCTTCCTTTGGTTTTTTCGTCATCAAATGAAAAATTGGTTAGAATCGGACTGAAGAAAATAAAATATGATCAAGATAACCGTGTAGCCCAGCGTTTTGAATCCAAGGTTGGAAAGTCTTCTAAAGCTTTAGGAGCTAATCTTGGAGACTCTGAAGATGTAGACATCGTTGCACTTAAAAACTACATGGATGCTCAGTATTTTGGTGAAATTGCTGTTGGTACACCACCACAGAAGTTCACAGTGATTTTTGACACAGGTAGTTCTAATCTCTGGGTGCCGTCAGCAAAGTGCTACTTTTCGGTGAGATTCTATCTACTTGCTTCTTTTATTAATGAACGCATTTCAACAAGTATGATGGATATTGAATTAAGTTTTTGGTGCAGGTTGCATGTTTTTTGCATGCAAAGTATAAGGGAAGCCAATCAAGTACCTACAAGAAAAATGGTCAGTCTCTTGTCCTTTTCATTATATTAATGCATATCACTGGTCCCTCTTTTAGTAATCGAGGGAGCTTAAGCTTTGTGTGGCCTATCCTATAATGATTGATTTGCAGATCATTACTCTAAAGGAGTATTGAAAATTTACCTTATTGTGGTTCATGATTTGTTTTTAGTATCAATCTCTTTTATTATATTCATTATTGATTGATTTTCTGATTATTTACATAATCGAAGTCATTTTCTTCGAGTAACATTTTACCTGAACCTTAAGTAGTTACGCGAATGAAATTGACACGAACCAGAGCATCTGTGTGCATCCATTTTGTAGAAGGTTCTTGTTTCTGTACTCCTGTGGGCCTTCGAGATGTATCGATGATCTTTGTTGCACTGTGTTGAACGGAGTCGGGGAAGTAAAATATTATAATCGGATTGATAGCCAAAGTCCACAGTAACAATGTAGCTGGAGGAAGTATACCATCAGTGTCTTTCACTAAAATGGCTAAGTTTCTGATTATACATTGAATTGTGTTACTTTCCTTTTAGTGTTTTACCTGAACCTCGGTTTCTCTTTCGACATGTTTTCACATTTCAAATATGTTCATTGTTCGTTCATGGTCAAGTGAATATGATTTGTATTTCTGTGGTTATTGGATTACCATGATTGGCCTGTGCTGGAGGTAACCTATTAGAAAGGACCATAATTCAATTTTGGTGTGAGTATTAAAATTTAGCTACATCCATGTTACATTTGTAATGCCTGTCTTTTTCTTAGACATATAATATTTCCTGCTTTGTGTATATGTCAATGGACATCGATTCTGTATTTCTGTTAAATGTACGTGGTTGTAGAGAAGTCTGCTTGGAAATGGGTTGCACTATGATTTTGATGGATAAGATTTTGGAGAGAGTGCAAAATGAATTCGAAAAGCATTAGTGTGTGTGCAGTCCTTGTTGTAAGCTATGTTGTTCTGCATGTGGATTAAATCTTTCTACCTCATTACGTACCTTGTGAAATTTATTACACTGTTTGTGTAACTGTTGCCAAAGTGTATCCTGAGGAGTGCCCAATATTATCCATCGTGCAGGGACTTCTGCTGCTATTCACTATGGTACTGGAGCTATATCTGGATTCTTCAGTCAAGATGACGTTCAAGTTGGTACTCTGGTTGTCAAAAACCAGGTAAGTTACACCTACCTTTACCCTTCCGAGTTCTGACGGAGATTCAGCATCTTGTTTACTCATGAGTTTGACATTCTCAGGATTTTATTGAGACAACCAGGGAGCCTGGTCTAACATTCTTAGTAGCAAAGTTTGATGGTATACTTGGCCTTGGATATCAAGAGATCTCTGTTGGAAAAGCTGTTCCAGTTTGGTTTGTTTTTCAACAATTTGCTCTTAGCCTGTTTATTTTTTTAGTTGTCAAAGATGAATGTGACCGCTGTCATGTTGCAAGTAGTTAATTTCTGAAGCCTCGTAGAGGCATATGTTAAAAAAAAGATGTTACTTGTTAATTAAATGACTTAACATTTATTGGCTTATAAGTAGGTTATTTTTTGAGCATGCTCACGGCATATCAAATATGAGAAGGGTCAAGATTTCCTTGTGTCTCACAGGTACAACATGATGAAACAAGGTCTTGTTAATGAGCCGGTCTTTTCATTTTGGTTCAACCGAAATACAGAGGAAGAGGAAGGGGGTGAAATTGTGTTTGGTGGGGTTGATCCAAAACACCACAAGGGTGAACACACATATGTTCCTGTGACACAGAAAGGCTACTGGCAGGTTGGTTTTATCTTCACCCCTGAATTCAGCATTCAAAATATTAATCTTTTCCTAACTCTTTGTTCTTTTGCGGTTGCAGTTCGATATGGGTGATGTTCTTATTGATGGGAAAGAAACCGGTATACTTCCTGTCTTTGTGTCCAGTTATATGTTAGGAAAAAGAAAGAAATGGGGAAACCGAGAAAGAACAAAAATAAAAAAAAAATAGAGAAAAAAGTGAGCCGATTTATATGCCTCTGATATCACTGTATTTTTCTATGCAGGTTACTGCAGTGGTAGAGGTTGTTCTGCAATTGCAGATTCTGGCACTTCTTTGCTAGCAGGTCCAACGGTAAGTTATTTTGCTATTGGTTTTCATTATTTTTTTGCTATGTTGATCTTTAATCGTTTTCTATTTTTCTCTGTCTATGTTCACTCTCCCCGAATTTTGCAGACTGTGATCACAATGATAAATCATGCCATTGGAGCAGTTGGTGTTGTTAGCCAGGAGTGCAAGGCTGTGGTGGAACAATATGGGCAAACCATTATGGATATGCTTTTGATGGAGGTAAAGTCATAGTCGTCTCTTTGTTCACTAACTAATTTGAGGTTTCCACGTGATAAGTGTGTAATGTATAGTTTTGCACTATAAGCTAGATATATTAAGCTCAATGCTGATATACTAACACAAAAATGATATTTGCTGTCGAGCTCATCTAAAACAGGCACATCCAAAAAAAGTATGCTCTCAAATTGGATTGTGCACTTTTGACGGAACTCGCAGTGTTAGGTCAGCCTTGGAACTCTAATTCACATTACTTTGGATAGTGTTAATTGCCTTCAAAAGTTTCTTTATCAAAGCCCTGTGCATCATGTTGATTGCATGTTGACAGCATTAATTTATAAGTTACTAAAGTTTACATTAGCATGGAAATGGATAAATCTACACCTATTTTTGACTACCTGGTTCTCTTGATATGCCATGTACAGTATGGGCATCGAGAGTGTAGTAGACAAGAGCAGCGGTAAATCATCTGGGCTTAATGATGCTATGTGCTCGGCTTGTGAAATGGCAGTAGTGTGGATGCAGAATCAGCTTAGGCAAAACCAGACACAAGAACGTATCTTAACCTACGTCAATGAAGTATGTTTTAATAATTCCCTTTCTCTCTCCACGTATTCTTAATGGACACTATTGCGCTTTACAAAAACTAGTTACTAAACAAAAAATAAGAACGATAGTAAATGAGAAGAACAGTTTGTTAGTTGAACTTATGTCATCAGGTGTAAAGAAAATACTGTGAACTCAGTTAACAAGGTATATTTATTGATTCTGTTTGTGTCCATTTACTATAAATGGATGTTGTCGTGCATTGCAAATACACTTGTTCTGTACAAAAAATAAGAGGAACTGTTGAAATTGTGGTTTCTGTCGGCTGAATTTATATCTTCATGTTCACATTATTTGACGGAGAACTTAAATAAATTGCAGCTTTGTGATCGACTGCCTAGCCCTATGGGAGAATCAGCAGTTGACTGTGCCAAAATTTCTTCATTGCCTAGTGTCTCCTTTACTATTGGGGACAAAGTCTTTGACCTTCCTCCTGAGCAGGTTTAGTTTCTACCTTATTTTCATTGCAATTGTGCCTAATTCCTTTCTTGTGACATATAGTTGTTTCCTACTTATGCTCTTATATAAACAATCAGAACAGTTTTAACAATGTTGTTGTAATATTTCGCGAAAGGTAACATATTTATTGTATTGTCTGATGTAGATTAGCGACTTCATATTTGTGGTGTTTATTTATTTATCTTTTGTTTCTATTATAAATTCAAACAGATATTAGAAATATTTAGCAGTTGCCATGGATAGTTCATTACATTTCAAGAATCCTCATCAGGAAAAATAGGAGAGGAACCAGTAGGCTAATGCGCTTAATTTTTTTTGTTTCCCTTTCTTGGTTTTACAATCAGTATGTGCTAAAAGTTGGCGAGGGAAAAGCTGCTCAATGCATTAGTGGTTTTACTGCCCTGGATGTTCCCCCTCCTCGTGGACCTCTTTGGTATGCTTGTCCCTTATTTATTATTTATTTGTTAATAAATAATTGAAAAAAAATTTCAATTAAAGTTTTCGAACTCTCTGAGTTCTCTGGTTTAGTTCCATAACTCTTATCATGGAGTCTACTGATGCTGCAGGATCTTGGGAGATGTCTTTATGGGTTACTACCATACTGTATTCGATTACGGCAACGCGAGAGTAGGATTTGCAGAAGCAGCATAAACAAACGTGCCTGTTCGGGCCTCTAAATTCCTACTAGCGTTAATGTTTCTTTCTCCTTCCCCCTCTTAGCAAGTAAATTAACTAAACCAAACTCTGTATAAGTGGAGGGTAGTAAATCTATTAAACTTTGTTTGCGAATGTATATGAGCTCATGGCTAAACAAAAACTACATTGATAATTAGCTGAATGTGATGTTTAAGATATTTTAGGAATTTTATGCCGTATTGTTTATAAATAAAAATACTATATGCCAAATGGATGGAGCGTTGATCAGCCCATTTTAAGTTTCAAGGTCCTCTCTGGTCCTCCTTTCTGGCCCCTCGCTTGCTCTAGGGTCAATTCTGAATAACCACTTTTTCATCCACATACAAACCTGTTAATAGAAATACAAACTGATAACTTTTGGAGTTTCTTTTGTTTCAATTCAAAAATGGACAGAAATCGTTAAAAGTTAAGTAACACGACCACACAGGGTCTATATTTTATAATTCCAGTATTACCCTCACTTTTAAGAACACTAAATTAATCCTTGGTGCATGGGTAAAATAGAAAGTAACGGGATTTAGATTTCATGGCTTGCTTATAATATCTTTCGTTAACTCATAAGAGAACTTTAAGAAAATGTCATAATTTTTGTTTATCCGTACTTTATTTAATCGCATTGTGAATATGTCGTTCTTCATAGATTGCTTTTTTCCCCCCCTCATTTCAGTTCTTTTCACCCAGAACTCGTACAAAGCATAAGATTGGAGAGAGACCTTGTTAGACAATATGATTAATTTGATGACTGAACAAAATAATATTGCAGTGGATCGCCAACAAATTAAAGTAGGAAGTTAGGAAAAGATAGAAAGAGGTAAGTGCTTTCCGTACACTAAACCCCTCTTAAACCCTAATATATACCCCCCCCCCCCCCTCTCTCTCTCTCTCTGGCTCTCTCTCTCACTATATATATATATATATATATATATAATGCTCCAAATGTTTTCAGACGTTGCAGCACGCCCGGCCCCACACTTCTCTTATCCCGTTATCCAGAGCTTTATGTTTCTAGTTTTCCATTGGCTGAGGACACGTACAATGGTAATGACTTCTCACGTAGTGTTTACAACTCCATATAATATCTCTCTACCTTTTGTTTTGGAGTATTGGGGAGTATAAATAACCATATCTTCAAACATTGTTATTGGTTACATATACGAAAGGGCGGTCATATACTTCATTTGGTTTTTAATTCCAAAATATTAACTTAATATATATATGTTACTAACTTCGATTTTCATTGTTTATAAGTATGATAGGCCTTCTTACATAAAATTTAGTTACTCCTGATGCAGCGGATTCAAATCTGTGAATAAAGAACTCATGCCTTAATCTTTTATAAAAATCAAATGGTTCTTTTGCTAATGAAATTTTTTCGAAATACGTATAAAATACTACTGGTAATAAGTTCTGTTATCTTCCTTCCGTCCCTTGAGTGGCTGGGATATGTGTCTTAAGTCACTGACTGAAGAACAAGGTACATGACAGAGCTTACAAGCAGAAAAGTATGAAATTGTAGAACACAAGGAATACGTACTAAGAAAAGAAAATAAAGCTAATAAGCTATTTTAAAAAGGCAAAAAAATGAATTACTACCCTGATCTTTTCTTTATTTTCCACTTCAGGGATTGTGTTTTTAATTTTGCCATTAAGGGATTAAATTTTTAATTTTTATAAATCTGGTTCAAATTGAGATGCCAAGTCAGAAATTAATGATGTGGTGCGGACCCCTTTATTTTAAATTGCTGACATGTATTTTATTTAATATTATCTAGTACTTTAAAATTACAATAATCATATGAAAGGGTAAATTAGGTAAACCATATTACATAATAAAAAGAAACAATAAATTAGTTCCCAAGTCTCTATCGCAAGAAGTTACAAACACTGGAACCAAAATAGACTACTAATAATCCATCGAACGAAAGAAGCCAAACAAATTTTCGTCCCTTTTATCAAAATTTAATCTCATCACTTGCATCTAAAACATGAAGATACAATTCATGGAAGAAGAATTATAATAATAGATGATACTTCTTGTGTAACCAAAACAAAAAAAAAAGAAAAAAAAAGAAGATAATACTCCTTGTTTTTTCAGGATCATCTGACAATACCCCTTGTACCATCGATGGAAGAAGAATTATTATGGCTCGAAAGTAGTCTAAGACAGAAAAGCTGAATCTGATGATTGTTAATATGTCATGGCCAAGATCAGTTCATCGGGCATATTGCGTGATTCAAATAGTCAAGCAGAGTTCCAAAAGTAATAAACACCTCAATTTAATTAATATTCTGTCAAAAATATTTCACAAAAGGTTAGTTGCTATTTTTTAAATTTATAATATCACGTGATATTTAAAAGTGAGTCTTGCTAGCCATCTTCTTAGTGGTTAATCTATAAAGCCATCTTCTTGGTGATCAATCTGTAAATACTACTGTAAAGTGAGACAAGTATTACACTATTGTACAACAACTTCCGTCCATAACTATCTGTCGTTTCACGTATATTTAAGTGATATTTAGTACTTATTATATATTTTAAAAAATTTAATTTTTTATTTATATAAAAATTTGATTAAAATATATTTTTTTTTATTAAAAATTATAAAATATCTAACATATACTAAATAATTACATGGATGGAGGTGGTAGTTACTTTTGTTTTTTATTCACGCACAAAAGCCAGTATGAACAACACTTTTACTTTCAAAATTTATCTCAGATGTCAACAAATTTTAGTAAAAAAATACAAATGTAAAATGAATTAAGGCACAAACACCAATCTGGAGGATGAACCCTAAAGCAAAATCAACACAAATTTGATTCTAGAGATCGTGTTTTCGTGCGATAGAGATTTGAGAACGATACATGTCATCAATTTAAAATAAATGGGTCCGTGCCACGTCATTAATTTTTGACTTTGGCATTCCAATTTGAACCAGATTAATAAAAATTAAAAGTTTAATCCCTTTATTGTAAAAATTAGAAACACAATCCATGAAGTGAAAAATAAGGAAAAGGTCAGGATAGTAATTCATTTTTTAGCCTTAAAAAAAAGTATAATAGTCCCTCAATTTTAAATATCTTTTGTGAGAAATTAAACATTATAATCCTAAATAAGTGAAGAAAGTAGCTAAGAAAATAGAAATTGAACGTTGACACGTCCGATCGAATTTCATATTATAGATATATTTCTATTAGTTTAAGATAAATAAAAATTCAATTTAATTAGGTTACAGATCAGTTAACAGATCAAGGAAAACAAGAAAATTCGGTTAAAGTTTGAAAAAATTAGGTGCTGGTCACGCTTGGTAAGTGCTTATGATTATAAGAGGTATATACATTTAATAAATATGCTTAAGTTTTATGGAACAAAATCTTATAAAACGAGAATTGAAATAATATTACGAGTGATTTCGCTGATAAAAAAATAATAACAACCCATTCATTGTTTAGATAAAGTAAGCAGTGCTCATCTTTTTTATTAGTGTTAGACGTATTCCCAGAGTGACAATTAATTAGTGATGAAGTAATAAGCTATTGATATAAATTGCTCAATAATGGAAAATAAATAATTACTTGAACTTTTACAAGATAAGGGAAACCAAATAAATAGTACTTAAGGTTGACAAGTAGCAAACTTCAAAACCAAGACTATTAAGGATATGATATAGTGCTAAAAGTGATTGTAACTTTTCATGCATGGACTGCTTTAAATTTATAAATAAAGAAGGGTGGAATTAATTTTAATGAATATAAGAATATTTGCTTTAACCTTGACCTGGAGTTCACTAGTAAGAATGTACGATTACATCATCAAAATCTTCTTGAAAATTCTCCTTTAGAATGAGTGACAGAGTAACATTATACAGATATAAAGTGATGCTACATTAATTAATACAACATCAAATTAATAATTCTAACAAAAAAGTGAAAATTTGACAAACACCGCCTTAGGCTTAGCTATAGTGACAACATCGATCCCCAAGCTTGAAAATATATATACATATAGTCGCAATTTAGATCCGATCAGCAGTTAAAAATGTGTTAGTAACGAAAATTTACATAACTAACGTTAGACATAGATCGACCCCTATATATATATATATATATATATGTATGTGTGTTTGTGTGTGTGTGCATTTTTCTTTTTTCATTGAAATATTTTATTTTAAGAAGTTACAATACTTATTCTTGTGATCAATTTTATCACTTCCATCTTTTCAGCTATGTTAGGATTAAATGAATCTAAGTATGTCAAGATTAGAAATATATAAAATTAACTTCGAGACGCATGGAACAAAATATTAATTAATCCCTCAGCATCTCTAATTTTGGACGGAGGATAGTAATTCTCTACGAAATACTAACTACTTATTAGCGATCAAAGGCAAAATAAATCTCATCATGTCGAAAGCCGTTGATGTATATCGAAGTAAGTGGAAATCAGATCCACATACAGTTAACTAGTAGATGATTTAAAATTTTATTAAAGATGATATCGTCTGAATAAAAGTTATTGAATTATTTTCTTCCTCCCAAAAGGTGTATAAGTACCTACAAAGTTGTACCCGAACAATTTTTTAAAATACATATTTCACTTATATGACAAAAAAAAAAAATTATATATATATATATATATATATATATATTTCTATTTCTTAATTTAAGTGTTAATTTGGGTGTCCTTAGGGACATCCTTTGGAAGACAGGGATAAAGGTAGTATATTTTTTTGAGACATTTGTATCGTTGATCTTTTAAGCAATGATAATTGTCTTATTGTTGATCTTTTTAGCAATGATAATTGTCTTATCATTGTATTTGTATTTTTCACTATTATAATATTACTTAGAACAATTTGCAAATCGTGAAAAATTAAGTAAAGAAGTACTAATAAATTCAACCATTTTCGATAGGTGCATGGAGAATCAAGTGGGTATATATATGGAATATGGTGGCTTCCACATCTAATGGAATGTACATATACAACCGAATTTTCTTAGGTCCACCTCTTGTCACACTCAAAAAAAAAAAAAAAAAAAAGGCCCTTCTTTACCTATATATACACTATATATTTAGCATCAATGGTGCAACCATCTACGTGCAACAGCTGGTCATCTCATATATTCACTTCCATTTCAATGGAAAATATAGTGCCTGATATTCAGTTGACTCACAAAGTTTTTATTGATGTTGATTCAATTAACAACAATAATCAAGAAATAAATATCAAGAGACCAATATCGTCATTATCTTCATCAACTTCAATTTTAACCAAACTTCATGCAGGTTATTTTAGAATATGTCTTTCTCTAGGAGGGCAAGCTTTATTCTGGAAAACCTTGAGTGAACACAAAGATTTCTCACAATCTCTTCATCACATATTTCTCAAGTTCCCTTCAACAACTTTCCTTCTACTATGGTATTTTGCACTTTTTGTGCTCATTATTCTCTCTTTTCTATACATTTTTAGGTGCATTTTTCACTTTCATTTGGTGAAAGCTGAATTCATGCACTTTGTTGGAGTAAACTACATGTTTACTCCATGGACTTCATGGCTTCTCTTGCTTCAATCCTCCCCATTTCTCGTCCCCGAGATGCCTATTTATCAAGGCCTTTGGCTCTTCTTTGTGATTCCATTGCTTGTTTTTGATGTCAAGATTTATGGACAATATTTTACAACGGAGAAGAAGTTTTTGTCGGTGGTGGCGAATCCGACGACTCAGATATCGGTGATAGGAAACCTAGTGGCTGCATGGGCAGCAGCACAAATGGGGTGGAAAGAAAGTGCTACATGTATTTTTACTCTTGGGATGACACACTACTTGGTAGTTTTTGTTACCCTTTATCAGCGGTTATCGCACGGCGGTCACCTTCCGGTGAGGCTCCGGCCGGTGTACTTCTTGTTTGTGGCAGCACCTAGTATGGCAAGCTTGGCTTGGAGTTCTATTTCGGGGAGTTTTGACACTCTTTGCAGAATGCTCTTCTTTCTATCTTTATTCCTCTTTACATCTTTGGTAAGATATATAGCTTAATTGCTTTTAGATATAAAAATTATTATTTTATTTATTTATAAGAATATACTTCTTTGGCCTTTTCCTTCATGATTTTCTGACACGATTTATGATGAAGACGTGTTGAAAGCGAATACTTGCATTATCATTTTGAGGTATGTACATGTTAAAATTGACTCAAAATGGAACTGTTTAGTCTTTTCAAAAATATTAGGTCTTTGATCACACAAAAATCCATCAATATATAGGAATTAAGAAAAAAAAAATAATAATAATACATGTTTACCCCAATGTATATATCCATGTCGCACAACTATGTATAAAAAATTTTAAACAACAGATGTGAAATTAATCTGTTGTGAAATTAACATACAGGCTTGTAGACCAGGGCTATTCAAGAAAGCGATGAAGAAGTTTAATGTGGCATGGTGGGCATTCTCATTTCCTCTAACATTCCTCGCACTGGCCTCAGCAGAATATGCACAAGTAGTGAAAAGCATGGTGTCCTCGGGATTGATGCTGTTGCTCTCTGTCCTCTCGGTCCTCATTTTTGTTTGTTTAATGTTGTCCACTGCCATCAACATTGACATGCTTTTGAGGGGCACTGATCCTATTTTGCACTTCGATGCCAAGGGTCAATAACCCTCCCTCTAATAATGCCCACCATGCATGCAAATATTGGTTGCTTAATTGTATAATAATAATAAATAAATAAATAAATAATAACAATAACAATAAATTATATTCGAGAGATAATGTAATTAAATACACATGTACGTGTTTTATATATGTATAATAACTCATCATGTACGTACGTACGTACCTACCTACCTACCTATGATAGTGGTTTAATTTAATGTGGAACTTATTGTTTTTCTTCATGTTTTTGATCTTATAATATAGTGCGCACACTAAGAATTATACTGTTAATGGTCTAGTAAAGCCACGTTTAATAAAAAAATGGGAAAGAATGAACATCACAAAATTTACCATCCATAGTACAAAATTTCCGAATTACAGCTTTGTAAACGAAATAAAATATCTAAGATGCTTAGCTAGAAATTATGTTATCGGAGTAATTATATTTCTAACGGCACTTTTACAAATATTTTTAATAATATAATTTTTGCAATGACATTATAATTATGTGTCGTCTAATAATATTTAGAACTTTAGGGAACCGAATGTGGAGATCGGGTTTAAACGCATTCTAAATGTCACATAAAGTCAAAATTCATCACATCTTCTATTTTTTGCATAATTAGATTCGAGGACCTATGACTCCTGATTGACAAATTTTCCATGACTAGAATTTCCATTTACGTCAAATTTAATTATCATCTCCCTTAAATATCACCGTAAAATAAGTAGTTCATCAAAGACATCTGTAACATGTTCTGATCCCATCATATAAATTTTATGTAACCCAAAAAAAAAAATTATCACCTTCCGTTGATAATTAGCATTCACATCAATATCATCACAATCATCTTCACTTCCCATCAGAATCATCGTCAATAACTTTTTTTTAGTTTTTTAATTTTTTTTTTCAAAAGTGGTCATTGATATTAGATCATAACATGAATATCTTATTAAAATAATAAAATTTCAAAAATTCTATTACAGATATATATAATTTTACATATTTATTAATAATACTCAAAAATTCTAACACAAATATTAATTTTACATGAAGGTTAGTGGTATATATCATAACTACTAGTAATAGAGATATATTTGGAATGAAAAAAATATTTTTTAAAAATGTAACCAATCACTCACATAATATCCCTTTTTAGAATGGAGGGAGTATCTGAGAACCTCCCAAACTACTAACTTTCATAAATATAATTTCAATAACGCCATTTTCCTTTTGCCGCTAGTTGTCACAAATTTTGTCCATTCATTTCAAAGTTAAGAACTCATTTTTCCCAACAAAATAATAATAATAATAATAGAACAACTCCCAATCAAGTTATGTAGGATGAAATCTCATAGGCACATATATATTTTTTTTATATGATAACACCTAGTATCTAAATTTGAATGGTACACGCTAATTTATTTAAGTAGTACAACAATTAAATAGTATAATTATAATATTATGATATATCAATATATATTACTCAGCTACATTTGTATTATAAATAAACG
Organism: Centella asiatica; assembly: GCA_014636745.2. Taxonomy (NCBI): domain Eukaryota; kingdom Viridiplantae; phylum Streptophyta; class Magnoliopsida; order Apiales; family Apiaceae; genus Centella; species Centella asiatica. The sequence goes on from CM025780.1 coordinate 56,276,283, forward strand.
CGCGTGCCATGCAAATCTCTTTTCTTTTTTTTTTTGTTAAATCATCCGATATCCAAAATTTATTTGAACTCTGACTAATTTAAATTCGAGACGGATCGAACGCTATAAGGAGATAATCTCTCCTGATACTCATTTTTTCTATTCACAATACTTGAAATTTTAAGAGAAACAAGTATTTTACCACTTGAACCGATATTTATTGTTGCGCCATGCAAATCTTTATTAGCGGTAATTTTGGTCAATTATTATTATTATTATTGGAGAAATGAGAGGTTATGTTTGTTTTTATATGCAGAGGCTGTTATTTAGATACTCTCGCACGTTTTTACACATGGTAACAACTATCTCGTTAACTCTTTTTATTCGTCAATAAAGTTTAAAATTCAAATTTCTTCATTTTTTATTTTCAAGAAGAGGCGGTACTAGTAAGACTAACTATAAGAGGCTATGCTTTTAATCGCATCCATATAACCACCTTATTAAGTTTAAAGGTTAAAGCAATAGAAATATGAGTTACATGTGCTTAAAACGGAAAAACGTCTTTTCATGGGATTGATGAGTCGGCCAATATAAATACTTCCAATAGGTAAGGCCATTAATAGGTAAGGCCATTAATATATAATCGACTTGTATATCGGTTTTCTTGGAATGCAAGATGAGTGGACACCAATTAATTACCAACCTTTATCATTTTACTATATACTATATATCCCTACGCCTTAAATTCCACCTATACAAAATTAAAATCCTCATTATAAAGGCTAATTAAAAGTCATGTCAACTCAGTCGAAGTTTTTACCTTAAAAAACCATAAAAACCATTTGAGGAAAGCGCTCATCATACTTATAGCTAGTTAAGAAATCGTGTGGAGAAATAAAAAACCATTCGAGGAAAAAGAAAAGGTTCCTTTAATAAATGGTTGAGAAATTAACTCGACCATTTATTTTATAGAAACCGTTTGGAATATGCACAAAAGGTTCCATACAATCACGACTTTCTTTTTTCCGTTATGTTCTCTTGGTTTAAGATTACTATTTTTTAGTAGTAATTCTTAGAAATAAAAAAAAAATAAAAAAAAAAGAGAGAAGAAAAAAATTCAACTCCTTAAACTGCACAATGCGTTCACAATTCGACTCTGCGTAGAAAATTATACAAATTTGCATTGCAAACTAGTACCCCACAAAATCATACTCTCTCATCCGTTACAAAATTAGAGATACGTTTCTAAAATAACGGTTTTTAAAAATAATTTTTATGTTTCAAATATGTATTCTTATTATCACGTTGTTTAATAATAATTGGAGTTATGGCAGAGATTATTAAGTACTACACGTAGTGAAGTTAATTGAAATAGTGGAATTGTTGAATAGTATTTTTTAAAAAAATATTTTTAATTTTGGAACAAAAAAAATTGTATTTTTAATTTTGAAACATAAAGAATATAAAATGATTTGTTTCGTTAGTACTAGTTGCATGACAGAAATAAGACAGAGTAATAAAGAATAATCAGATTTAATTCAAAATCGTGTTGAACTCGATGACTATTAATTTGAAAAATTTTATTAGCCAAATCTTCTGTAACTTATTGCTCGGCTAAGTTTACACCAATGCGACCGTGGCACTACTAATTTGTGTGCATAAAATACTTTTAGTTAGATAGTTATTTTCTTACCCTTTGTTTTTGAAACCACCACCACACTATCTGTATAGTAACAAGACATAGCATTGCTCAATTTTAAATCCCTAAAGCCACTACGTAACGGCAGTAGTTTCTTGAGTTTCATCTCTTACTATAAATATCGAGAAGAAGTTGACACGTGAAAATAGTGTTACCAAATGCAGAGGGCTTAAAAAAAACACACGCAACAATTTTTTAAGACTAGGTAGTACGAAAATTATCGCCATAACTATTTATGGGAGTAAAAGTGTATTTTCCTCTACTTTTAATTTCCGGTAAACTAACTGCACACAAACAAATAGATAATAAAAACTCATAAAAGCGTATAAAAACAAAAAAAATTGATAGTTCCTATTAAGTAAATGAAAAAAGAGAATAATAAAATTATCCACATATCAAATTATCTTTGATTTGTGAGTATTTCTTGTAAGTTTATTGTGCTCTTTAAGAATAAATGAATAAGTTCAGAAGGAAATTGATCTACGTTACTCTTTTATCCTTCCCGTTCATTAAAAAAACGGAAACAAGTGAACTGGAAAAAAGGAAAAAATAATAATAATAAAGAGTAAATAAGTTTTCCATCTATTTCTTTTCATTTCCGTCCATTCTACAACTCACAAACAGAGTGGACTTTTATAACAGTTCTCATCTTTCTCTGTATCTAATCACCGACCTCAGCAACAAAATTTCTCAAAATTGGAAGCAACACAAGTGTATAAATCTCAGTTTTATATAAGCTTCTTGCTACCGGAAAGAGACAACGTCCGGTCAATTGACTGCAACTGGTTTCGGAGATTTTGATTGTCTTCAAGCAGACGATCATACTCCACAAGAAAACCTTCGGACTGCTTTTTCAAGGCAACAGGATTGGCTTCTGCAGCGTTCACTTCTTTTGTCTTTGCCTCGAACTCTAGCTCCAGCTTGTTTAGCTTTTCTCTTAATTTCTTAGCCTCTTCTTCCAAAGATTTGATTTCTTCAGAACCTCCGGCCGCTTTTGTCACATCGAATACTCGGTTTTGCTTTTTTACAGCTTCCATGTTTTTTCTCCGTATACGGAGCTCTCTGATGTAGTGGTGCAATCTGTCTATCATCAAAGCAAGGAACAGAGAGAAGCCTGCACATAATTCTCTCTAAAATCAATAACAAAGCAGAATCTGGAAAATATAGTCAGTGCGTCTCAAAGGGGAAAACGGGTGACAGATGAATACTTTGGTTTCAGAAAAAGCAAAAATTGGTGATTATGGTTGGCTTTTTTGTCAACAAGCTATAAATCATGATCCATAACTCAGAACTGATCCAGGAAAGGTGGAATCATTACACATTCAAACACATGAATTTAATTTTGCATTTAAATATATTGTTGATTGGCATTAAAACCTTCCAAAAGTAAATGATGCATAGACAGAAATTGGAAAGAAGGAACAAGTTGTGCAGCCACAAATTTTCAGATTGGTTTAGCATAAGATTGTCCAAAAGTGGACGAGATGACGTGATGCACAGGCCCAAACCCCAGTTGATTTTAACTGCTTGGGGTACCAAATGCAACAACAAAAGCCCAAACTCATAGTCCCTTAACCAGAGGGAGGGCCAGGCCTGCGACAACCACACACTAGAATCCAATACAAATGATATATGCGATAGAATCTACCCAACTTATGACTAGCCCAATATGGAATATAAAACAATGTTGAATGAACTTTCCAAGAGATTGAAATAAGAGCATACACAAACTGCAAGATAATTAACACAGATACAAGTACATGTAAAGAAACGAGTCAATAAGAGACATGTCAAGTCAACTTGTAAAGGAAAAACAAATGAAGGAGCCCTTGACATTTTCTAGTAACTACCATGTTGAACTTCATTCCTCTAGCAACATCTAAAGCCCTCAATTAAGTAATCACGTTTTCGTGAACCCTACCTATATTTTTGCTATCCTTCAGCAAGCATGTAAATCAAGATCCAGCAACTACTTGAAACCCAAAACCATTTTTCAGTATAAGGGATTCTCATGGCAAGTCCCTCAAGAAGGGAGAGAAAAGAAAGAAAGGAAAACAACACTTCAAAACTCCAATGTGGTAAAAGCATTGTAACTTTGTAAGTTAATTTTTCTCTACTGTCTGAGGAATAGGCTCATCCTCATTATATAGATATACATCATTAAAGAAAACATTTCACTCCAAAATGTACTTTAACAACAATGCTTCTAACATTTACAACTGACATTTAGTTTTAGCCAATTCAATTATAGATATTGAAAACTTCCGATAGACTATCTCCAAAGGGACGAGGAGTATGGAGAATGCCATTTAAAAAAGCGCAAGAAAATCGGCCATTGGGATGTTGAATATATCCTAACGTGATATCAAGAAGTATCATCAGAACACTCACACTCCTAAAAGTACCTTCAAAATAATGCTTGTAACATCTAATTTCAACCATTACAATTCCCCACTAGTTTTACTCAGATAATTCATTTCGAATTATCTCATTCTCAATATAGATAATCGGATCAAAAATTTTCCATTTATATTTGTGCAAAGTCAATTGTTGCAAATGGGTGGGAAAAGGGAAAAAACTAATGAATTAAAATGATGAAATATTGCAAACATATGTGGTACTATAGGTAGACAGAAAGAAAGAAGAGAAATTGAATGGTACCCATGAGAGAGGCTTGAAGGAGGTTTTGAGCCCAAAGAACTTGATCCGTCGGATTGATATGTTCACCATCTTCCATCCAACGCTTCTGAATGCTCACGACATTGTACACAGTAGACATCATCACCACAAATACAGTAACCCCGACGGTCTTCACTACAATCGGGCCCCGACCCCGCTTAACCCGATCCAAACCCATGATCACCATCTTCCTCAGAGGAGTCTTGAACACGAACATTACGATCAGACCCATCTCCACAAAAATCAGAGTAAACAGTAGCTGTATCATATTGCCCGAACGAATTTTATTGGAATCTCCGCTTTGGGGGTTTCGATTTGGGAGAGAGTGGGTTTTAGGTATGAAATGGGAAATTCAAAGAAGATTTAAGAATGTAGAAGACGATGACTACGAAGAAGACGGAAAAATTGAAACTGTCGGTTTATTTTCTTCTTAGTTGTGCGCTGCTTCTTTTAGAAATTTTTCCTTTTTAAAAAAAATTTAAGTAATAAAAATATATACTTTTAACTCTTTCTTAATGTTATGGACTTATGGGTTAAGAAAATTTATAAATTAAAACAAAACATTAAATATATGTATCTCAAACCAATTCCAGATCATCTATGAACAATTTAGTTTGGAATGGAGGGAATGGAAATATTTATTTGATATATTAATTTTTGAATTTTTTTTCTCTAATTAGTATCAAATTCATTAGAAAGTACTCATTGCATTATAAAATTCAATTGATTATTAAAAAATAAAAATTGTATTTACTTTTTGCATTTAAATGACATCCTTCAAAAAGTTCAAAATGACAATACTATTTGTATTCGACTAAATAGTTAAACACATAAAAGTATTAGGAGTCGATGTGAAATTTGAACAATTCACTACTACACTAGTCCACTCAATTTGATTTGTTTAGAGTTAATTTGTAGAAGGTAAATCGTTGAAATTGGGTTTAGATCATGAACATATACTCCAATCTGTCCATTTTGTTTTTTCATTTCTTACTCTTATGGGTTACTTTCATGGTGCTTTTGTCCTTTTTTTTTTTTTTTTGGTTCTTCCTTTTTCTCCCAAAAGCTAGTGCTTTAACGACTTTTGGATGATTTGACCAATCTTTTTTTTTTTTTTGGGGATAATTTGACCCAACTAGTTTAGAGAAATCAAGGGCGAAGAAAAAAGATCAGACATTTGGTGCATGTCACTTTAGGGCTTTTGGGCCTTAAATTCCTATCTTTTGCCCTGCCAGAGTTTGATGAAACATATAAACCTCCCGTCTCAAAAATAACATTATTTTTAACTTGTTTAAATTGAATTTATATTCCCAAATACTCTGTATAATTTTGTTTAGATCACTAATCTAGTTTTGATTAGTACAACCATCAAATTTGTGAATATTTTATAAACAATTAATCAATGCAACTTTTATTTCTTAATATTTTCTTTAATTTTATTTTCAGCAACTTTATGTTTGTTTCACATAATTAATATTATGAACAGCTAGCTAGCTACACTTAATTTTAGACAAAAGGTCGAGAAATGTATTATGAAGAATTATAGTTTGATTCAATTATTAACTCAAACTTACAGAACTAATAGTTTTAACAATGGCTAAATACTGTTAGAGTAATCAAAGAATGAATTTAATATATCAATATGAAAGATATACAATTTATACAACAAAAGATTTTATCTACACTAGTTGTTAGATCAAAATAACTTGCTGCCAAACTCTTCAGTATCCTGTCCCTTGGCTGCAAGACCTCTAAGTTCCGAAAGGCTCCTACCCAGTTGCAAAGCCACCTTCATTTCAAACAATTCACCATTCTCTCTTTTTTCCACATCTTTTCCCTTCAAATTTGATTCAATTGTCTCTTCCATTTCCTCGAAAAAACCAGCATTTCCTCTGTACAACTCTACCACCATTCCCACTTGACCACCGTGCTCCAAAGTGTTGACTACACTCGCAAGTGCACCGGCAGC
>CM025780.1:56282618-56387611 GCA_014636745.2 Centella asiatica
CATCTCCACTCTATCCGAAACAGCCTCCATCAACGCGTAGAGCTTCGACATTACTAATGGGTCAGAAACATTTGTGTTAATTATTTTATGAGTCTTAGTTGTAGTAGTTGTATTATGACCACCTTTTAGCACCACTTCTTCCACAACACCTCTAGTTGTTGGAAGTTTTGGTAGGGTAAGATTACTTTTTCGTAGTTTTGGTATATCGATCACAGCCCGAGTGATTTGTCTGTGTGTTTGGCTGCCAGATGACATAAGAGAACAAGATGAGCAAAAGAAGGCTGAAGCTTGAAGGCTTGCCATGTAAATTTTCTTGGTTTTTTTTTTCTTCTTTTAAAGCTTTCTTTGGTTCTGTTTGTGGTGGTTTTGTTCTTGTTTTTGGCAGTACTTAAGGTATAAAGAAGAAGAGAAGAGTATGTTCAATCTCCTCTTGTGAAAATTAAGAAAGATGAGAGATTGTATATGGTGTATGTATTTTGTAGTGAACGATTTGGGTAGAGAGAGATGCTACATATGCATATATTTATAGGAGAAGGGATTTAGAATTAACAAAAGCTAGAGTGTAGTACAAGTAATAATAAAAAATTAATGGTCAAATGATGAAGGTTTGAATTGATGGGGTTCATTTATTTTTTAATTTATTTTTGTCTAGACTGTTTCAATACTCTGAGGTCATATTCCTACACATTGACTTTCTACCGAGTGAAAGTATTACATTTTTGAAACACTGGACCAGGGGAAAACAGTAGGACGTAACAAACTAAATATTATGTCTTGACAATACTAATTAAACCATTTGATTTAAGAGTAAGAACTCCAATATTCAGAGTTTATTTTCACATGTGCGTTTGTATTGCTTATATCATAGAATCACTTACTCCGTATTACTTTTTTTATTTTATTTTTTTCAGTCATTTGTGAAATAGAATTGGAGAGAATTGGATTGGTATGAATGTAGTAAAAGATAGAAGAATATTCAAAATTATATTATTATTTTATCCTACTTTATAGTATTTTATAATCCAACATTATTAATCTATATACACACACACACTTTTATTATCTAATATAGAAATTAACATTTTATTTATATTTTTTAAATTCAATAATACCATATATTATAGTGATTAATTAATACAATAATACAAAATATTAATGTATATACAATTATGATTTTTGTTATATTATATAAATATTATATTATAATATATAAAACTAATATATAATATATTAATATTATTTATATATAGTTATATTGTGTGTTATAATATATTAAAATATGAGTATAATAGACATTAATATATTATCTATATGTCTGATATTTTAATATTATATTATGATTATTTATATAGGTGATATATATATATATATGTGTGTGTGTGTGTGTGTGTGTGTGTGTGTGTGTGTGTATGTATGTATGTATGTATGTATGTTTATATATATTATATATATATAATAAATATAATATATTTTTATATAATAAAAATTAATGTATAAAATGTATTATCTATTAATTAAACAATTAACAACTGTAAATAGTAAAATTGGTGTATGTGAGATAAATAGAGAATGTGTATACATATAAAATATTGTACTTGATTATGTAAAATAGAGAATATGTTAAAGGAAGTTGTTGCGAATGACCTAATCGTTGGTTGTAACGGAGCCAAGCTTTTGTTGAGTCAACTCGATTTATTTAAAATTCGACTCAACTCAAATTGTTAAACAAGTCAATCGCAAATACGATTTTTTCTTCATCTAATAATTTATACTCGACTAGAACGCAAAAATTCAACTCAATTTTTTTTGTCTATTAAATAATACATATTTGATTCGATTCTTAACAAAAAAAACTCAACTAAACTCGATTCGTATATGACCCTAAATTCAAGGGTTCATTAAATGACTGGATTCTCTCGTTTTCTAAATTCGGGACACAAATTAAAAATATACAAACAAATTTTATACGGAGTAATTTTTATGTACCAATGGTATTATGGATAGTTGCAGTCAATGTTGATTGCGTGAAAGTAGCCGAAGCTCACCAGCGATCACCTGATTCTCGTGGTGAACTAGCTACTACACTTCTACCAAATTCCATGCTTGTCCCTTCTGTTACCGTAACTAACATATTTTACGTAGTTATGATCGCTCTATGTACAAGGGTAAATAAAAAAGTTCTTAGAAATGATAACAGTCGGTTGAAGTACTATAAATCGGTAGAAAGTCTCTAATTCCGTACAATCCATATCTCATAGTGTAAACTTATTGGTCATATTAGTTTAGCACATTTGTTTAAGTTTAAATTTTAAATTTAAAAAATATAAAATATTATATTATTTAAATTTAAAATCTCTTATCTTATTTGAATTTAAAATCTCACACGTTTGCATTGCACCAAATGCTAAATAATTGTAATCAAGCCATTGATATATATATGTTGCAATCAATTTACTCGACTTTCGAAGCTTCGTGCCTTGGAGTCCCTTTCTCCGTAAATGATTTTAGTTCTTCCGAACGTGATACATGTGACTTATCTTTTGATCATAAAGATTTAAAATTTTTATGTTTATGGGTAAATTCATGTTATAAAAAGTTTAGAAAATAAAATAAAATAGAATCAAAAATTCACATCTCGTTCATTTATATTTTTTCTCCAACTTCTCTGATAAATTATATTACTTTTTACTCACACTCGAACACTCAGTATAATGCGCGGTGTACATGCATTTGTGTATGACATGAAGCCTAATTTTATTTAATCAAGTTGACACATTTGATGTTCTTTTGATTGCTCTTTAGGGTGACGCCTCCGGCGTTTTTTTCGTTGGTTAATGTTTTGCGACTGATTTTAGCTCTTCAGCGTGGTGTTTTCTTTTCCTTCTTTCTCTTTTTTTTTTTCTTTGACGTTTCTTTTTTGATAATTTATACTCGGTTGAAGTTTCTATTTTGAGCTAAAACCTCTTACGATAATTAAAAGAAAATTTTTTTGTTCTAACTTTTGAGGTAGCAAGATAAAATCATAACCCTTATGCTGAGATTGGATTGAGGGAATGGAAGAAGTGGGAGAATAGTTCAAAAAATAGAATGAATTTAATGAAAATTAGTGATGAAGGGGTGATGAGGAGGAGTAGGAGGGAGAATTAATTACAATGAAAGAAAAATAATGACTCATTCATTCTCCTTACTCATTGTATGAAATTACATACAGGATGAATGGTTCATTCTACCACATCTCTCATAATAACTATAAAATTTTGTAATCTCCTATAATAATTACACATTAATCAAATTTATTTTTCTTTTTATTTTATTCAGTCAATCCAAATGCAGGCTTATGTTCCTTATTTCTTTTTATTTAAGTGACATTCTAAGTATAAGTTGTAGTCAAATCAAAATATAAAGTTCTCTCCATTCCAAAATCTAAAAGTATTTTTCAGATTAAAAATATAAAAATATTTTTATTTAATATGTATCAGTTTTTAACTCGAAATATATGATATTTTATGTAAAGTTCTACGATAATAAAACTTGGAATGAGTACTCGATCCCTACTTATGAATATATGTTTTACACATATATCAATTGTAGTAATTAAAATTAGATTAAATTATCCAAATTTCAATTGCATTAAAAAATATAATCCCATTCAATTTTATTAAGAAGTCAAAATTCAAATCACAATTATGGTCCACATACCGCATATGTACATAATTGTGACGAAGCTTCTGTCACACAAATTAATACACTTGATTAATACAATTAATACATTCTCATCACATTAGCGCCTTTGGCTTGAGTCACAAGTCCATGAGGACCACAGAATTAATATACTTTCTTATATCAATTCGGATTATATGAATATAATATATTAAAAGGAATGAATTAATTAAAAACAGTGAAAGTTAGGGGGAGAGATGCCAAGGAAATGAAAGGAAGATATATGACCACCAAAAAAAAATCATTCAGTTTCTTTTTTTTCGTGTAATGAAATTAAACATGTAGAAACTATTGTGTGATTTTAAGTCTCTCTCACTCCAAAAATTAGCTCAAAAGATAAAGTATTATTTTACACTTATAACATGATTATTTTACACTTATAACATAACCACCGATTCCTTCGGCAAACTTATGAAATCTTGGGATTTAATATGTCTCTCTCTCACCTCAAAAGCCAGCGCACAGAATGAGGTATTCTCTCATATTTATAACAAGACCACTATCTTCTTCCACAACTGATATGAAAAACTCCAACAAAAACAGTTATATTCTACCATCAACATTCACTACTATATTTCTCTTATTTTTCTCACATCTCTATTTATAATTATTTTTTAACAAATCTATTCTCTCTCGTACTTCATTCAATCCAATAACAAGATTAGTGGTAGTGTTGTTGCACATGGTTTGGTCTTGAAATGGGAACAGTTTTCATGATAAAAGTTTTCCTGCTGGTCGTCTCCTACCATGAAATTAATGAAAGCACTCAAGGATATGCGTATCAAGCACTTCTATTTGTGGGCATTATATAGTATCATTTTCAGAATGTGATAACAACTAAAATCGCATTCTGTTTTACAATTTATATATATATATATATATATATATATATATATATATATGATGATGTTCCTGCTGCCTTGGAAATAAATAGACATCATATATATCCCCAAATATAATGTGGATCAAGTAATGGAGCATTTTCATGTGTGCGCATTATACATAAATATCTGTTTTAAGTACAAGCTAGTGACAGAAAACGAAACTCACATATATTCCTGTGGCAAAAGTCTCGCAATATTCTAAGATTTATGATATGTTTGGATTGAGTGAATGAAATAAGTGGAGAAACACATTAAAAATTAGAAGGAATTTAGTTTAAAATAGTGGTAAAACAAGTCATGAGAAGGAATAAGAGAGAAAATCATAATAAAGAAAAAAAAAATATATCATTCATCTTTTTTACTCGTGGAATAAAATTACATATGGGAGGAATGGTTCATTCCATCACCATCTCTCGTAAGAACTACAAAATTTTGTGATCTCCTCTAATAATTACATATAGATCAAATTTATTTTTTCTCTCGTTTCATTGCCTCAATCCAAACACAGCCTAATATGATTGGTAACAACAAATCAACTAGTGATCAATTAAGTTGTTTAAGCACTTCATCAACTTATTGTCCAATACTTGAACAATGTTCAAGCTCTTGCCATGTATATTATGGACATTATTACAACTCAATTGTTGATTTAAACGATAAAATATAACAGTTTGAAAGAGTGATTTACTATGCAATGCGCTGAATGAGAGTGTAATACCAACAACATCAATATTAACAACATTATTAATCAAAATTAGTTGGGGTCGACAAATTAATGAGAGTAGAATACTGCTAGCAGAAATAAATGTTCCTTCCCTTCATAAATATAAAAACAGATTGGACTTAAACTTTATGAGATTTATATAAAATAATAAGATAATAATTAAAACTTGTGATTAATTGGTAGTATTTTATTAATATTTACAAATTTTATGAGTGTACTGATTAATAACTAAAGAAATTTTATATTTAAAGATTAATCGATTTAATTTTGATAAGTCAAAATTGATCAAAAAAATTTAGAAGGAAAAGGGTAGGAGATGGAGAGTATTAGGAAAAATTGAGTTGACTCAATCCTCCACAGAGTTAATCAACTCTCTTTAATTCTTTTGTCGCACACTTGCACGTATTGTGCAACACAAGTGAACCACAAATTAATAAACAACAGGTAAATAATTAAATTAGTATCAAGGAAAAATAATTGACAAGTTGGGGTGGGTGGGGCTTGTGATGTTGCAGAGAAAGAGCAATGCAATACACAGGAATGAGTCTTGAAATGGTAGGGCCTATTCATGCAAATTGAGGTGGACATATTGATGTCCGAGCTACCTCACCAAGTTGTGCATTGAATTTTATTATTTTTCCAAATTTAAGTTGAATAGTATTTATATTAGAATAGAAAGAAACATTATTTGAGTTGAATGTTATCTATTTGATCAACTACAAATTTGATTTTTTATTTTTCTTTCTTTTTAATTTGTATTTAAATGGAAACATATTTATTTTTCTATATATTATACATATTAAATAGAAAAATACAACTAACAGACAGATTACGACAACTAAACTACAATAGATAAACAGTTTAGTAATAAATTATGATAAACAGTTTATAAATAATCGTCTCTTTTATTACAACTTAAAATTTGAAGATTATAAATTTATTATAGTGTAACTTAAATTAAAACAAATGAGACCAATCCGCCCATGCAACTAACCATGCCAAAGGAGGTGATTGTTTCAATATCATAATGTGAATAGAGCACAAACAACGTAATTAAAGTTGCCTGCTATTCAAGTTTGTGTATAGATCATAACATTAGTAACGAAAATAACATTCCAGGTCTCGAAATGCTGAAGAAATTTCTCCTGTTTTTATACGTGTATTAATATCCTAAAGAAAATCGACTTATTAATTCTAATCGGGGTTTCATCTACTGTATTATTTAAATTGTTCTATTTAAAGTTGTAGTATATGCCTTTCTTAGGATATTAAAATCAATTATTAAAACTTTAAATAATAAAACATATAACAACTGGAAAACCTATGAAGCAAGATGTACTAGCGAATCAATACAGTAGAATCAGATCCATAATATAGATTAAATTAATTTGCATGGCAGGCATGTATTTGTCGTTTACTCAACCTATTTATTTCTTTATTACCACGATATTTAAGATAATTAATATTGCTCATTTTCACGGAGTCACCTGCGGACAACCAGTGATTAATAATGATAAAAGCCAAGGGAAATTAATAAGAAATTAAATCAATGTCAACTAATATGCCAAAAACGAAGATTTTAGTTAAATACGGAGTACTTAACTTTCACAGTCTAATAGTCTATCGATATTGATCAGTAGTTATTAATTTCAAATATTTGGTATTGATAATTTAATCTAGATGATGATAACATGAAAAGTTAGAAGGTTTATCTATTTTTAGGAAGCAGTACTTGTTGATTTATATGTTGGATTGAAATGTCCAAGCACCTAGCTCCGAAGATGGATGGCCCTTAAGTGAACAACCTATACTTGGCCATTTGAAAATATTTCGGCTTAGACCAATTAATCTTCTGCTTAAGCACCGGGCAGTTTTCTATCATCTAACGTCTTATCTCGCCTATAATTCCGTTTAATCTTGATCTTGATTAGTTCTGATTAAACTCTCGTCTCGAGGTTAAGTATTGTTTTATCACCTATATTCACTTAGCGATTTTTGCAATAAGAGTTGGAATGTTAATTCTAGAATTTTAATGGCATAGATCAATTATGTACACCAAAGGGGTTGATTCATATTTCATACATGTGATCACACTCAAGAGATCCCCTAAAAAGAAAAAGACTATCAATTGATCACATAAGTTGATCCAATTTCTTAGTTTCAATTTATATACAATTATGTTAATTCTACACAAAAACTATACAAGATTCATGAGCTAAGAAATTCATCACAAGAGTACTTCGATGATTAAACCATGAATTAGAAATATTAATCAAAAAAGCTTGCTACCAAACTCTTCAAGTTCATTCCCCATTCTTTTAGAAGAAGTTGCAAGGCCCCGTAGCTCTGATAAACTCCTTCCCAACTGCAAAGCCACCTTCATTTCAAACAATTCTCCATTTTCTCTTCTTTCTACTTCTTTCTCCTTCAACTCAAATTCAATAGACTCCTCCATCTCCTTAAAAATTCCGGCATTACTCCGGTACAACTCAACCACCATCCCCACTTGCCCACCATGCTCAAGTGTATTCACAACACTTCCCAAAGCTCCGGCGACAACTCCGACCATCACCGCCCATGAGCCGTGAGAACTAGACCCCACAAAAGCACTCCCAACTGCCGCCAAGCCTGTTAGTATAGGCCCTGACATTGCCAAAACCTTGTTAAGTTTCAAGGCCTTTTCTCCTAATCTCAAATAATCATTTTTATCATTTTTCCCCAAAACCTTAACAACTTCCCTCATTTCCTCTTCCATTTTTTCACTCCAACCATTTCCAATTCTTCCATTTCCGAGCCCTTTCGCTTGCTTTCGCCTCTGTTGAGGCCACCACACCGCGGGCTCAACAGAATTCGGGAACTTCTCCAGCATTACACCTAGCAAAGGCAGAGGAAAAGCTCTGTCAATAGCCAAAACTTTCTCCATAGTTTCTGTTACATCGCGAGCCGTGGGGTTGCCAATGGCTATAGTAGTTTGAATTTGAGACTGCAGTTTCTTCAACAATCTCGTCGCGTTCCTTTGCTCTTCAGCTAATTGTGATGGTTGAATCTTGCTCATAATTATCGACATGGCTGTCACAGCTACGTACATCAAAGTAGAAGACATTCTTAATGCTAGTAAAGGCGAACCGCCTGCACTACTTGCCGCTGCAATGCCAGCCATGGTTGCAGCTGCAAGAGTGAGTGTGTTAATAGATGTTAATAAAAGGCTGTTCCAGTTATTTCTCTGCTCACAGATGTTTGTGTGCATCTCCACTCTATCTGCAACAGCCTCCATTATCGCGTATAATTTCGCGATAACAACTGGATCAGGAGAAGAGTTTGAAGGCATGTTGGGACTCAAAGGAGTGTGTTTTTCAAAAGGGGTGTTTGTGAAAGTATTTCCACCGCTCATCCTCCCTATCTCTTCAATGAAACCTCTGTTTTGAAGCTTTGGAAGAGCCAGAGAATCTAAAGCTATCTTTGGTATATTCATAGCTGCAGTTGTAATAATATTTCTTGAGCATTTAGTCCTAGAGGAACTAGTATATGAGGAACACAAGAAAGTTGAAGCTTGAAGACTTGCCATGAGAATTTAGTTTTTCTCTTGTATGATTTTCTATTTGTTTCTTGAAATTCTTGTTTGAAATAGAGAGATGGAGATTGAAATAAAGCTGATTGATGAATGTTTTTTCTTCTTCTTTTTTTTGGCTAAACTTGAGAGAATGAGATGAGATGTTTGGGTTTTAAGATTTAGATGGTATATATAGGAGAATGGAAATGAGGGGTCAAGTGCTCTTTGTTTGAACAGAAAGATTGAATAGTAATACTAATAATAATATAATGGAGTAAAAGTTTTGGGTTGGAACATGTCTTCTCTCTATAATGTTTGATAATTTACCAAGCTTCTTGGATGCTTACTCTAGTCTTGTATTTGACTTTCGACACGACTGACACAATCAAATTGGATTAAATAATATACAGTTGGATGTTATTTTTGAAACTGACAACTCAACCAATTAATTTGTAAGGGGCTACCACAATTATTAACTACAAACAGTATACATATATTAATGATAGTGGTGGTAGAAGTGTTATATTTGCAACAACAACAACAAAATTAAATAAATAGATAAAAATAGTCTCTTGCAAATTTTACAGTTACATGACTTTAAGACAATTCTATGTTATTAATTATAGAGCAGATCTGTGTTATCTAGATGTATTTAATTGTATTTAGAGTGGCGTTTCGTTCTGATAATCATATACGAATATATGTTATCTGATAATTATAGTATTTTTTTTATTCTATATTCTCTTCACTGTAGTCCATTTGTAATATATTTTAAAGCAAGTAAACATATTTATATTTTTAAAAATATTTATAATACATTAAAAGTTATAATAACATTAAAATCATAATATATCAAAAATTGCAAAACTGTTTTAAAATAAATAATTTAAATATATTTTAAAATCTCTTAATATCTGTACCAAACGTAGTCGAAAATATATTATAAGTTGATCATATTATCTGTTATTCAAATATATTACTGTATCACTACTAAAAAAAAGTTGGATGCACTTTTGGCATACTACTACGCATGGGCACCAATAGCAGGCTTGTTTGAAAAGCAGCCTATAAGTGTAGTTTGACGACGTCGCAATAATAAGTATGCTCAATATTAAATAGCCTCCATGTATAATATATCTAAGCATGCGACTTCCATAATTTTAGTATTAAAAAATAGCATAGTTTTATATATAATGTAACTGTCTTTGAGAATTATTTTATTTTGATTTGCTTCGAATATTCGAGTTTCCTTACTTTTCTAAATTGCAAGTTCATCGTCCTGATATTATGGCGGATTGCTTTTGGAACTTTTTGTAAATTAAATATATGATAATGAGATCCGAGAATCAGCTACTTTGTAATAAAAAAATCAATTAAGTCTTGATGGATGGTTTTTTTAAAAAAATGTTAAAATGTAGTTATTTTTAAAAAGAAAATGAGGAGTGCGTCACATCTTCCTCTCGTCAACTAAATTTTTGAATTTTGATCAAAGGTTTTGTAAATCAAATTTAAAATTGGAGTCATCTAATTTAAAAACTATTTTTTATTATATACTTTTAATAATTACATTTCTTTTAAATAAATAACTCTCCAAACTAATACAAATTTAATAATAACTAAAAAAAATCGGGTGACCTAACACACTCAATTGGTTATTGTTAGAAGACGATTCCTTAAAAAATGATTTTAAATGAATCGTCGCATTCCAAACGAACTCTCTAAATTTTGAAATAAATTTAGGAAGAGAGTTTGAGATTTTTTTCAAAGTCTAAAATAAATATTTTTAAAAAAATACAAAATTTTCAAAATTTTATTTTCCTATTTTTAAAATTCGAGAGGTGCTACATGTATTTTTAAGCATAAGATCTGATCTTTGTCAACTTTATACGAATCAATTTCACACATTTCAAGACTTAGTACGATCGGTTATCTTTTTAAATTATATAAAATTTAGATTTTTCACTTTAAGATAGTTTTTCAATCCATCCATACGAATACGCAAGTTTATTTAAGAATGTACGCAAACTAATTTAGAAAAAAAAAATTATAAATTAATAAAAGTTTAGTACATACATAATTTTATTATTCCTTTTTTTTATTCAATAGAATCCGTCAATTTTTTTCATATTTATAAATTTTTGTGAGTTTCTCAAAAATATAGCTTATATATTTTGAAATGCGATTGACTAGTTGAATCCGAATATATATACAGAGTATTTAATAGAATAACATGTGACAAAATCATGCAAATTTAATTGCAACAGTTATGTTTCATCGAATATTTATAGCTCCTTTTTCTTTTTCCTTTTTGTTATAATACTTGTAGGTTATAAATCTGTATCACATGGGTCATGTCGCCCATTGCTATGGCTATATACGAATTCTTCTGTGATTCATTATTAGTAAGTACGGGATTCATGATAATGCAGTATTAATTAGTCAATTATCAATTATTATGATTTGGACATTATAAAAAGTAAAAATTTCTTTGAAGAGACCCGTATATATACGCAGATAACAAAGTTAATAACTGAAAAGATATGTTATTTAAAGGAAAAACTTAGTGAAAAAATGAATATTAAGCTTATGTAGATTTTTTTAATCAAATGAATAAAATTTTATATTTTATGTGTTACATATTTTATTAAAATATTAAAATTACTTTCACTTAAAATATATTCAAAATATCCGATATTCATATTTAATTTTATCCGACATATATTATTTATATTTGTATTCACTTTGAAATAAAACGAATACGAATATAGATATATTCGTATTCGTTTATATCTGTTTACGCCCTAATAGCAGCTGATACAGAGCAGTGACTAGTGAGAAACTAAAACCTACACGCGCAGATATCGCATATATATATATATATATATATATATATATATATATATATATATATAACATGAATTGAGACAATATCGCGTGGAGTTATTATCCACTACAGCATCATTCAAACGTTTATGATAAAATACTAATATGTAGACACTGTTTTATTTTCTTCTGGTTAGATAAAAATTAAATTAAGAGACTCTTTCAGTACTGTCAGAACATGATGAATAACATAAAAAAATTATACCAAAAAACTAAAACAAACAAGCACGGGGTGTGTATATATATACACACAATGTCAATTACAACATTAATCAAACGTTTCTGAAAACGTGATAATATGTTGACATTATTTTTAGATATACTTAAATATAACTTTTTAAAATTAATTAAAGTCATTTTTAATGAAAAGACATATATTTTCAAGCAATGGTGAAATTATGAAGGTGTGGGGATGGCGGATGGTCCTCCCGATTTTTCAAAATTTTTGTTATCCAAACTTAAAATTTTAAAAAAAATTATTTGTATCTGTTTTTTATTAATTTTCTGATTTCGTTCCCTCAATTGTAATTTCTTTTTCTCGTACCCTTCAAAATACAATCCTAATTTCACCCCTATTTACAAATGTAACAAGTTAAAAACTGAAAAGATATGTTATTAAAGATAACAACCACGGAGTATATAATTTTCACCGCAAAAAAAAGAGGGACGACAACCAAAGGAGCGGTGAGAAACTAAAGAACATGAAATGGTAAATGAATTTGCAACCTACTGAATTTGTAGGTTGAATATGCCTACTAGAAATCTGTTTTATTATGTTTTTGAATTTTTATTGATGGGAAAGGAAATTATATGTCACACAACATATGGACACGAATATGTACAATCGTAGACTTTATTACCCTAAAAACTCATAGGCTACAATGTTATGACTCCTAATTTTTTAGACTTAAACTAATTTTAATTGAGTCGGGCTCGATACTCATATTTTTACACTTATAAAAGTTTGAGTTCAAGACCTTAATTGACGGTAAAAAAAGAAGAGAAAAAAAAACTCATGATAATAGACGAATAATGAAAATCTGGTTTTAGGAAGATATCAAATTTTAATGGATCTTTGGAAATTGAGCATATATATTTCCACAAACTAAATCACAATATAATTAATTTGTGAGTTATTTTTGTGATTTAGTTTGTGGACAAAGATTTATTCTTGAAAATTGATAAATTTAATAATCCACAAGCCACAACTGCGTGTTACCTGTATCTTGGATACAGATTTAATTTTCAGCTGAAACAAGTACGGTTTTCAAAACTAATTCCCAAATATTGGAATTTCAGATACAATATCTTCACAACTTATTTTTAACTGACCGAATTTTTTAAAAAACGTTTCGTCGTCATCAGCGGAACGAAAATGGCTAAGAACTTCACATCAGCATAAATTCAACTTCTAGGTCATGATACTCATTTCAAGTTTACAGATTTTACGTATACCATAATATTTGAAAAATAATATTCAGCCTTCTAAATGATTGAGCATCCAAAAATTAGAAAATGCACAGATTCTCTAGATTTTGTGACGTATAGTTTTATTTTAAATGAACCTCAAACACAAAAATAAATGGATTCTTATACAACTATAAAAACATGAGGAATCAAAAAGGCTACAAAAACATACAAATTGATTGAAAAATTAGGGAATATTTATGTTCTGCTTTTTCAATTAATATGGTTAAAATTTTCACATATATAGTAATAGTGGGTCGATCTCTAGTTTAACTATAGTTCAATTCTCTTTTTCACTCAACTGTGTTGCAAATATTTATTGATTCAAGATCCATAGAAAGGACCAAATTTGCAGTAAAAGACTAAAATACAAGAAAAATGGGTTCAACTCAGATGAACAACAAAAGAAGAAGACTACCTTACATTACATTACAATACTTAAATGTGAAATCCAACATAGAAAACAGATATCTTGGCTCTTAATCATCATTACACAATGTCAAAAAGAAAAAAAAACACTTTTCACTTTATATATCTGCTAATATATCGAAGGAAGCAACGAAATCACCGTCCCAGAACATAACATGAACTGGAAGGAACGAGCATTCCGTACCTGAACCAAGTTTTCTGCATTCCTACCACCTTAAACCACCTTGGCTGGAGTCAATGCAACTGACCTTGCGGCTCGCATGCTCAAGAATATGCCCCTACAGCAATTCACGCAATTAGTAATAAGAAAGAAAGGTCAAAAGTTTTACGACATGATAAGAACAAGAAAAAAAATTTAAGCATATTCCGCAAGGAATTTGAGTGAGTACTCACCAGCAACATGCAACAACACTTTGAACAATGACACGGAACTGCAGTGGGACATGTTGGTGATTGATCCACCCTACTACTGGCCAAAACTGCATTTTGCAGAACGATTATGAGTTGATAATAAATCCGTGATAAAGAAAAGACAGCAATATAGCATAACTTGATAGAAAAGAATACCGTCCAAGCTGCATACTGCACTGTCGGAAATTCTTTCTTGATTTTAGATTTTACTTGGTTCCAGGGTCGTCCTGTAGTATTTCAAAGACAGATCACATATATAAATTAGTCAGATTTTCTAGCTCGATGTCCATCCAATTTTCTCCTGTAAAGTTAAATTGGTGGAACAATTCATCCCAGAATGAAAGACTAGATTGACTATACTGGATTACTTTAATTCGAAAGGAAACAAGTGATTAGATATATACTTACCCTCAATTATCGAGCCATAGTAAATCATGAAAAGTAAGTTGTTCCAAGGGGAAACTGTCAGTTGTTCCACCAAGACCTGAAATTTTTCCATTGAGCCATTAAGAGCATTGATTTGATTCTCTTCCCCTTTCCTAAATTTTAACAGTCTGGTAAAAAGATAAAATGTCTTTACAAAAATTAAGGAACAGGTGGTATTCTCTAAAGCTGATTAGGGGACAGTACTACTCAGTTGTGAGGAAACTATTATTTAATACACTAACAATAAGTTTGTCTTGAAGACCCGAAAAGGGACCATTTGTATTTATTTAAAACTGCTAGGGACTATTTATCACTTGATCAGTCACAAGGACAAATGTAGGGTGTAGTGTGATGTTTTAAGAATTAAGGTGGATGACAAATCTGTAGGAAACATATCAGGATGGAAACGGCGTTTCAATCAATAAACTGTTTAATTGCTATATTAAAGTGAAAATTTGAAGGCGGGACAGCAAAAGTAAGGTTTATCTATGTTGCTTGCTAAATCATGTCTTGATCATGCAAGTTAAGTACAAAAGGCCCTAGAGGCTAAAAAAATTACCTTCTTACCAACTGTTGTGGGGTCCTTCTTCCCCCTGAAAAGTTTATCTAAAAAGATATGAAAATAGTGCCCAAATGGTCCAAGATAGGCTACTCCTAAGAGCTGCATTTAAGATTGTTAGTAATGCATAATATAAACTTGCAAATGTATTAGTTCAAACAGATCAGCAATAAAAATTATGTACTAGAACAATTATGCAGTAAACTAGGGAAACCCATCGAACTCGTAGGTTGAAGTCAACGCCACAAGTCTCCTAGAATATGAGGAGGATCTAATATAAGCAAAAATGCCTCTATTTAAATAGAGTAGTTTCCAGAATTTAAAGTTGTCATTGATCAGCAAGGATCGAGCATCAAGTCAAACACTACCTTAGACAATAAGTAATGTTTTTAATTAATTTAGTTTACTGTTGCATAAACCAGGACGATTATGTGGTGCATAAGAGATGAATTTTAGGTAATTTTGGAAGCTGGAAAGCCTTTCAAAAATAAGAAAAGATGTGTGAATCGGAAATTTGTGACAAAGTTTTCATGAGAAATGAACACAGTGTTGCATTATTCTTTTTCATCAAGTACTTTCGCTTTTGCATCAACAAGCCCTTGATATCCTGGAAAGAGAAAGGGGAAAAAACATAGAGTTGGTCGTGACCAGTTACAGCAAGACCCACAAGCAGTTTGGACTTTGAAAACCATGCTCCAATAATTTGTAATCTTGACTAATTAAATAGTAATACATAGCCTTCTATTATCATCCATATTTTAATAGGAAACTGCACTCCACAACTCATTAAACTAAGATGGAAATATTTTTAGCATAGTGAGAACTTGAAAGGCATTTCCCCATACATTACATCATCTTGGATTAAAAAAGCCTCATCTGCTGGCTATCTTCGTATCGAACTAGTAAAATTGAATTTCAACAGAGTAGCCAAATCAAAGTCAACTTTAAATAATTAATCAGGAAATTAATAAGGTCCGAAAGTATTGGATCAAGTACATTCATGATTCACATTCATTTTATCAATAACCCACATGATCCAAATGTTGCCACAAGATTCAATAACTAGTAAAACCTTACAAACTAGGTGAAATGAAAGAAGTCATCCCACCCCTTATTTTAACTAGAAAGCCAATTTCCCAAAGTTCACATAATATCATGAAAATGAAGATGGAAAAAAAACAGTCATAACAAGATCTTATTGGGAGATGACATCAAATCAGACAACCATGGGAGGAAATGATAATAAACATTCTTTTTTTTTTCTTTTTCTGTTTTTTCTGTTGGGCTAAATACCAAAAATGCATGCTATAGAAGTGAAGACTTGAATACTCATACCACTTTCAGAAGAAGGCGCCTGAGTTGAAGCTTTTGTATCCCTGTAAGCTTCTGAGAAGCTATGTCACTAATTGCTGACAGCACTCCAGCTGAGATCGCCTGCAAACAAAATTTAACAAAGTAATGAAGTAATAAAAATCCTATAAAATCGCAAAAAAACCAATTCATAAATCATGGAAAGAAACAGTACCCACTTTGAGAAATCAAATTTTAAACTTTTAAAGAAACCCAATCAAATTATTCTTCTGAAATGTAACAAAAACCCATACCATTAAAAAGTCAATTTGCTCAAGAAATCAGATTATCCTAAAAACCGTCGAAAACCTATTCATAAACCACAAAAAACAACTATAACCCAATTTAGGAATCAAAATGAAATCTTTCTCAAAAAAATTCAAAACCCAAAACCCAATTCAGAATCAGAATATAACAGATACCAAAGATTTAATTTGCAAAATTACAAAAACCCAGTCCATAAAACATGAAAATAATCATTACCCTGTTTCAGAAATCAAATTATTCTCAAAAAAAATAAATTCATAAGATTGTGGGAGAAGTGAGAGACCTTGGTTCTCAAGGGGTGTTTCTGAAGCTGTAATAAGTACTGTTGAAGCCCTTTCTTTGCCACAGACCCCATGACTGGGTTTTTTTCACTCAAAACCCAAACGGAATATTACGCAGAAACGATTCGAAATGATTATTTTCCTCTTGTTTCCAAAATCGCTCGTCTCCCCCTATAGTCCGGACTAGTTGTTGATTCTTGACTGAAGCTGAAAATGTGTAAAATAATATCTAATCGATGGAAGTGTGTGGGTCCCACAATACCAGTTCGGCAATTTCTATTGATGTGTCGAACAAAGGGGGTTCTTTTACTAAGAAAAAACAGAGGTGGGCGGATTGATCTAAGCAACGGTACTCGCAAGAACTCGTATATTCGCTAACCTCTTGTAATTTAATAATTTATAAACCTCTTTTTTTAGGTGAAAAAAAATCATGCAATATTGTGTTGGATTCCTTTGAATAAATTATTGAATTAGATATATTTTAATTATAACTTTTGCATTTGACTTCTTTTTATCTAAATTTCATCTTTAACTTCTTATGGATCATATCAGTGTCTTCTTTAACTCTACTATGGGCTATAGATCCTGTTGATGTCTTTTTTTAGTGCAAAATTTATTTCTATTGATATTATTGATTCTTTTGTATGATTTTATCTTGTTTCCTTAATCAATTTCATTACAATTATCTTCTCAATATTTGAAATTATTGCAATTTATTTTTATTCTTTATTGAATGTATAAAATACTCACACTTACAAGTGTTTAAAGCACCTATTTTATTTTGTATCTTATCTCTTGTCATGTGTTATGCATATAAAGTCGGCCAAAAATTAAAATTTATATGAGACTATTTATTCAAAATCTAAAAATCCCTGAAAATGTTCTCGACTAGAACGATGTGAACTCTAAGTCCATAAATATGGTTATCTTGAAAATTTACTGCAAGATAGGTATGATATGAGTTTTGTTTTATAAGTACATAAATTTATTGCAATAAGAAATATTGAAGTCTATTATTACTTTCATACTGTCTACGGAGTAAATATTTTTATAGTTCATAATTATTTGATAATTTCTTAAATTGCAACAAGACAATACGATAGTTGTTAAAATCTGTCCGAATGGATCATGCTATCTTTATTTATTCCATTGATCTTGCTGACAGATTTGATTCCTTGACATTTGCTCATCTTAGGATCGTATGGAAAATTAGTGGGTTCAAGTTTAACTTTAATTAATTATTAAATATATGAATTTAAATTGAAAATTGATAGGATAAATTTCTATTACCCAGATATTATTTTAACTGAATTTGAGCTATTAACCTGCTACTCTTGAGTGTTTAGTTTACCATATCCACAAAAAGTTATACCACAATAATAAAAGTTTTTATTTTCTTGCATAACATATTTTATACTAGTAAATTGTTAATGTGTTTAATAATTAAACAAGTTATCAACACACATTTGACTTCAGAACTTTTATATGTATCATTGTCATTTTAATATATAACTAGAGTTGTTACTTATGAATGAAATCAAGTGAAATATGGTGATACTAAGATTTTGCTGGTTTAAATTACTATTAAAATAATCATAAATTTTATTATTTCTTCATTAGCACCAAGCACAAATTAAATTTTTAGTCGGACGATCAATTATCAAAATTTTCAAGTAATGCTAGCTATCTACGACAATTGCTACGAGTTTTACATACATACACACACTATTCGATAGTGATACTCCCCCATTTGAAACTTGAAGGAGTTTTTTTTTTTTTTTTTCAGCTCTATCAAATATGTAATTCAAATATTTTACATCAATAGATTTCTCTCAGATTGTTCAGGGCTTTATCGTCAAAAAAAAAAAGAAGACATGAAGCCATGAACCTTAACAATTGAATTTAATTCGAAAAGCCTGAACCAGATCGCACTAGCAAGGTGACAATGGAAGAATAGAAGATGTAGCCAAGTTTATATCCTAAAGTCAATAACAACTAAATGTATTAGGTTAATTGTATAAAATTAAAATATATAGTTTGGAATATAAAGTTAAATAAATCTGTATAAATTCTAAGTTTTTTAAAATTCAAACTATATTTAAATATGTCAGAAAGAATATTTAGTTATTTATAAACTATAATATGTAATGCACGACCGTCAACTTTACACACTGTGCTCAAGGAAATTAAACATTACGGAGTATTTTTATAAGTAATTTTAATATTTTTCCGTCTTTGTCGCAGATTTTTATAAGTTATACGTACATGTAGTAATTTTTAAAACCCAAATACAAATACAAATTCCTTGCGTTATTACGTAGCATATTTTATGAGGCGGAATAAGAAAAGTAGGCGGCATCTAAGGCGGTAAAAGAGTTGAATTTGAGTGCATAGCAATGTATTTATATTTTTCTCTAATAAATTTTTTAATATTTAAATTTGAATTTTATTATTTAGTCGAATATAATTTTACTCTGATCAAATTCGAGTTGATTATAAATTATTCACGAACACATAAATTTGGTGAAAATTTTTATAATAATACTTTTTAAAATTTCTTTTAGGATAAAATTATATATAATAATTCATTTTATTTATAAACATTAATTTTAGAATAACTTATTCAATATGTATAATATTATATTATTAAGATATAATTGATTATATATTTTCAATATGTATTATGATAGATTTAGTATAAAAAGAAACTGTTCGCGAGTATAATTGAGTGAATACTGATGTGCTTAAATAATACTCGTTTAACTTATCAAACTTTAAATTAAGTGTCAAATTTTGACTTATTTTTATATTAAATTCAAATTAAATTAATTATTTTTGGTATCCATCCATCGTGTGAGTCGATTTAGGACGCTAACAGTAGGTGCAGTGGTCAACAGAGCACAGCAGTTACCGGTTGAATTCTCGAAATTAACCTTTCCTTTTTCTATTCTCTCTTTTCTACTTCCAGCGGAGGTCTAGAAATCGGGTCGCGTCGTCTACACATCCATTATTATGCCTTCGATTTGATTGGCTGCTGCTGCTATTGCTTCTTCATTATTTTTTTCTGTAAATTCAATTTCTCTTCAACCAGGTCTAATTTTTCTCTCATTATGCACAAATTTGTATTTGTATATGTATATGTTCTTTAATTGAACCAACATC
This sequence comes from Centella asiatica, assembly GCA_014636745.2. Taxonomy (NCBI): domain Eukaryota; kingdom Viridiplantae; phylum Streptophyta; class Magnoliopsida; order Apiales; family Apiaceae; genus Centella; species Centella asiatica. Next base: position 56,302,732 of record CM025780.1, read on the forward strand.
TAGGTCAATCTTCTTTTCGCACAATAATTTTCAATTGATTTGACTATAACGTTTTCTGATGTCACACCTTTGATCGAGCTCTAATGCGCTGAATCCATTTGATTTTACATCCATTTGTTTAAACTTCAAACTCCCTATGAATTGACTGAGCTTCAAGTGAGCTTCTAAACTTATATACTCTCTTGATATTTGATCCTTACAGAAGCCGAATAGTTAACAGAAAGAAGGTATGATGTGGTCCGTTATAAGGCGTAAAGTTGCTTCTGGCGGCTCCCTTTCATCGGTTAGTGATTTTATCTCATTTGGGTCATACAGCTGTATGTATAATAAATATGTCCCTTTCTGTTGGTTTTTTCTTGTGTGTGTGTGTATTTTTTTTTAACTTTATGATTTTGATGGGGTTTGTATTTTTAGAGCTTAGGGAAGTCCATGGGTAGGGTTCGACCTGCTACAGCATCTGTTTCGCGGACATATAGTAATACAACGCTGAAAGAGGTATTTTTGTTTTCGTAATCTTTTTTTCATTTGGAATTGTGTTTTTGTTATTACTCTTACTACTTAGTAATCACTATTTTTGCAATGTGGGATGATCAACTGTCTGTTCTTGCGTTCGATGTGGGCAATTAAAAGAAGGGGCAGCCCAAATTACATATGGATCATTAGATACAATTTTTTTTTTTTAACATTAAGAAATTAGCTTCATATTGCAGCTTTTGCTTTGTCAATACTTAAGACCAACATTATGACATTAGTTGTATCCATACCTTGTACCCTGTGTACCACAAATTCTGTAACACTGCTATGGACTACACTTGCTCCTTATGAAATGTAAGCTACACATTCCTATTGTGAACTACGTCCTACAAAACAAAGGCTAGTGTTCTTGTCTATACTTCGATGGACTTTCTCTACTGCTTGTCTATAATTCCTCAACTTCTTAGTGGGACTGCAAATTACAAAAATTCACTTTTTTTCTTTATATGCACTTTTTTGATGTATGTGAGCTTCTGCAGACCCTAAATCCTAGAATAGGTTCCAAACTCGTGCGGAACATTTTCCATCAAGGTAATTTGCATAGTTCTCTAATTTTACTCAAGATTAATTATTTTCATACCAGTGTCTTATGATTTTGTTACTGAACTTTTTATAATCATGTATAGGTCGTCCCGTTGATTCAGGGCTTGTCAGGTTGGCAATCTTTTTATTAATGTTTTTCTGCTACAATTTGTCTTTCATAATATTTGGACAGAATAACCAGACAATATTTGTAGTAATTTGCTTTTGTGGTTTAATTTGGGTGAACATATTATTGGTTAAGCCCAAAACAAGCAAAGCGGAAGCATTAAGAAAGTTATGTATACAATCTTTCTAGATATTTACTATTTTTTCCCTCAATATTTCTGGGCAGGGATGTTCTATCATATCTTCATACAAATCATTCTACCTTGATGTGGAGTAGGTCATTTTCATCAGACAGTGGTATAATTTCTCTTCACTCTTCCTTCCCCACAATACTGTTATGACTAGTTTATATCTGCATAGGCGCATAGCTCATGTTTTCCTTTTCTTTTGTGAAGGTGACCTGGTTGATGCTGTTGTCCCTTTTATGGGCGAATCCATTACTGATGGCACCTTAGCCAGTTTCTTGAAAAGTAAGTTCTCATAGATGGCTGATTTCTGCTTTGGTCACAACGCTTGTAATACTTATAATCTCACATTTTGTGTGTGGATTCACTTATTATAATATAATTACTTTTTATGTGCTCAATTTATCTGGAATTAATTTATGATATTGGGAGCAGAACCTGGTGATCATGTGAATATAGATGAGCCGATTGCCCAAGTGGAAACTGATAAGGTAATAACCCAAATTCTTCATTTCTACAATCATGAATGCCCTGGATGAAATAGTTTTATCCCCCTCATTCAGGTGACAATTGATGTTGCGAGTCCAGAAACAGGTGTCATCAAAGAGGTAAAAAATAAAATTTAGTGGTCAGGACTACCAATCAAAAATCATTTGTATCTACCTTCACTTTTTTGGACAATCAATGTCTGAAGGTCGCGTTTCGATGTTTAATTTATTCAGTTTGTAGCCAAAGAAGGTGATACGGTGGAACCAGGTACCAAAATAGCAATAATTTCAAAGTCTGATGAAAGTGTAACACATGTGGCTCCATCAGACGACACACCTAGCAAGCCTGCAGCTGAGCCTGCTCCTGCAGAGAAGGTGGTGGAGAAGGAATTGCCCAAGGTAGAAACATCACCTCCCAAGGAGAAGCCTAAATTACCTTCTCCACAACCCTCTAGAACCTCTGCCTCTGAACCTCAACTTCCTCCAAAGGATAGGGAAAGAAGAGTAAGCTTCATCTTCTGATTGCCTGTTGATTGCTTTCAAGAGATTGTATCGTTTTGCTTCATCTTCTGATTGCCTGTTGATTGCTTTCATGAGATTGTATCACTTTGTTTTTACCATAACGTTTCATATTATCATGCATGCTTTTAATATTTCGTCATTTTCTTTTCATGAAATTTACAAACATTTTATTTCTCCATTATTTTTGGAATTATTTTGTTTTTAGGTTCCAATGACAAGGCTTAGAAAACGTGTTGCAACTCGGCTAAAAGACTCTCAAAATACTTTTGCGTTGCTAACTACATTTAATGAGGTTGACATGTAAGTATAGCTAATTATATTAGTAGTGTTTTTCTGCGCGTATTACAACTCTATTTCTTGCTTGCTACATTGTAGAAAGAGATGAAATTTGACACTATTGCATATTTTCATTAATTTTCCGACTTTTATCAATTCGGAACCTCATTTTGCTCATCTAAGGCAATAATATGTTGGCTATTTTTTGCCTTCCTGTTTAGGACTAATTTGATGAAGCTCCGGGCTGACTATAAAGATGCTTTTGTTGAGAAGCATGGAGTGAAGCTAGGACTTATGTCAGGATTTGTCAAAGTATGTATTGTCATATGTGGTTTTCAGCACCATGAGTTTACAATTGACTTGTGGTTATATACACTGTTTTATCATCATTGATTGCTTAATATTAAAGGATCATACTTTGTTCGATTTCAGGCTGCTGTTAGCGCACTCCAGAATCAGCCAATCGTCAATGCTGTTATCGATGGGGATGATATTATATACAGAGATTATATAGATATAAGTATAGCTGTTGGTACACGAAAGGTCAGTCATAAATTGAAGTGATATAGATGCATCTGAAGTTTTTAATGTAAAATGTTTACAGCGCATGATAAGTGAAACAATCTTACCAGGCCTATTTATGAGACAAATGTGTACATTCTCTAGTTATGATTCATTTCAATGTAATGAAGCAGAAACTAAGCACCATAGTGATCACCATAACATTCACTGGAATTACAATACCATTTGTTATCATGAGTACCATGCTGTCATTGACATTGGCTTATAGGGAGAGACATTATGCATTACGACTATGCATAATTTGTTTTTTAGGCTGTGACTCTTAATCATTGAGCTCGTTTCTATGGTAATTTTATTCTCAAACATAAAACTGGCCAATCTTCCCAGTTGTGACTAATATTCAATTATATGTGAAGGTTAACTATATTCTTGTGCCACTAGTCAAAAGTCAAAACAATGAAGAGAGCCAATTAACTTTGACAAACACAAAAACCTTGTCCTTTTTTATTTTATTTTTGTCTGTAAAGCAATTTAGCTGTCCATGCAATATCTAATCCACATTCAGATGTTCATGTCTAATTCAATGTTGGTCGAGCATTTTTGCTTTATTAATTATTGTTAGAAGTTCTTCTGAAGAGCTCTTTCTTGACTTTTTTTCTTGCTGCTCTCTCAAATAGAGACCTGGTATTCAGGTGTTACGAATATCAAAAGGATGCGAACTAGTTTTCTAGTTTTATTGTGCATAGCCTGTATCCTGTGTATAACCATTTTCTGCCATGGAATAGATTTTGTCTGTACTTGTATGCATTGTCTCCAACTTGTAGGTGCAGAGATTTTGAGTGGATTTTCATTTTCTTGTATCTGGTAGCAGTCCTTGCTCTTCAGAACTTCTTTCCATGATCAGCTTGTGATAGTTTTTTAACCCCTTCTTTTATTGCTTATTGTAGCTTGTTCTTGCTTATTTAAAATATTTTGGTTTATTATTTAGCTCATCAAAGGCTATTTAGCTGCAGTGCTCGTGCCTTATGGGACAAACATAATCGTTTTCTCTGAAAGTCAAAATCTTCCTGAAATTCTGTTGTGTATTGGCTTGTCAAAAAGAAATAAGAGCCAGAGGTTGAAGTCAGTTTATCATTGCTATATACTTATCTAAAACCAAAACTTCTTTCTTCTTGAAGGGCCTTGTCGTTCCTGTTGTTCGTAATGCTGATAAAATGAACTTTGCTGAAATAGAGAAAGAGATCAACACTCTAGCAAAGAAGGCAAATGATGGCTCCATATCAATTGATGAGATGGCTGGGGGTTCATTTACAATATCAAATGGAGGTGTTTATAGAAGTCTTTTAAGTACTCCAATCATTAATCCACCTCAGGTATTGTCTTGATCCCCAGTTAATCATATGAAGTTCTAAAAAAGGTTTCTGCATAGATATGTTTGTTCTTTTCGTTAGTATATCTCATAGATAAGAGATATGATTAAACTATTAATTGCTAAAAAAATGGATAGACCAGAAATTCACTAGTTCTATGTTTGGCAACTCAATTCCAAATTGTTAGATTGGAGTTGAAACAACATTTACAACCTCCACAGAATTATAATTGATTTTTCTCTCAACTGCAGTTGCAAAACATAGAATGAAGTTGCCCAAACGTAAGAGTAGTTCTTGAAAGTCTGTTGAGAGAAAACCCTTAAACGAAGTCCAGGATGTTTGGCATATAACTATGTTGTAGGAAATGCCAAAGATGCCAACTTTATCAAGATAAGAGGTTTAATTTGATCTATTTTTGCCTTTGAATTCAATGCAGGCATAAAATTATCTCTGATTATATCTAACAAGATATTTTGATTTATATTGTCCCAACAATTTATGTACATGAATGATCTTGCCTTAGAGTTCAATAAGTACATATGTTTGTCCTTTCTGAATTATGTCCATCAGAAGTCATTAAAAATTTAATTTCATTTAAAAGATGATGAAATTAGCAAAGAACAATGATCTCACCGAGCATAGTCTAGGACTCGGGGGTCTGCCAATTGGAAATCTAAACCAAGCTCGTAGTGGTTGTGCATGCGTGCTTTTTTACCACTTTCAAGTGTGATCATATAAAATTCACTACTGCACGCCACATTTAACAAACCCCTCCCCCGTCCTTAAATTTTCTTTTTGTTTCGATGTTGGAAAATAGATGCAATTCTTAAATTTTCTGTTTCCATGGTCTTTTTGCAGTCAGCTATTCTTGGCATGCATTCAATTGAGAACCGCCCAGTGGTTGTCGGAGGGCAAATTGTTGCAAGGCCAATGATGTATATTGCACTAACATATGATCACAGGCTGATTGATGGCAGAGAGGCTGTTTTCTTCTTGAGGCGCATCAAGGATGTTGTGGAAGATCCCAGGAGGCTTCTTCTCGACGTATGAAGACTGCAGATGCAGGCACTTTGCTGGTATATCCAAATTTGCTAAGGGAGAATAATGTTTGTCTTAAAACTTAGAACCAAAGGGTTTCTGCTGTTGCTCACCCTATCAAAAGTTATCCAATTGCGGCCACAATTTCTTAGTGTGAAAATGAGAATTTCTTACGTATTTATTATTTTCCCTTCAACTAAGAGTTTGTATGCTCGTTTTCTCGAGACTCCTACTACCGTCACATAAAATGAACTTTGCGTCTTGGTTTATCAGATGCTATAGACTCATAAGTTTATGTGATGTGATATTCTCTTCATTTTGCGTAAGGGGTTATATTTACGTTTGTGTTGGGGTTTGAACTTTCAAATTATGAACTCAAATCTAAATAATACGGAGTAATAATTTGATCTTGTTAGAACTTTAATGTAGCGATGTGTTCCAATCGTTGCTTGTAAGATTAGATTGCTTACTTAATTTTATTTGTGTGTGTGTGTGTGTGTGTATATATATATATATATATATTATTGTTACAGAAGGCCATATAACTTTTTATTTTATTTTATTACAAGGCCATATAACAGTTACAAAGTGAAAGAATAAAGTCAGAAAATTTATCATGGTATTTCTCTACAATAAATGGGATTTCTCTAAGAATTAATTCACGTGATATCGCATGACGAGTAAATTATTTACACTACATATTAGATATCCGAAACGATATATACATGTTAGAATTTGAAACGATGTATACATGTTAGAATTTGTACGTATTGTGTTTGTCTGTAAAATTACTTTTTTGAAGTCGGTTTGTATTTTGGGCATAATTTTTGTATATGGTATTCGTTTTTGACTTATAATATACCTATTTGAATCTCTCAAAAAGTTCTGTAGGGGGCTCCTCACCGAGCAGAGTAGGTGGTATATTTTCGCCAAAAAATACTCCGAAAATAGAGATTTAAAGTTATGAAATTTGTAGTTGACATTTTTATGACATTTTATTGATAATGATGATCATTTTTTGTCAATAAAACTGACGTTAGTTATATGGATCATTCTTTTCTTCGTTGCACTAGCTTCAATGGCCACTATCTCTTTTGCTACAGATGCATATGGTGGTAACGGTATGAAATTATCTTTCTCAACTTTTTTTTTATAAAAAAATTTGTCTAAGAAATCTAAATATTTTTGTTGAAAAAAAAGAATTCCAAATGTACTTATAACCTGTACATAAATTTTCGATGGTTTGACCTGTATATATTTGTACATATATACTTATTATTTATCTGAAACTTGATATTATATTTATGACAGGAGAAACACAGGAGATTAGATTAAACTGTTTGTTTCCATGCACTCCATCTTTCGGAACTCCACAGTGTGATGAATATTGCAAGAAACAAAAACTTGTATGGGGACAATGCAAGAAAGTTAACAACGCTATCTATTGTTGCTGTTATAATCACTGAAATACGTGATTAATTTTGTATTAAATTATTTTACAAAATTCTAATTATTATGATGAAGAATAATTATAAAAATAAAAAAATAAACATTTTTTACGTATTGTCATAAAATTTCTTCCTTTATTAGAATTAATTATTTTTTTTTAATGAATGTGGGTTTAATTTTCTGTTTAACTGGAATGTCCTTCCGTTGATCATGTTTTATTAGTACCTTTTGGGTAGGATTGTTTGCAAAATTAGATTCGATCAGATTAGTAGTATTTTTGGATTAATAACATTTTAAAATTGGATTAAGCTTCGCACATAATTAAAATATCAATTTGATCGGACTGAACTAAGAAACTCATGTTACTTCTTCTTTTATTTAATTCCCTATATGGGGCATTATTTTTTAAATGACACTATTAGTCCAATCTCGTGTACTGAAACAAATATAGTATTATTTTATAAGAATAATTAGTTTAGTCTTAAATGACAAAACAAACACATGTCGATTTTTTAAATGAGAATAAATTGTTCAATCTCATTCATAATCCTACAAACAAACACACCATCACATATGGTTGTAACAAAAGAAAATTAAAAAAAAAACAAAAACAAACCACGAATGGTTAAAAGATTATCGGTTTAACTCTAATGCACGATCGTTAATCGGCTTAATATTAAAATGGTTACTGACAATGCCCGACCAAAAGTAAACTTATAGAAAAAGAAAAAATAGATATTTTTCACTATAATTATGTTGCAGGTAAACTTATAAAGAAGAAAGAAATTAAAACTAAGATCACCTTCATATACACTCTTGCATTTCTGCTGAGTTTTTAGGTTTGTTTTCCAACAAAAAGGGGGAAAAAATTCATTCTATTATTTTCTTTGTAATTCTATTTCGACTTAGTTCCTAGCATGAACTAATGTTAGTACATACATTTTAGACTGCTAATTGAAGAATATAAGAAATATTGCGTTTTTTTAATCCACGGTCTCATTTTAATATTTTTCCAGTTGAAGTCGTAATATTCAAAGTTTGAGAACTTATGTGATTTTGATTTTAAAATTATTATTTTCAAAATTTTCATTAATTTACGCTACAATCTAAATTTTAGAATTTGGCATACTGAGGGGAGATTATTATACTCTAGCTTGCGTTTGTGGTGGTAGTTTTAAATAGTTGAATAATATAAAAATATGTGTAAATTGATACTCCCTAGTCCCTACAGTTTTATTATCTATCATTTATATTAAGAGCATGAAACTTTGGATTGAACTGTTTCCTCTACTTTTCCTTTTTTCAAAAATAAATAAATAAACAAATACTAAGAATAGTGATGTTATTATGTCAATAGCTAGAGAGATAGGGTAAACGATAACAACTGTCAGTAGTACAAATCAGTTACTTATTTTTTTAAAATTATTTTAACATCTCTCTCCATCTCCTACCTAATTTGAATTGTACTTTTCCACTCACTTTTATATGGCATGTGTTTCTTTTTTAATTAATTAATTGAAATTATGTCCAATTTTATTCAATTTAGTATAATTTATAATTAAAATACTGATTAAATTAGTACAATTAAACAAAATTACTAGGACAAACACAAAACGACGTCGTCCCCTTGGAGATTATTATGTTTTTGTTGTCCGTTGCGGTCCAATAGAGAGACGTTCTGAAACTCCAAAGTCCAAATTAAGACTCAACGCAACGCGATAACATCCAGAAGTTAGTACAGACGTACAGTAGTATTTATTTGACGAAGACGAAGAAGCTCTGCCACCATTCATCATTTTGTGGCTCCCGATAATCTCCATTTTCACTTTCTTCTTCCTCTTTACTCATTCTCATCAACACACGCGCAATTGTATTTGCTAACTTTTCATCTGAATCATCTCTTTCGTTTCAGCTATACTTGTTGAATTAAACCTATAGCAGATAAAGATCATCTTAACACTAATCAGGTGAGTACTGCTCTTGATCATATTATATATTTCTGTTTAGTTGTAGAGAATGATTCTTTCCTGAAAACAATTTCTGCAGCTTTTGTTTGGCCCTCTCAAAATGGATATTTATAGCTCTAATTAGTGCCGTAGTTTTTGTTTTTTTTTAATAAGTAATTGGAAAGTGTTTGATATGATCATGTCTGACTATATAACGAATCAACTAGGTATAAATACTCTGAATCATTTTTACAAAGTATGATAAAGTAGCTTTAAATTATGTATATTAGGTAAAAATTGTTAAATTTAGCTCTTTGTCCCTAGCTTCTGATTAGTACAGGATCAGAGTTAGGACCTGGATCTGTAACCTGCTATATGAGGATCACAATTTTAAAACAACGGTGTTTTTAAAGATAACTCAATATCATATTAAGTAATAATGATGTCATATTATTTGGTAATGGTAGCGGTGATGATGGTGCAGACACCTAATTGTGAATTTGTGACAGTGGTGATGACACTTTTAAGAACTTCGTCATTTTTTTGTACATAACTAGAAATGTTCCTTTAATTTTGGAATAAACGAAAATGGAAAATGTTTTTCTAATATTGGAACAAGTAGGAGTTTTTCTCTGATCCAAAAAAACAGTCCAGTTTCAACTTTTTCCCCATTCAGATCCTAAAATCCAAATCTGATGTGCATTTATCAGATTTTGATTTTGTATTTCTTATTTTTGAAATTTTAATTTATAGAATTTGACATTTCTACTGTGAAACAAGTCAATGAATTTACTTTAGGAGGAGGGTTGCGGTGGGTGGAGGGGGTGAGGTGGAGCAAGAAAAAACTTGTTCTATTATCTTCTTTTGATTGTTATGAGTTTGCCACAATGTTACATGAATCTTCCTGCAAAGTGTTTGCTACCCTTAGTAGGTAATTATATCATGGTTCAGCCATGTTGACAGTTTACAGTTCCGGAACTATCTGGAAGAACCAAACATGCTTTGACATCAGCACACTGCATGACACTGTTCCTTGGAAGGTCACAAATGTTAGTCCTTTGTCGTATCTTCCTGCCAGGGGCAAAGGATATAGTAGCTGTCCTTTCTCTTGGAATGGATGTATTCAAGTCAAGACACATTACTCATCACAGCATACAAAGAGATGGCTCGTAAGCAAAGCACAACCATTGCATTGATTTACCATTTAACTGTTTCACTTATGGTATCTATCAAATTCTAATTTTTATTGCAATTGCTAGTGTCAATCGCATGATTCTACTTCATCAGATGAAGAGTATCGCTCATCACGTAACATAGCAATCAGCTTGTTTAGGCGATATAGAAACTTCATTGACCGCGGAGGAGGTGACAACCTAAAAGTATAATGATTACTTCCTTTGATTTACTCCTAAGATTTAACTATGTTTTTTCTACAAATTAAAATAATGATTCTTTGCAGGAGTTCATTGGAGCTGGGGTAAATGCATACGCATTGGGATGCACAGATGAAGGATTGAGGAAAGAACTTATTGACATGAAAGAATCTGGTGTTGAAATTGAAGCCATTAAAACCTATGGTGGAACCACCAGTTTAAAATCGAAGATTTTTTATCATGAGGTGAGTCCATCCTACTTTTGTGAAGTTTAGCTGTTATATATATATATAACTTGTTACAAGACCGACTTACATCTAACTATGGTTATTGTTTGGGCTCAATATGAGTTTTAAATGGAGTCTGTCTTTCATTTTGTTCCATGCTCATTATTTCCTGATGGTCACAGTCCAGTTAATCAAACACAGTGTGTATGCAGTCATATGCCTGCAACTATGTAATACTCCCTTAATCATACAAGCAGAGACCTATTTGGCTTAATTCTTGATCAATTTCTGAAATCCTTGTGTTTGTACTGAGCAATACTCTCCTATATACTGTTTGACAATGCAGGTTGAGGAGTGTATTCTGTGGTTGAGTATAATCTTCATCACCATCTTGTGTACGCCACAACCTACCATCATCCGTTGGTCTTCCACACCTCCGGTATCAGATGAAATGAAGCTTCAGTGGAAAGGCTTTTGTGCCATCATAGCAAATGCATATTATGTGAGAGGAATGGCATGGTGAGGGTGCTGTCACCTGGTTCTATATTGTTATACAGTTTTCTCTTATAGTTCATATTTGCTTGAAAATAATTCCCTCCTGTTGACCACTAACACTCAAGGTGGTAGGAAAATTTAACTTCTTCTCAACCCCGGTGTCTTCTATTGCATACTTTCGAATCTTTACTTGTTTCTGCTTCACTTTTCATACCCGTTCTTTGATTATTTATTTACCATTCCGTTGCATTTCGGATGGGAGCCTTCTTCTGCGTTTACAGTGAATCGGTTATAAATATGTAAGCATAACAAGCCATAGGCTCCTAGAAGAACAAATGTTTATCTAGCTTGGACTTCTTGTTCATTTATATTTATTGAAAACAAAAATTTTGAGCGATGACATAATTCTTTTGTACTATTAAGGCTTCCGGTGAAGACTCTTCAACTAGAGCAATTGGCAGTTGTGGGCCGTGCTGAGGAGCCATCAGTTGTTGCCAGCCGGATGAGACTTGTATTTAGCACGCTGGAGGTCTGTTTTACTAAACTTGTAATTTGTCATAATAGTTAAGGAAAAGACTATATGAAGTAAGAAATAATAAAAATCCTAAATTCTCTAATAAATCTTTATCGCCAAAAAAAATGTAAATATTGACATCATATTTGCTAATGTGTTTAATATTTAATGCTCGACTGTTTCTGCAGGTTGTGAGTCCACAGTGGCCAAAAGTATGATGCAGCAACGCTCCTGAAAACTGGCGCATTCTGGCTTCATCCTTTTTTTGTTTTTTCAAGACGATCTTGTAAATATACAGTCTACCTTTAGTTCTTCTGGTGAAATAATTGTCACCCTCAATTGTTTATTGCAATATCACATTTAGATAACATCTAGCATAATAATTTTCCGCAGAGTAACAAGACCGAAGTTCTGTCTAGATGAAAAGCGAGTAAATTGTTTCTGTTTGCTCATCAGTTAAATTCTGATTCTTCTACAAAATCGTGATACTTGTAGGGGGTGGACAGTCAAAATTGAAATTGAACTCCATATAATAATATTCATCACATATTTCTACAAGTAAGAAATGCAGCATTGTCTTTTAGTGTTTTCCTGGCACGCCAATGGATCGCGGCAGCTTCTTCTGATGTTCCCATCTGCAATACATACAAAGGGGTTGTCAAAAACTAGATATATAATAAATTTTCGTGAAGAACACTTCACTTGGTGACCCAGAGGGATTTCCGGGGGATGAGGGGCTGGGGGAAGGGTGTAAATTTCAAGTGTATGTTAGTCATAGAAACCTAAACTGAGCCAGCTTTACCTTGCACTCCATATTGTAATAGTCTTGCCAAAGGGCCACATCTTGGTTATAGTTTGCAAGGGCGGATTCAAATAACCCCTTTGCTTTTACAAGAGAGTCTTTATCCCCAGTGTATGCAAGGCTCAATTCCAATTCAATACAGTTTCTATAAATTGCAAGACCAGGATGAGGTAAAGCAAGGAATCTGCACTCAAAGCAAAGGGTCTATTTTAGCATGAACAATCCCAGGTACTTTTTGGGATGGTGGTTTTTTTTCTCTTTTTGTTGGCGGGAGTAGGGGGGTGTACACTCTATCAAATTTAAAGTTCACTCAGAAAAAAGAATAGCATGCATAGACAAGGGAGGCTTCATTTTTGGATATCAGAATCTAATATTTTTTGGCTGAAAAGGAGGGCTACTTATCAATGTGAAAGAACACTATAAAAACAATGTTCGGAAAACCATAGTGTAGCACATACCGCTTATATATCTCTCTTGCTGTCTGAATACCATCCTTTTGAAGAACAAAATTCACAATTGCAGAGGATAAGGAGAAACCAAAATCATTACCACCATCTTTGGCCACCAAACCAAGCGATATCTCCAGAAGCTTGTCAAAATAACGCCTTTGATTTGCAAAAAACTTGAGAGCCTACATTAGCAGCCATCCAATAGTCCATAAATAGAACATCAAAACAAGAATATTATGAGGTAAAAGCCAGTGGATTTTCTGAGGTAAAGCCATTCAGCATTTTAAATTTCAAATTTATATAATTAGGTTTAGTTTCAAATTCCACATACTCCAAGTTCAAGGTATAACATCTTAAACTTTTTTATTGCCTTCAACTTCGAAAGAGAAAGGAAAAAACTTAAAATATTTAGACCTTTATTGAACCAAAAGAAGTCAAGTGGCTTGAGCTTTATATCACACACAGACACACACGTGTGTGTGTTTCATCTTTGAACAAAGTGAATGGAGGAAGTATCATATACATACCTTACGCCACAAGCCTTCAGCTTTTGAAACGGATACTCTCATTAGTGCACCTCTAAAGAGTTCAAAGACAAATGACAGGTCGGCTTTGCTGGGAGAAGGAGATTTTGCATTAACACATCTGATCTCCATTGAGAGCCGCAAGTCCCATAAACGTACTGCATCTAAGAGTTTTGCATTGCAAAGAATTTCTGCCAACTTCCTAGCTTCCTGGGACCTCCCCAGCTCTACTAAAAATTCTACATGCTGACAAGCAAGACCTTCAGTAATGCAATCCATTTTTTCAGCCTTTTCATATACCATCAGGATGTGTGAAATAGAATCTGCAGCATCAGCTGAAGAGTGAAGAATAACAGAACTCTGAATTTCTTCTTTCTTGTGAACAATTACATCCATCAAAAACTTTGTATAAAGCTCAAACATCATGGGTGAAGGCACAATCTTCAATGCCTCCTCATAGATCTGGGTATCATACAACAGGCAAGTTGATCAAGGGATGGCTATGATAAGTACCTCAAAAAAAACACTAACTAAACCAAGAATGAATATCAGGACACCAACAGAAATAGACAATAAAACCCAGTAGAAGGACACAAGAAATGAACCAACTATAGAATTGAAACTGAATGGATGACTTTTGTCAGAACTATAATCCACAAAACCTATTACCTCACACACTCCAGGCAAATAAGCAAATCATGAAAGTACCAAATTAGGGAAAACTTCCCTCAAAGCTATTAATCCCCAAAACCTAGTCTCATCCATCCTCCACACAATCATCAGCAGTTAACACTTTATTTCTCTATTGGACTAGAAGAATAGGGATATGGTGGTCCAATCTCTAAATGGACGTGAGATCTTTTCCCACAGATTTCTTCTGACACATGACATCGTTAACAAGATATTTGTTTGTGTGCTGATAATAAATTTATGGTAAATGATTAAATCGTAAATATGGCTAATTTTACATTTCGCATTGCTGTAGTGGAATAAATCTAACAAGTAGAATCTACGGCATATAGATGGTACAATAAATACATTGACCAATTGCATCCAAAATGAAAGGAACCACTACTCTAGTTTAAGTTGCTTTTTATGTATAACTGAGTACAAATGCAAACCAGTAGTAGCACCTGTTACATATAATTGGTGGCAAGGTTGCATACCTGAATTGCTTTTTGCAACAGATCTGATGTTATTTTCTCACTCATTTCTTCAGTACTTTGAAGGCCAACTTTTTCACCTCTTGCAAGCCAGTCCCAATATTCAGGTTCTCTGGAAAAATCTCTCTCCATATCAGCAAGTATCTCCTTTCGCATTTCTTCTGAATGTGACAAGTCTGTGGCTAGAAGTATCTCTAAAAACCGAGTTCTCAAAATAAAACTTTTTGGAAGAGCTTCAACAGCACCATTGTAAACTGTTCGTAGGATGTTCAACCCTTGTTCCCGAAATAAATCCAACTTGTTCTTCTCAAGCTCCCCATTTTTAACATCCAGTGTCTCATCATTCTCCCTATTGTCATCGAAAGCCATAAATAACTCTTTATTTTCATCTCGCCATTCTTTGTCCTTGGGATCAAGAAGCTCACGAATAAGTGACCCCTTATCTTCCCCAAGAGCAACCTTCCGAGCTTTTAGCTTATTAAGGTATGTTAGTTCCATACGAAGATACTCTACCCATAAATCTTCAGAAGTTGGGCATGCTCTTAAACCAGCTTGCATTAGAGCACGAGCAGCTGCTACATTTAAGTTGTTGTCAAACTCCCAGGCTGCAGCATAAATCCAAACCCCTGGCACTTTAGGATGAAACCTTATTACTTGGGCCAGAACCTACACAAATCACAATAAGAAACTTAATTGTCACAAACAATATTTAAAGCCAGAATCACACAGGAAATGAGCCGTTGACATACAATTGGCTCATGATTAGGAAACAATCCCTTGCAACTAAAATACATGGAGTATCGTTTTTTTTCCCAGCACAATGGAATTGGATTGAGTTGATTTTAGAAAAATCAGATCAGTAGCATGTCATAAAATATAATCCAATTTCGTATATTAGAGAACACAGTGATCACATACTGAAGTTAGAACCATAATCGCTGGTTAAAATTAAATTAATAACTACCATTCCTGATTATACCGAAAATTTTGATCAAGAGCGAGTATAACTAGTATAAGAACATTTTAGATAGTGGATAAAAATGAAACCTTTTATTATAATAATGGTACATACACTAAACAATATGTAAACATTCAAACTAAGCAGAATTTTAAAGCAACAAGATGAAATTTTCTTCCGGGAAAAAAAAAAGAAAAGGACAATAATGAAAACTCCATATTTCGAATGTGTGTAACAACGAATATTCATATATAAGTACCTTCTTCATATGCCCATTTTTTCTTTCTCTGCAAAACTCAAGATACTGAAACCAAAGCTGAATATCCCCTTTAAACCTATTCGTGGCCAAACGATAAATCTCAATAATCCTAGAAACACCGGCAAAATCAGAAACCGATTTCTTCAATTTCTTATTACCATTCTTCTTCAGCTCGCGGGATACGGCTTTTCTGCGTAAGAGGCGCAGTGCATCGAGTTGCTTCTCATAGTCAATGTAGGCCAAATAGTCTTGCTTGAGAGGGCTTGGACGCTTGAGCCTGTACTCAAATTTTCGCCTCTGTTTTACAATTTCAGCGATTTCGCGACGCGAGAACAGGTTTCGGCGTTCGAGGTCGTCAAGCTCATTGACCATGCGCTCTAGCTTGTACTGTACTACGTCCGCCATTTTTTATAACTAGGGTTTGAATTCAGTTCCTTCTTTCTCTGATAATTTGGTCGAGACTTTGAGGAGGAAGAAGATGATGAGATACCAATGGCGAAAGTAGGTCTTCGAGGCGTTAGTTTCGTTTGGAGCTGAATATGGGCCTTATTGGGCCTAACGAGCAAGAAGCCCAAACCCTAAGATGGGCTTACCCATATACCATACTTTTGGCAAATCTTGGGCCAGTACAAAAAAAAAAGTTTTAAATTTCTTGGAAGTGCTCACATTTAAGGATCATTTCGCATAAGTGTATTTATTTTCCGTAAAGTTATTATTCATGAGTTATTATTTTTTAAATTGCTTAGTTATAAGAAATATTAAAATTTTCTATTTTGAAGATTAACAATACCATTATGATATTTAATATTTTTTTACTAGAATAGTCATTTTGAATTGAGTAATCATTTTCATGTTTGATCCATAATATTTAGCAAAAATTTCAATAGTTAATTGTGTTCAAACATTCTTCTATTACAGACATAATTACTTATTATTTTAAATATTTAATTTCAACTTAACTATTACTATTAGGCATAAAGCTTATTTACTTCTCTATCATCTTGTCCTTATTAAAATAATGTCCACCAATCTCACATAACAGCCGAAAACAATGTCTAAAATAATCCCACTAACCCAATTACTGCAACAACCCTTTAACTACTCTTGGGGAAGTTAGTAATTTGATTTCATATTTTCATGTATATATTTTTTTGTTGAACATATTTTCATTTTCATGCATGTGAAGGGGTGTGCTAATGTTGGAATAATTTATAGTCGGTGTGTGACATATCTCAATAAGATGGCTAGGCTGGCATACGCATTTGCTAGTGCGGTGAGAAGTGCGAACCCATCTTGTGAACAATGACAACTCAAGGACATATTTAAATCGCTCAATTATTTTAATTTATTTCGAATTCAAAACATAATTTTTTTTTGACTTTATTATTTTACTTGATATATTTTTTGATATAATTATGTAAGGTGGTCACATGCGGGGATGCATAATAAATTATTTATCATCATTTTATACTATTTACTATTATTATCAGGAGTGTGACTATTTTTGTTAAAACAAACTTTTTCTTTTATAGAAACTCTTTGTAAAATTGAATGATTTTATTGTTACACCTTATACGCGTAAGAGAAAGTCTTAATTCCAACAACGATAATATAATCAACTTATGAAATACTAAATTAAAATTCCGTTGTTAATTTAACGAATTTATTGAAAAAGACAATACTATACACTATATTGAGAACTACTAGAAAACATCACCAGTTGCAAATTACTATGAAAAATTAATAAATTCAAATCACAATTTGGTTTTAGAATGTTGCATGATAGCTCTCCATTGTGATGGCTGGACTAAATGCGTTGGAGCATATGTAAATACTTGCAACTATGATCTACACACGACAATAAGCTCTAATGCTCTAAAACTTGAAGACCATCAGAAAGAAGAATAAGTGGGAGGTGGAGATTTAAAAACTTGCAAAGAATACGACACATTTTTTTTCCTTGGTAAACAGGAACTAGTTGTTCCAGACAATGAGTTTCTGAACATTATATGAAATGTTCTATCTAATGACAAAATCATAACATAACCGATACATGGGCTCTTGATTATAGAACTCAAATTTAAACGAGGAAATTAACTAACAAATATCTCTCATTGCTCAGATATATGAGCTTTCGCAACTATCTTCGCGCGATTTTTACTCTTTCACTCTGCACAACAAGTTACCGGTCACCCTTTCGTGACAGAATCTGTGTTATGATCATGATCATGTGACTCAAAGAGGTCGAGTGTGACGCCCACTTGCTCGACCACAGAGAAGAGCATTCTTGGGGATTGGGTATTCATCTCTCCATGAATGTGCAGGTGAATAAACCCTTAGGTAGAACTGCTGGCCTAGGTACTGCCTTGCCCAGTTTGCAGATCTTATGTTCCACATCCCCACATTGTCCAGTGCCATGTAGATTGCTGTCCATGACTTGGGGTACACCTGCACATAACCAAAAATAATCAACAATCTAAAAACAAAAGATTCCCAGTTTTCCTAACTAGCATCAGGTCCTGTTAAAACACCATAACATCTAAAATGCCAAGGCTAACACTAGCAGTTCCTGATTGGCCTTTTTTTATGAGTCATCTTCATGAATGAACAAACCAGCTTTAATAATATTGCTTCTAGCTGCTAGTACAAGCACAGAATTATCAACAAGGAGCTTGTTTCAAGGACATAGGTGCAACTCAATGGCACTTATTGATCTGACATTATTGGCAGTGTAATTTCAATGACTTATTACAAAACATTATTGAAATTTAATATTAAAAAATTTGATAAAGGTTTCGCAAACCTGAGTAGTGCTGCGGGCAACTGTGTCTCTCAAGTTGTATCGTAATCTACTAGCTGGTGTCCACTGCCCACCGTCCATCCTGTTCATTTAAATAGTTGGGGAGGGGACAAGTTAATATGTTATAAGAAACAGATAATCAAGTACATCAAATAGAAGAAATTTAGTAGAACCTAAACTTACCCAACTACAAAGAAAGCATGACCATCAATGTGGTATGACTGCACAGAGTCCTCCCAGTTTTGGAAAACAATTTCTACATAAGATCGGAAGTCAGCTGCCATGACAGAAGTTGCAAGATAACCATTTCCATAACTGGGCTTGTCTGGCATGCTACCAAGATAGAAGACTCCCCCGATATTGAAGTAGTCTGCAAGTTTTAAAGGAGTGTCTCCAGGAACAAACGAGACACTGTTGATGGCATATCTTTGCTTGCCATTTATCCAGGGGGCAGAGTTGGCAAGCACAATTGTTCGCGAAGGCTTGATCATTCCATAGTGGTAAGAGCCTTGAGGATTCGGCCTTGGTCCACTTGCAGTTAAGTTCCAACTGGTTTGAATATCAAAATTAACATACTTATGGTTGGGTGGCAAAATTTTAAATAAGCTTCTTTCTCAGGCTATGCAGATCATAGCATCTAAACATATGTTTGTCATTCATATACTCAGTATCAATTAGACCGAGCACTACTACGTCACTGTTACCACATTTTCAACATAGTTTTAAGGATAGGTTGGGAAAAATTATGATATTCGTCATTTTGTAAATGTATCTGTAGTTTTGAAACAAAGGGGTAGTAGGTAAGTACTTACCGTATTGATCTGGCCTGAGCAAGGGACGAATACACCTCAGTAGTTGGTCCACCAGGAGGACCACCAGAAACTTTGGTGTAGGAGTTACTATAATGGAGAATAGCAGTAGTGGTGAGTACTGGGGAGGCGAGTCGTGAAGAAACAACGATGTAATAATCCTTTGGAGCCTGATTAGCTGTAACCAAGACAGAATAAGATTGCCCCAGATGGACATCAAGGGAAGAGTAGGTGTTCTGGAGTGTATGTGATCCTTCTGTTTCTACCAGTTTCATACTATGTCCTTGAATTCTGAAGTTTATTGATGTTGAGAGTCCAACATTTGATATCCTGAACCTATATGTCTTACCTGAACACATATTTATGATAAAAATGCTATTAGAACATAGAAATACACATGGGCATTAAAGAAATCCCCTTAAAAACAGCATTTTTGGTTTAAATCAAAACCTTGATCAACAGAAAATGTGTATCCATTCCATCCTTGACCATTGATGAGAAGCCCATCGGGGGAAGGAAGAGCGTGACCAGCGTCCAAGACCATCTTCAGTTGCTACAAGTGCCAAATGAATTTTTGAGACAAATTAGATCTTGCATAAATTTGTTGTAAGAAAAATATATTAAATGAACGACAAAAAGGGTAAAGAACTATTGTTTAAGTACCCTGTGGCTTCGCTTATACCAATCTCCAGCAAGTACCGTGTGATCACCTGCAGGTTGAGGAAAAGGAACAGGAATTCGAGGGCGACTATAGATTTTGATGGCACCAAAGCCTCCAGAAGCCTTGTGCATACCAAGGGATGGGAAGTAGAAAAAGCTGCCAATCTGATCTTTAGCTTTGAGCACATAAGTAAGGTTGTGTCGCGGTGGGATGGGGCAGTTTGTTCCATAAACACCATCTTGCCATGAATTCCCTCTATGCTGCAAGCCATTCCTGCGGTGCAATAACAGCACTTGTAAAATCAACTTCTTTAGCTTACAAGCTTATTCTGGAACTAGTATAACTATACAACCATTGGTTTCATTGAAATGTTTTATTAAACCATATGGTAGAAGATTAAACATCTTCAGTTAGATCTGCTTATATAGCTTGAATAATTGAATTTGTATGAGCAAACACAGTTTCAAGAATTTAGGATACTTATGCGGGGTGATCAATTCTAACCGAGCCAAAAATAACAACAATTAAGAAAAAAATCTGTGTGAATATACCTTGGAGAGTAAAAGACATTAGATTATGAAAGTACTAAAATTGGTAAATCTAATATTGCTCCTAGATTGCACCAAGTATGGCTGCATTAAGTTTTATAGATTACTTACAACAGAATTAACAATAATAAAAGGATATAATTCAAGTAATGGAACCATGCTATAGTGCTAATAATGAAAATAATAATAGAAGGACCAAATATTTTTCATGCATAAGACAGCTAAGCATATTAAATATGGAGTACCAAATTTATGGTCATGGGGCCTAATGGAATCATGCCATACCAGGTTGTTAATTATTGTCTCAAATTAAGAGAGCAAACAAAGACACCATCAAAACACCTAAAAAAATTTAAAGAAGTTATAAAAAAGTAAAAGTCTTTATCATTAAAATCTTCTTCCTAATTCGGTTAAATTTTCATGATGTGTCAGAGATCTAGCATGTGCTGTGGAGGTCCCTTACTTACGGTCCAGTTGTATTTACTGCTTTAGAATATGAGACAAGCAATTAAGGCACTGCCAGTCAAGGCAATGAGGCACTAAGCATAATGCACTATTACCTAACCAGATTCTGGCCAAAGCTTACTTTAAATTTTTTGAATACATAAGTAGCTATCAAAATTTTTTTTCTTTATATCTTCACAACTATGAGGAAATCACAGCCCAAGTACAGAAAATGTGCAATTTAAGAATACAAGTCTAAAAGACTAAAAGTAAAGAGGAAAATAAAATTCCATAATAATTTCAAGAGTAAAGCACCTCCACAACAAAGGAAAACAAAGTCACAAACTAATGAGTCAGACTGCAACCTATTCCAAGATATTCATTTATTGAACATTGAAATTATTTATATAGAGTATGATATGTACAAAATTAACCAAAAATCATTTGTTCTGTGAGTAGTCCTGCCTGGCTTGGTAAGCGGTAATTCCCTGTTACCATTGTTGAGTCCTCTTAAAATTAAATAATCCTCAACAAGATTAGAATATAGAAAAAGGAAAAAGTTGCAACCCTTTTTTGTTCACCCCACAAAGAATATAATACAAGTAAAGGAAGAAAAGTGCTCTTTTATTTATCTTTTATAAAATCATAATGACACATCATACTAAATTTTAAACCACCCAAATGTTGAGGGACATAATGAAGAAGGCTCGTTCAGATCTGGTGCTTTCAATTAGGAGAACCAAACTACAAATGTCCCAATAAACACACACACACACTCTCATGGAAATGAAATTAATTGCAAGAACAAAGTGTTGTTGAAGCTTACCAAGAAAGGAGGAATGGTTCACTTAGGGCATTGTAAACACTGATAATCAAGTTATCATTGGTAACACAGTTGATCTGTGGCCCTGGAAACTGCCCATTTATCATAATCACCTGCAGTCCCCAAATCTCTATCATTCAGTTCATAATGCTCAACATTTATTTATTTTTTAAATAGTAAGAAAAATCAAGAACTACAACGATATATAAACATTTTATATTTGTAGAGATATATATATGGATAATGCAAAGGACAGAAAGAAAGAAAAAGAAATTCAACCTGCTGGCGGACACCCATTGGATAAACAAAGCCATAATGTATTCTCCATGAGTAGAATCTATAAGGGTCTTCAGCATTAGCACAATGAACAAGTAATAGCAGAAAGATTGTGATGAGAGAAGAAACTAGGCTTTTCCCACCTCTCATTTTCTCTCTCTAAACCACCTCTACTTTCTTTCTCCTCTGTTTATGTAATGGAGGTAGTATGCTGTCCTTTCTTGGTGTAGAAACAGAGTTGTTTTCAAGGGGGGAAAAAACACAAAAAGAAACAGAGTTGTTTTTGTATAGAGAACAGAGAGAGAGGGAGAGATTTTGGGCTTGTGAGTTTGTGTCAGAGTACTCACAGATTTATTTATATATACTCCGGATATACCACCTCCGCACCTCCCGTACAAATTATGAGCATCTTAGCTTTTCAACAAAATTTCTTGATTTATGTAGCCAAATAATAACAATAATTTTATTTAATAAAAAACAGAACATCTAACTACTCCATCCGGATCAAAATTCAAATAACATCTTTTTCTAAAAATTTATTGTTCAGTATTATAAACTAGAGAAAGTACTTATTTATTATGAGTTATAAAATACATTAAAAAGATCTATATAATAAAAGAAAATTTTAGCCTCTAGATACAAAATTTGTCGGAATCAAGCGATGATTAAATGGACTTAAGCGATGAATGGTGTTAAAACCACTAAACATATAATTTTATAACAGTGTCACATGATGATAATAGTAATATGAGATATATTGATTAGCCCAATATAATAAAAGATAAATTAATTTGATTTTAGAAAATCAAATACAGTTTCATTGTACTCCGTATATATATTTTTTTATTTTAAGAATGTAGATGGAGTGAGAACAATAGAACATGAGCAATAATGTAGAAGATGGAATAATAGTATGATGCCGAGGCACACCGCGTAAAATTAAGTGACAGATAATAAATAAATAAATAATTACTGCCTAAAATTAAGGATTCACCGCTTCACGTGCAAAACTACAAGCCCAGCCCAAGGGACATTTATCATTTTTATGCATCATCGGTTTGGGTAGGTTTGAAGGCTAGACCCCTAGATTCGTTCGACAGAAATTTCTTTTTCTTTTTGAAAATTACTCCATAAAAAAAAATATTAATCTGATAGTATAAATTATTAGTATTACAATGTGTTCCATAAATTTTACGCTTTCCTCAATAGGTATGAACAAGTTTGAATCTCCCTATTTTATGTAAGAAAAAAAATAGCTTCTGGTTGCTTGAAATTGATTATGAAATATTGCTACCAGTTTATTTATGTTTTAGTGAGAAAAGTTACATACAACATAAGACGAATTAAATGTATTAGACTT
Organism: Centella asiatica; assembly: GCA_014636745.2. Taxonomy (NCBI): domain Eukaryota; kingdom Viridiplantae; phylum Streptophyta; class Magnoliopsida; order Apiales; family Apiaceae; genus Centella; species Centella asiatica. The sequence goes on from CM025780.1 coordinate 56,326,195, forward strand.
GAAATAGAGGTAATATTCAAGAAGAGTAAGATATAAACATAGCGACTATAGTAACATAAACACTGTGAAACTAATTGATATTTGATAATATTATCATATTGTGTATATATATTGACCATTTAAAATAATGATGAATATCATGTAATCACAATTCAAGGGTCGAATCAGAATGACATATCTAAGAGAGAAAAAGAAAATACGATTGAATGAGAAAAATATAAAATGTAATATAAAATACATATACAAAGTTTATAATATTCTAGAGATAATGACATAAATTTTGAAAAATCAAAAGAGACGGTCGTCACTATCTATTCCGATATAATTTTGCCCCTATATGATTTTAAATTTTATTTATATCATATTTTAAAACTCCCTATTTTATTTTTGAAAATATATTGAGTACACGATGACACTTCTTTCTAAAATCAGATTTTTTTCTCATTGCATAAAATTTTAAATCAAAAGATACTCCTCAAATTTAAGATTAATACATATCACATGTTTCAAGAAAAAATTAAAAATCATATAACCAAACTAAATCAATCATAAGTCAAAACTCACAAGTCAAGTGGGGAATACACTTTGAAGTCTACCAAGTGAGGATTGTATTGCTTCGTTGACCGATGTCAACTCCTAAATCAATGGAACATCGAATTGAATAGAATATTGGATGAGATTGACAAGAAATATATAGCATCCGTTTCACAAAATAAAAAAAAAATAAAAAAATTATTATTATTATTAATTTTGTATCTTTTGATCAAAAATTAAATGTATAAATAATAAATTTTTCTCATAAAATTTGTTATAAATCTATAAGTTTGTAATTGAAATTTTTTTAATTTGTAACAAAATAATAAAGAAAATTTTCAAATGTAACTTTTTTTTAAAATAATTTTTTTTTCCAATATAACTATTTTTTTGAAACGGAGTGAGTACTAAATAATAGGAATATTACATAAATTTTTGGCACAAAGTCAATAAATTATGTATTACTCGTGAGTATTTTTCAACAAATTAGAGCTTCAAAACAAAACAAAACAAAAAAACTAACTTTATTATCCGTAATTTATTTCATTTACATTGTACCCTATCCTTCTTTTTTCACCTTTGCTTTCTTATGTTTTTTTCTATAGATTTCGCAAAATAAAAAATAACAATCAAACACACTAATAAACATAAACATATGTTAAAAACTTCAAGGAATCCACTATTACTATCTAATTAACTGTTAAACATAGAAAATCATCCATGCCATATTATTTTAGTAAAATACACAGTTTAAATATAATATTGAAAAAAGTATTAGAATTTAATAAGATTGCAAAAATCTATTTATAAATATACACATAGAAAAATACTATGAACATTAACAATTTGTACAAACAAATGTATATAAACATATGTAACAAATTATCAACTATTGAAATTTTAATTGTGTGCTCATAAGGATTCATCAATCCCTTATATAATTTAATTATATCAATATTTACATAAATTTATTTATGTACAAATTAATATTTCTAATGCCGGTGTAAACCAACTTATATGATCAAGGTATCACTACCGAATACGGTGTACCTACCATGCTGGCCCAATATAGTAAACTTGTATCCTCACAAAATGATGTCATAAAATTTTGAAGGCCTCACTCACATCTTGATTACTTCAATTATTTTTTAAATGTTTTATCATTTCGTTTAATGTTCTTATCAGCAAAAAAAAATCAAACTTTACATGAGAAACTTTATGTTAGTGATGAAAGTATTTTAATTCCAATGTCAATGCACAAATAACACATACAAAATTAAAAAATATCATGTGGCTATTAGTCTATACTCAATAAGAACATAGGAATATATTAACCGGATAGATTGGATCTGATAAAATTAAATATTATGTTGAGTGGGTTAGGAAAGTAAGAAACTCATTAACATTCTGTTTATACGTTTTAGTAAGAAAATTGCAATGGGAAACTAGAAGAACTAGTTTCACATATTCATTTTTTTTGAATAAAATGTGTGTCAATCAGAGACACTTATCACTAATAATATCGTGCTTCTTCTAAAGGAAAGAACGTAATATAAAAAAGATTTAAGGGTGTACATGCAACAATTTTTACAGTTAACCGTATACAATTGTAAAATCTGTGAAAATATAAAATTGGGTAGAGTAATAAAAATGAACTTCATATAACATAAATCTTTATCAGAATTATAACTTAGACTTATTAAGTCAACTGATAACCAAAAAATTGGAATATAAAATGAGGATATTATATATGAGTGCGCGTATCAAAGGACTAGCTCAAAAATCCGTATACAGTACGAGTTGTAGTATTTTTATTTTAAATTTATATTTTTTAAGAAAAAATAAAAATAATTAAGAATTACTTAAGATATGTTTTAGTTAGTTATATGACAAAATATTTTATTATCTATTTTTTCAATTTAAATTTTTGTCAAATTTTTAAATGTAGTGATTGAATGGTGATAACGAAAATGTTCAAGTTGAGGTAATTATTAAGTTACTAAGTCTATGCACATCACAGGTACATTAATTTAAATATTTTTATACAAATTAATTTTTTCTGACATTTTTTTATGTATATAGATAGTATATTTTAAAATGAAAGATATTGTGTTAATTAAACATATGTTTGCACTTTTTTTAGCTAATTAAAATTTGAAATTAAATTATTAAAATTGAATATAAATATCATAGAAAAATATAATTTGATTATAAATATGTTTTTATTACATCATACATAAATTATATAGATAAATTAGTTGGTTAAAATAATTATATAAAAAAATTAATATATTATTCACCCTACTGTGAAATTAAAGTTATCTTAAGACTCTATTGTGGAAATATTTTTAGATTTGAGATTATAAGATAAAATTAATATATTATTCATTTATTATGAAATTAGAGTTCTCTTAAAACTCTATTATAAAATTATTTTAAAATTTAAAACTTTACTATTTTTTATTTTTATTTTTAAAATTTTTATGTACGTATGCGCTATACATTTCATTTCATACCCTTTTAATAGATAAGTATAAATAGGATATCGAACAATTTTTCACGATTTAATATCACCGACAAAAAATAGTTGTCCCTTTGTAGTAGAGTTTTCTGGGTGCCTAACCAACTAATGTCGCACTGGCATTCATGTCGGTCATCGCGGTGAAGAGTAGAGATTCCAAAATTCAAATTTAATATTTTCTTCCTATTATAATTAGATATACATATATTTTTCTAATTATTTTAAAATTATGGATAAATTTATATTTTTAGTTATAAAAAGTTATAACATCCTTCAAATATGTTAGACAATTATACTATTATAACTAGTTTTATTATCTGTCCTTAGGGTTGAGTAATAATTCGCAAATCTCATCGCATTTGCAAAATCTTGTACGTGGATGCGATGCAGTTTTTATTTTTAAATATTTACACTATTAGTGATGCGGTTATTGCTATATTTTGCACCACACCAAATTGTACCATGTATTCATATTTGTATAATAAATATTTACACTATTGCAGATGCAGTTGTTGATATACAAAATATTCGCATCGCACCAAACCGTATCACATATTCATATATATGTGTGTGTGTGTGTGTGTGTGTGTGCATGTATAATATTTTATATATTTTCACAAATTTATAGTATATAATTATTTGTAATACAAATTTATATATATTTAGAAAAAAATGATACTATGCTAATTAGCTCATTTACATATTTGGAGAGGGAACTTGAGATTTGAGCTTGTATTTGTAATATAAGCTTGATGTTCATTATATTATTAGTTTTACTAATTACATAAAGTATGAAAGATGCACCTTTCTTTTGATATTTTGTGTAATTTTGTTAAACAAAGTCTAGGAGAGTTTATCGATGGAATTTATTATTCATTAGATCATGAGTACTTAATTTTATGTTATGATTTTTAAAATTTTAAATAATAAGATTACGTCTATTAAAATAATTCGTCTATGATGTAAAATCAATAAGTGGATTATGATTTGTAACTTTCCTATTAGTAATCTTAATTTTTTAAATAAAGAATTGAATATGACTCTAATAAATTTTTTTTAATCTTTTAGGTGTGGTTTTGTAATTACATTTGTACTTCAACCGCATAGTATTCACGTGTAATCGCATTGTTGTTGTTTTCAAATTTAGTATTCATAATTTGTGGATGTAGACGTGGTAGTGCTTATATTGGCACTGTACTACACTGCGCTCACCCCTATCTCTGCTACTTATGTTGTGTTTAGTTTGATATAGTTGAATGTCATGTAAATGAAATAAATTTTACATTATATATGTTGTGTTTGATTTGATGGACTAGAATGACATGTGAATAAAATGAATTTTACATTATTCGTTAAATCATTTATATGTAAAATCTATTCATTTTTTCATTCATTCCCACAATATTATTTGTATTTTTAAACTTACCATCCTAAATGAAATTTGTCTATTCCATCACAAAATTTTACAAACAATTTGTGATCTTTGTCTTTCACTTATATTCTCTTCTTATTATCCATTTTATTTTCATGTTATTTCATTCCGTCCAGTCAAATGAAACTTTAATAGTTTTTATCATAACTACTACTATTACAACTTCAAATAATATGATAACAAGTATATATTTAGAACATAATTGTCTTTAAAAAATTTTGTTTTAAAAATGTAAGGCTTCTAATTTTGAAACGAAAGAAGTAAAAGGCTTGTAATTTTAGTTTATTTAAAAATCAATATTCCTGAATACACCATTTTTTTCACACAATAAATGTTTATTATTGAAATGTCGAAAAACATTATCTTTTCGGTATTAGTACAAATGAATTGGAATACAATTTTTTTTTTCTCCATAAGGAGGGGGTATGCTAAATCACTCAATTATGAACTAATACTCAAAGAAATCACATGTATGTTGCCTTAAACTATATTCCTATCCATGGATATTAATTGATATATTCTATAATTTTCAATTGCATACAGTATCTATAATTCATGGCTATCACATTTATTGTTACCTCAACGTCCTATTCACGTGATTTTTCAAAATAGTATAGACATTTGATAAGAATGAATCTGATAGCAATATAATAGATACTCCATTAATAGTGTACAAATAGTACTTATTTATCCAGTCCATTTTCACTAATCCAAAGGTCCCAATACCCATAAATATTTAAACTTATATAATTATGTTATTAAGTAGTGTCATTAGGTAAGGTTGTATGTTATTCTTATGATCTAGTGATTAAATGATCAAAATTCATGGGTAAGAATTAAGTAAAAATTAAGTTAGTAGAGTATAAATTTGGCTCATAAGAAAAATGTCATTAGGTGTTAAGTTGTCTTTCATAATTTTAGGGGAACATACGGAGCCATTTTTTATATACTCACTTGATAGTTTTTGATAATTATTTATACATAAAATAGTTATTAGCTAGAAACTCTGCATTTGTTACCACTATTTGTGCTACTTCTATGCAGACTTAACTTAAAAAAGAAAATAAGAGGTGGTTATGACTTTTATATAACCTTCAGGGTTTCGCTTCCTGTAGATTTGATAAGATAAAATTGTTTTAGAAATTTGGCATCGTTTATCTCTATGATATTTGTGCTATGATACAGTTTTTATCGACTTTAAAAATAAAGTTGAAAATATAACAATTAAAAGAACTAGTATTTGTATTAATAGCGAACGGTGTGCAACAAGCCAATAAGCTGCGACGGCAGTATTATCTATTGACTGGTATGATTTTCATATCCTAAATTTGTTTTTATTACCTAATGGACTGATGGGTCTTAATAAAAAATACTCCGAAGTTTTTATTAAAAGAAATTTGAGATAAAAAGTAGTTTCAGAGGATAAATTAGTCTATTCCTCATTTAGATGTGACAAAAAAAAAAAAAAAAGTTTGGAACTCAAAATTTGTGAGAGAGAATAAAAGGAAAAAAAAGCAAAGAATAGTTAAACATAGACGATTCAATTACCTAGATGTCTAAAAATTCTAAAATCAACATCAAAATTTAGTGACAAAGTTGGGTAAACTAAAACATCTACCGTCTCAATCTCAAGATACATAACGTTTAATATTTTTTATGTAAATTTATGTGAAATTTAATATATGTATAATATTTTATATAATTTTAATTTTTATATTATATTAATATTCATTTAAAATATTTTTAGCTTTTATTTTGAAAAAATAAAATATTTAACTTATAAATAAAATAATTAAAATATGTCAAATTTTCTTTTTCCGAAAAGGATTGAATTCAAAAACAAATGTCCGACAACAAGTTGATCAGTTAATTCAATATCAATAAAAAACGAGAGTTATCACGAGATTCCGTTAATATCATCCAATCGAATGTAAAAATATGTACAAAAAGCTAAACGTCATATATTTTAGAATGAAAAGAGTTAAGCATGCCAATGTGACGAGTATAAAATGAAAAAGTTGTTCCCAAACCCTACATATTAAAATTACATAATTGTTCCCAAATTCTACCCGTTAAAATTATATAATCCCCCACACCTGTCCTGCCCCCGTTAACGCTTCTACCAAACCCATCTCGGCCTTACTCCGTTACCCAAAATTATTATTTTTAATTTAATTAATTTATTTTTTCCATTTGTTTTTTTATATTATTCTTTTACAAAAACTTCTAAAATTATTATAAAATATATTTTATATACAAACGAGTCAGGGTCAAAGTTAAATGAGATGATAAATCTCATACCGTACCCCAACCCTATAGGTTCAAATAATCGTATTCCATTAGGATCGAAATTAGAGCAGAATATTAGTGGTTTAGGTAAAATTAATATCTCTAGAGAGAGGTGAAATTGCCATCCCAAGAGAGAGTAATAAACCTTTAAATGGAACATATATGAGACGAAAGAACCGTTCTCAAATATTACCTATTAAAAATACATAGTCCCTCAAATATGTCTCACCCCGTTAATATCTTTACCACCCCTGCCCTGTTCCCACCCCATTACCCCCAATAATATTTTTAAATTTAATATTTTTTTTTCTTTTGTTTTTTTTATATCTTTCTTATATAAAATTTTCTAAAATCATTATAAATTATATTTTATATATAAACAAGATCAAATCGAAATTAGATGTAATAAAGATGAATTACATACTTTACCCTAATCCTATAGGGTCCAAATAATTCTGGTTCTATTAGAATCAAAGTTGTACAAATATTTAGAATCAAAGCTGTACGAATATTAATGAATTCAAGTGAAATTAACATCTCCACATTTTGATCTAGTTTTTCTTTGCCCCCAACCCACCACCCACCCACACACGCGCACACACCCGAAAGTATAATTGACCTAGACGTAGATGGTGCATACAAATCAGATCATCAAGTACCAACCAAAAACACAATATACAGTGCAATATTCCAGCAACTCACCAATAGAGATGCAAATTTAGCAATTGAGACTTCCTCTCCGAATGTAAACACCGTCACCGAAACAGATTTATACAAAATTGTGGACCAAGTGTTATCACAAAAGTTCTGGCCACTTCATAGCACTTCACCCATGATCTATACAAAAAATGCCAAGTGAACATGAATTGCGAAAGCATTTTAGGACCCAAAACGACTGGGTGAATCTCTTAGCTCATATATACTATATATCTACTTGTCCAAACCAAGGCTACTGAACACAAATTGTTAAAAGCAAGCCATAATGGTCACTAGGCAAGACAGGAAGCACCAAATTCTTCACCTCTTTTTTCACTTTCTTCTCCTTGCAGTATGACACGCCCGGTATTTCTCCCATCCCAATCATTTCGATTCTATCTACCTTAAAATCACGCAAATGGCACAAAAACCGATCTAGTCGTTTCTGCAGTGTACGGTTACCAGATAACATCTTATTGGACTTGGTGTCGTAAGTAAATCCAAGCTCTCCGGGTCTTAACTCTGTCCAAGCATCAATCCACCCATTGGGTAGGGGAACTTGACCATCCAATTTGTCATCCCAGTTCATGTCGCCACAGAATATTACATTTGCGTTTGTTTTAAGAGAATTGAGAGCCTCCTTTGCCTGTTCTACCCGTTCTTTGCTATACATCTGATCCCATTTAGGAGGGCCTGGGCAGGGACTTTCAAGGTGACTGGTGGCAATAACCAATGGTGTGTTTGCCTCATCAAATACAACTTCAGCAACACAGAGTTCTCTCCCCATTATTGAATTTCTGAAGGGTTTGCAGCTAAATGATTTAACTGGTAATTTGCTCAGCTGAAAATTATTTCATAAAAATGGTTACAAAGAAACTAGCTATTTGACTAGAAGAATAATTGTAAAGTAACAATGTTACTCCTTCTGTTCCAAAATCTAAAAAGAGATACATTTTGACTTTTTTGGTTAAATTACGACATATTGGACTTCAAAATTTATGTGATCTATATAAGTTTTGAATGCAAATTATATTGTGATGAAATGTTTTTGTTATAAGCCTTACGAATATAATAGTTGTATCAATTATAATCAACTTAATTGATGGTAATTTAGAATTTATTTTGCCACCGTTTGACTTAAAAAGTCAAAATATATCTCTAATTTTGGAATGGAGGATAGTATTATTTAACTTTGTCAAATTTAAATGAGCTGTCTGACATGAAGTTGAGAACACATGACAACAATCATATTATAGAGCACATTTTCTATGTACAGGGAACACTAGTCCCCCAACTCCTCAACCCAATTAAAAAGAACACCTTTTTGGCATAGCTATCTAATATGCCTGCCTGGAAGTCCATAGACTCTGTCATATCTAGTTCAAAACTGGGCGAGACCTTGAGGTCAAAGGATCAAACCTCATTGAGGGTGAGAATTGAGGAAGACATATAGGTGAGAATTGGATTAGTTCTAGGGGAGATTTCGCCAAAAAAAAAAAAAGAAAAGAAACGAAAAAAATGAAACTGGGCATGACCATACTAAGGGAACAAAGCTCTCCCACTGCCTATGGCCCTATACAAGTACTCAAGTACACATCAGACCTGTCAATTCTAAGATTCCACCAGGCCTTACAAATACCGATATACCATATACGTACTGTCAGTCATCATCCACACCATTGCTTAAATAGTTGCCTTCCACTCATAATTGAAGAGGCAACTAAAAGGACTACGGAGTGGAGATTGATAGAAAATCTTACCTGCATGCAGAAATATGGTCTTGTGAATGCCATTTCATTAGAAACTGAGCATTTATATATCTTCCACCAACCAGATTGCTGAAATATATCATAGATATTGGGAGTGACTTCCTGCAGAATGAACATAAATAATGAGTATAGTCACATGGAGACTACGATCAACGTAACATGGAACAAAAACAATTAACAAAAGCCAATAAACCTGCAAGCATATCAGATCCGGGGAATGCAATTGAATAAGATCTCCCAGGGACTTCATCCTCTTATGCATCTCTAAATCTTCTCTGAACCAAACATTGTAACTCAAAATCTTCAAGTTTCTCGACTCTTTTCTCAACGGAGTTTCCTTTGGTGATTCCTTGCTTAAGGGAGTTTCATCTGAATACAGTTAATTTCGTTCAGTGATTGCTTTCTAAATTCTTAACTTTGAACCCAATATGTAAAGAATCAGGGATCATGAGGATACAAACTTAGAAAGAAAAGATAACTAGCTTACACATTTAAACTCTAAACTAATTTACACTCCTTCAGCATATTAGAATGATATTTTCAAACAAATGTAACTTATGTTGTGGTAAAAATATATACATTAATGCCCTCATTCTTCAAGCCACTTGAAGACTTTCTCTCCCCTTGTTGTTCTCTATGCTTATAATATCGAGTGATGGGGTGCCATAAAAGAACTACCACTTCCAGGTGTTTTTTATACTTATACATGTGAATCCAACATTTCATATATCACATTGTTGTACCATTTGCATTAAAGATTGTAGCAATGTGTTTTTAAAACACATGGAGTTGTCAATTTACTATAAACCAACTCATAGAAAGGGACCAGGGAGAGAGATACCAGCAATGCTTTAATAAGTATTTAACATAATTCTTCCCATCATGCACTTTGAGTCATGAATATATAATACTTCACCCATTACAAGAATTAACTTCAAATTTTTTAAAGACTAATCTTAAGGGGTCATTACTATGGCCATGCTTCATTTCCAGATATTTATATGTAATTTATGATATATATGAGCACATTTTCTCTATGCCACGTGAATTTTTATACAACAGACACATATACCAGCAAAAAAAATTTAAGAATGACAACAAAATGGATTCCAAAATACAATTGTAGATTTGGAGGTCTATGAGTAGTCTTTCAATTCTTCAAGATTCATCATGAACAGTTCAACGAATATGTATAATAAAATTTGCAGAAAGACATAAGCTTTCAAACTACTGCCAAACTTGGATCCTTAGTCAACTACCCCATCAAATTTGTAGTTTTCTGACATTCATGAATCCTCCTACCATAAGCAGCTAACTAAATTATCCCTATAGGACATTCCTTTGTAAAAGCAACCTTACGATAAAAATCCAAAACGTTTATCAGAGGGAAAACACGGAACAAGAAAAGGAAAGCCTCCACAGATACCTAGATACTAAAACATCCCTTATACTGATTGTACTTGGCGTTTTGTAAAACCTATCCTTCAACAGAACACAAGCAATCACGCTCATAACGTTAACTAAGTTCTTGCTAACAACAGCGAAGACGCACATTAGAATAGATACATTAAATTCCATCATCAAAATATAAAGCTGAAACCAAAATTATACATAAACCATATTTATAAGAGCATAGAATAAGAGACATTACAAACAAACAGTAACCGACACAAGACTTAATACCAAAGCGTATAAATATGAACCAAGCCAACTAATATTCTGCTCAATCAAGTTTAATAGACAAACCCACTAAAATGTTAAAGCAAAAATCAAGAATTGAAACTTACCCATTACAGCAAATGCTTTTTTGGCCGACTCAAGACCACGATCAGAACCACCATTATCGTCAAGAACCTGAACTGGGTTTTCCATAATTTTCCTCTTACAACGTTGTAAAGGCAAGAAAACACTACCCACTGATGAATCCAACTCATCGTCGTCAGTTTCAAGGATCGACACTAGAGAAGCCGAGGCTCTGGTCCCGCAAATTTCGCATTTGTTGTTGCGATACGAATTGAGAAACGTGCAGGATTTGCAAGACCATTTGGGCTTTGATGGAGATGATAATGGAGAAAGAGACGGTGAAGATGCCGATGGTGGTTGCGATTGTGGTGTTAGGCAGATCTGGCAGGTTAATTTTTGCGGTGAGGAGTTGATAAATGTGCATTTTGAGCAAGTCCAGGAAGAAGAAGAAGAAGAAGATGAAGAAGCCATGGATTTGAATCGAAAGTTAAGGGTTTTCAAATTTCTAGGGTTTTGGGGCAGTAGAAGAAATTGAAGGGGTTTTGATGAAACTCGGAGTATTAATTGGTGGAAAAGTGCCATTTTGAATGCCATAGGTTTTGCCGCGTTTGGCCCAAACTCATTTTCCTTCGAAGGTGTAAACCACTTTTTTATCGATCAAGATTAACTAACAAAAATATCCGGAGTATTTATTTTTTAAGGAAATAACTTTTTATTATTAAAATTAGCTCTGTTTTTTTTTCTTCTTGTTTTCATTCTCATGAAATGTTACGCACTTTTTACTAATTATAAAAATAAAATTTATTAATCTTATAAAAAATAGAACAACAAATGAAACATTCTTTTACATGACAGGATTTTCTATGTTTATTTGTATACTTCTAGAAAAATTCTCACCAAATGATCTAGCTAGTTGCTATGCATGGGCGTGTTAGTATAACATATAAATATATGTTACAAATCTCACAACTATAACTATAAATATACTCCTAGGTTTTGTATTATCCAATAAATACATGGAGATGTTTGCTTTGTCTACATGTAAGTCATCAAAGTAAAATATCGACTAAAATGCCTGATAGATCGAAATCAGTTTCATTGAGTTCAGATTATGGCTGGTGTGCATGCATGGAAGGAACAAGTATAAGAAATGAGTTCGACCACATTCTTCTCTTAAAATAGAGGAACTCAATACAAATTATATAGATCAGTCGCAAACATTATACACTATGTAAATTATTACCAATGCACATTATCTATTTTGTGCGTACATAAGATATGAGAACTCGAAGTTGGATCTGCTGCAACACTTTGCGTTACGTTATTTAAAGTTAAGGACAACAAATTAATTTTATGAATAATTTATCGTCCATTAATCTACATGGTACGATCAGTTTTAATGTAACATGAACTGTAACACTGATTGTTACAAAAAATTTCATTTCGAAGAAATGATAAGAGGGAAAAATCAAAACAGTGCAATAAATTTTATTTTATATCATCCCTTCTGTTAACATTGAAAACTATTGCACCCCTTCTGTTACGATTTATGAGAATTAATTGTTTCATAGTCTTGACATCTTAAACAATAATTAAGTGTAAGGGATAATAAACCACCTAATGACTAGTCGAGTTTTAATCATAATTAATAAGAGAGATATGATAAGGTACTAGGTGGTAGAAGACCAACCAACGCCTAGACAGAAAAATTAATCTATTTAGGTGAAAATTTTTACAATAACGATCTTTCTCATTTTTATTTTTTTTTAATCAATCTTTGGCAAACAATAAAAGACTTAACAGAGCTTTTCAACACTACAACTTGCTCATCTCTCCCGTTATCAAGTCATATATCCCCTGTTTTTTTTCTTTTTCACTTTGTTGCTGCCTTCTTTGCTACCATACGTGATACGTCCACACTGAAATGTAGCATCTACCATTACAAAATTAACCCTACTTACCAATATATACAAACCGGCAACATGGCAATTAATCTAAAATGGTGATTCTGTTCACCAAAAAACAATCATCCACGGCGAGTTTTTATTTTTTATTTTTTCTGCAAAATAATAATAATAGAAAACATATCTTCACTATGTAATAAAACAAATTATTATTAACTAGTGGTAATTTATTTCATTTACCTTACTGTTGGATCGTCGAAAGAATAAATAGTACTATAAAAGATAGAAAGGTACGAAACAAGAGAATGCATATATATTCACCCATCGCACTTATTCCCATACAATGAATGCTAAAATATCTTATTCTCTCTGCACTACTTGCTGGCCTCGCGTCCACAACTGCGTTTGTTTTGGTAGGCAGCTTCTTACTGCACCAAAATTACACATATAGTTGAGTAATTTTACAATTTTGTAAAGTCTACATTTTAAAGTAAAATTTTAGAAAAATAAGTGATCGTTGGCAAGTCACTTATTTACACCGATACGTGAGACCTATCTTTTCTTCCAGCTCCCATATATTAAATTAATTTATGTAACTGCAATTTCTTATTGCTTTTGTCCTCGTAACTTTAAATCCTAAATTAAATTTTTTATAACAAAAAAAGAAGGGTAAAACTTTTGAGAAAATTATTCATGAAAGTCCAATATTCACAAGTCCTTTTGGAAATGATAGATATAGGACAAATGGGAGTACATGTAAAGTTCAGAAGTTTTGCTCACCTTCCTGGAAATATGCAAGTCCCGTGACCTGCAAATGTGCCCCAAGAGGTAAAAAAACAAGTTCAGGTTATGATTGAGGCTAACATGTGCATATTGTACTAATCACTAAACAAGTGGAGCCCAACCTTGTTCTACCCATTATAGCACAAGAAAATCTAATACGTTTTCGTGGGCAGATAATTGATTTTCTCAACTTTGTAAGAAAAATTAATCGAACTTTATATGTGCAAAAGTTTGGCAATGTAGTTAGAGTCTGCTATTAGCACTACAAGAACTCCAATGGAAACCCAATTCTTGCATAATCATCTGATAATTTTTGCAGCATTAGAGAACTTAAATAATTTAGACTTGCAACTTAAATAATTCTCTAATATGACCTCCAAATTCCAATTTTATGTACCTCATACAAGTATTATCATAACAATAATAAAAATAATGAACAACAAACTCGATGCACAAGGCTTCCTGTACAATACCTCTAGTTGTGTTAAAAAAACTCCATGTAGTTAGAGACTAATATGTAATGTTTAGTGAAGCACTTACTTGGGTCTGTAGTGGTAATCATAGCCACGCCTTTGAAGTCACAAGACTCTGAACTCTTCCCTTCTTTCTGATAATAACTATCAAATGCATAAGAAGTATGATTCTTCACATTATTAGGTTGATAACAACTCTTTCCAGGTTGAATTTCCGAACAATTTGCGCTTCCCGGTCCACACGCCCAATCCAATGCACTCTGCAATGTGCTTGTATCAACCCCATCTGCGGCAACACAATACGTCTGATTCGTCGTATCATTAGCCAAAAATGTGCCACTTCCAAATGCACGAAGCAAGTAAACTGATGTTAAGTTTCCATAAAAAAGCCCCCAATTCGCCTCGGACAATGGGGGTGACCTTAAGTCCTCATTGAACAATTCATATAAGTAAATACTTGAAGTGATATTTGGATGAGCTGGGGTTCCAGTTTTATCATAAACATGCTTGATCAAGTTCGAATTATAAGTATTCGCGTTGTCAGTTGTTGCATATGGCTCATTAGAATCGCCTTTTGAAGGCCACCCAGTTTCAGTAACAAGAACTTCAACATCAGTAACATTCAAATTGCTCATGGCATTGTACACTGAATCAATCATGGCATCAAGAACATTTGTGTAATGAAGCAATGTATTGGCATCAATCATTTCTTTCAAAGGCGTTATAGGCTCGAATAAAGAATTTTCAAGAGGAACCACACCCTTGTTCTGCATAAAAACATAATAAGGGTACAAATTCATCATCAGGGGTGCTTTTGTTCTTCCCAAAAATTGAAGCAAATTTGAGATTATTGGGGTCAAGGTCTGATTGAAATAGGCCTGAGATGGTGGAAATGAATCAAGAATGATGGAAGCAGCATTGGGAGCCGAAATCTTGATCTGGGTATGCAAATTTGAGGCCACCAAAGCACTGTAAAGTGATTCAATTGCAGGAATCAGAAGTGGAGCTGAAGAGGGTATAGTGGTCAAAACCTCATCACCAACAGCAATGGCAGTTATGAGTGTTTGTGGGTAGTAAGCGGCCACGTTTCGGCCAATCCAGGTGGCGGCGGTGGCGTTTGAGGAACCAATCCCGAGGAGCTGGTTGTTGGGTAGGCTAATCATAACTCGAATCTTGGTTCTTGCAAGAGCTTTGAGAATATCTGTATTGGCATCATAGAGTCTTATGTGTTTGATATTTTGTGACTGGAGAAATGAAACCAAGTCTGATGGCGAAACCAAGTTTGATACATCTGTTCCTATGTTTACTCCCACGTATGGTTCATCTCTATCTTCTTGTTGCTTTATGTCTGCAAAAATGAAAATTTATTATCACAAACATATAACCCAGTGCTAAAAGTAAAATTTATTATCATCTACCTGTTCGTTTAATAATTGTCTGTCCAACAGTAAGGCGGACATTGATCTCTTATAATATTGTGAGTGCATATTTTAATAACTGAGTTCTGATGTTTAATTGAGAATTATGGTTACCTGGAATTAGAGAAGATTTTGATGAGGAGATGAAGATTATGAGTAGAAGAGGGAAAAGGGTGGGAGCATAATTTGCCATTGAAATGAAGAGTGAGCTCTAGCTGTTTCATCTTCTGTTTCTTCTTCTTCTTACCCTTGGAATTTTCTTGAAAAAAAAATACATTACAAATGATATAGACTTTTACATAATGAAAGTGTGAGTTTCAGGACTTTGATTTGTATTTTCTTGAAAATACTTACATGGGCTCTTGTGGACCAACATTTGAATTAATATGGAAAACACTAGCAATTTCTTGTCTTCCATTATCGCGTGGGTACAAAATAATTCGGTGTAAATTGCTTAAAATAATAAGGAATTCTTTTTTTAATTTATTCATTTTCATGGTAGCTTGCTTGTTCGGTGACCAGTAGTGAGCACTGAAAATAATGCTTCGTTTTCTTCTTTTTGGATATTAGGATAGATGTTGATATCCAATCCAGCTTTCAGATTTTGTCTCTCACGTTGTAGTCCTCTGGGTTCTAAAATATTACTAGTTTAATGACGACTTTTAGAAATTTGCAAAAGTAAAAATGTAACACACAATTTTCATTAGTTAATCGAAAATTTTTATGGATGAAAATATGTGGTAGTTACCAAAAGGACCCAACAGAAATCTCCATTTCGAGTTCGATGTACGAAAATAAAACAAATGCTACTCCACACTTCCTCCTCATCACCATATTATTCACCGATACAGATCCCGTAACGGGGGACAGACTCTGAAGTTCGTAAAACTCTCACATCACAAAAGCTGGCATCCTTAAATGATACTTCTCTCGTTTTATAAAAAGAGTAACGTTTAAATTTTTAACTACTATTAATTTTGTATTTTTAATTAAAAATTAATTGTATAAATAATAAAAAAAAATTATGAAATTTATTATGAATATTTAAGTTATAACAAGATCTATAAATTTATAATTAAATTTTTTTTAATTTATAATAAAATAACAAAGAAAAATTTCAAATATAATTCTTTTTTTAATCAAATTTTTTTTCCAAATATAACTTTTTTTTAAATGGATGGAGTATTAGACATGACTGCTGTACACATCGTTTAAAGTATCGGCCGATACGTTGATATCTCGGTATAGGAGATATTTGTGCCGATACATTTCCAGCGACACCGATTCTGAAATATATTGGAGATTTTATCCGGACTTCGGCGAAACGACACGAAACTTGGCGATTTTGTGCCGTTACAGAAAACTCGGCGATTTATCGGCAAGCCGTATTTTAAAGTAGGCCGAGTTGCCTCTGATTCGGGGAGATAAATGAAGAAAACCTCTTGCGAAAAGATTATACCTGCAAAACTTTAACGGATGTTTCCTAATTTCTAACAAATCTATAGAGAAGAAATGAGTGAATTTTCAGAAAAGATCGAGCACGGGCAGTGCCGGTGGAGAGAAATCAGTAGGGACGAAGAATATTGACGGCGATTAGCAACTAAAAAGTGGCGGCGAAGGGCAGATGACAACAGCGGCTGCCAATTTCAAAACCCTTCCCCCAACCTTTTTTACCTCAAGTCTCGAGCGAATGAAAATTACAGATTTGAAGCGGGGAAAGACATGACTGTCCACTGCTCATCGCTTTCAAAGTCTACTTGGTGATTTATTTTGTGGGCTTTTTATGTCCAAGTTTAATATCAAAATGATGAAGTTTAATAGTATGATTTTGTGTTTAAATTTGAACAAAAAAATTTGTGATGAGCATCTTCTTTTGGAACAAAAACCGAACATAATTATTAATAAAATAAAAATTAGCATGAGAAAAGAATATTTAGTTTTTGTTGCCACATACAGACTTTAAACTATGTCCATAACAATAATCTCTATGTTTTCGTTATCTATTCCTCTATTTCCCCCTTAAATACATTAAAATCAATAATAAATAAAATGCATTCACCACTTGTAGTTTGTTTCTCAAATAATTACTTGTGCTATTAAAAAATTTGTAAATTATCACGTGTTAAAATATATAATGATAGGCGAAAAAATTTATAGAAGAATTAGCAAATGTTTGTTGCTGTATATAAGGATAAACGATAAATTTATAAATAAAATAAAATTAGAAATGGATAAGTAAAATTTTAGAACTACATCTTGTTATACAATAAGCAATGCAGTACAAATTGAGTAAAAATTTTCAAACCACATGGTAAAATGCAAATTAGTTAAATCATACATAATACAATTGGAACTAGGTCAAACTTAAGCAATGCAGTACAAATTGAGTAAAAATTTTCAAACCAAACCACATGGTACAATGCAAATTAGTTAAACCATACATAATACAATTCAAACTAGGTCAAATTAGTTAAATCATACATAATACAATTCGAACTAGGTCAAACTAGGTGGTGTAATAAATTTTACCCACCATACTACACCAAATTACTATATAAAAGGGGAATATAAAAAATGCAGTACCACCGATCGAATTACTCTTTTCTCCACCAGAATCTCCTTGTGGAATTGTTTTGCTGCCGCATATTGATTATTGATATGACCGTCTACTTCAATTGTTCGTGCTGCATATTGTTAATTTTTGCTTTTTCTTTGGACTTTGCCCCCTTTTGGAATTATTAAAAAGAAGAAAAAGATAAATTGTATCCTTTTTGGCTTTGTTGTTGTCTTCTTGATGGCATCTTATGAATCCAAGACTATGTAAATGGAGAACCCTCAACATAAGGAGAAGAAAACCTCTTCTCTATTAATTGCACAAAACCAAGTGTACATTTCCGGAATATGTATCTTCCAAAACTCTAATACAACCTTCTAATTAACCGAAACCATATGACCAAGAAACCTATCTATTACGGAGTACAAAGACATCGGCTGGGGAGACTTGAGAAGAGACTTTTGACCATACATGTGCCATTGTTGACAATCCTTGGTCACGTCCATGGATGGTAAATTCGACTGATTATAAGTGACAATAGAGAACTTTCACTTGTTCTCTATCATCTGAGAGCATTCACAAATGCCATCAATGATTCGACATCACGCTTTTCGGAGGGGTACTTTACAGGCCTCGACGAGTGTTTGGGAAAGAAAAGGATGGTAGGGAAGCTCCCCAGCTGCAATTCCTTCTTTGCAAATTCTTTTTGTTCCCCATCTGCCCTGAACTTTCCTACTTTCACACCACTTCCAGCCAACTTCTCAGCCAATTCTACATATGAACCTTCCATTCCCTGTTCAGAATAACAGTTGAATTTGTTAGCGATATTGAACTATTCAAGAACTCAAGCTGAAAGAGAATACTATAACATCTTAAATTTTTGAAGAACAATTACCTGGCAAAACTGGCACCATGGAGCGTATAGCACGACAAGCCAAGCTTCTCTGCGGTCCTCCATTTTAACCAAATTTTCTATCCCAGTCCTGCTCAAGCTCACCACATTTTGGCTGTTGAAAATATCGGCATGGGTGGAGGTCCCATTAGCATGCACAGCAGCATTTCCGTTGCCATTTACATTTGCTTCCTTGATATTTCCTTTATGTAGTCCACATTCCTTGGCGGTAGCATCCTCCCACCACCACCTTCCTTCTCTTTCATGTTGACCTGGTAGGACTGGCCTCGTGCAGGGCTCGCACCCAATTGAGATGTAGCCTTGTGAATGCAATGAATTCACAGGGACACTCATGGTACGAAGGAAATTCCAGATGTCCTTACCATCTACGTTCGCCACTGGGTTCCACTTCACCAAACTTCCAGCTCCTCCATCGAGTCCCTCAAAAGAGGTATCTACTTGGACAACAGGAATTTCAGATCGAGTTCCTGGGGATTGATCTTTTCTTTGACCAGTTATCCATGCACGCAAGCCCTTTAGTGCCCTTCTCAATGGTCTCACCTTCCTTACACGGCAGCATTCCTGATGGCCATCTTCATAGAAGGAGAACAGACCCTTGGTTCTCACCAAGGCCTGAACTTCAACAGCATCAGGAAACATGTATTCAATGTGAATGCCGTAATGCCTCTCAACCGTGTCAAAAAGTTTATATGTTTCTGGATTTAGCCGTCCAGTGTCCAGACTGAACACTCTGTATGGTCGACCAGTTAGATGCGCATACTCGATTAAAGCAACATCTTCAGCACCACTGCAAGATATAGTACATTTTATCAGTATTTGTACAGCTACGCACATGTCATATTTTCTGCAACTATCCAAATATCATATTTTCGTTTCTAGATGATAGGTGCTTTATTTGCCACTACAGGGATATATGGTATATG
Organism: Centella asiatica; assembly: GCA_014636745.2. Taxonomy (NCBI): domain Eukaryota; kingdom Viridiplantae; phylum Streptophyta; class Magnoliopsida; order Apiales; family Apiaceae; genus Centella; species Centella asiatica. Next base: position 56,346,147 of record CM025780.1, read on the forward strand.
TAACTGGGAGCAATTATTTTCAATTATTCACGGAAATCGTTCATTTATAAAATCTCATCTGATTAACAATTTTCAGTAGTCAATAATTATTAAAATTTAAACCTGAACTACATTCTTTTCTAACTAGTCTCCATGAATAACTGAATATTGGATAAAAGCAATTAGAGAATAAAACATACCTGAAAGCAATTGCAATATCATTCCCAAATTTCTCAAGGGCTTTATCTATAATCTCAAGAGGGGATGCATTGTCCAGCTCCCTAGCCAGTTTCTCATAGTCCTCTACCTCCACCACCTCCACTTTCTCAACTATTTCTGCAAATTCACAATCAAATTAAGAACAGAACTGTTATCACATATCCCTTTGAACTCCTTAGTTCCTTCACGCATATACAATTGACACATATATAAAACACCAAATAGAAACTAACATTATACACAAATAATTTAATACTCCCTCCATCCCAAATTCGAAATACATCTCAATTAGATCATCATTTGGAAATCCTAAGATTCAACTTGTGATATGTTTTAAAATTACCAAGTTTGTATTCAAAACTACTTTACACCATAAATTACAGTGTCGACATAGTTTCAATAATACAGAGTAAATCTGCTACATCAGTTAACCTTCTGCAAATTGTCGAGTTACTGTCTGCTAAACTGTTTAACCAATACAGAGTAAATCTTTGTACAAAATCAACTAAATTGTGTAGCAGACAAAGTTTTATACCGTACTAAACTGTTTAGCAGACGTCTTTAGAACAATATAAGCTGATCATTCCCCATATATATTTCAGTGAATATTGTATCTTCACAAGGTTGTAAGTGGATCATTGCCATTATATGTATATGTTTGTACATTAAACAACACACGTACCAGGAGCAACCATGGTTGCTGCTGCAGGGACAATTGAGTCATTCCGTTTTAGTTCGGCGCGTAGTGGCTTCACCGCAGAATGTCTCCTAGAAATATTCAAAGACACTAGTGCGACATGGGAACCATCCAACGGCTGGAAAGAACCCAGATGATGAACTGCAAAACATAAATGCAAAACTGTAAAGTTTACAGATATCCAGAAGGAATTAAAACCATATGAACACACAGATACAAAAAAAAAAAGAAAAGAAAATTGAATGTGGGTATAAGTAATTACCTTTTGTTGGTTCAAACAACGGATTTGAACGCGAAGAGAAAGAACTAGGAACAGCAGCAGATGATGAATTAATGGCAGCAAGAACCATTGTTACAGAGCTTTAATCAGAAATTAAATATAAAAATAAAGAATTCGAATACGGATGTTTGTGGGTTTGATTTGAGTGATTAAATTTGCGGGAGAGAGAGGGATTTATATAAGTTGGAATACTCCGTGGAAGAAAAGAGGAAAGCACGGAGGGAGGGAGGAATGTGTGATGGCTGTTTTGGTTCATTGAACCTGGACGGGTTTTTGAGAGTCGTGTGGGTTGCACACGTGGAATATGATATTGGGCTTTGTTTCCTCAGCGCGTTCGTCAAGTGGGGAAGAAGAGAGGGGAAAGAAAAATGGCGGCTTTCGGTTTCCGAAAAATATTACTCAAATCCTTAGCGGTCAAAAATTTAGTATTCCAGCTCTTGTTACCTGTGATTAGGCCACTCACACGGCTTTCCCAGAACAAATTCTCCGTTATACGCAATTAAATACATCTTTTTATATATATACAAATTTTTTATTTATCTTATTTATATCAAATTATTTAATATATAATACACCATAATAAAACTAATAATATTTAAATTTTTATCATTTATATTTGTTAATTTTTTAATTAACAGATAATATATTATATACTCTCTCTCTCTATATATATATATAAACCAATGAGTTCTGAAGAAAATTCAGAAAACAATAATAACTCATTTTGAAATTACATGGAACCCATTTGAAATGGCGTAACGATAAAATTCATTAACCTTGAAATTATTCATTTTTTATTTTTTTTTTGACAAGGAACATTATATATTTTTTTGTTCCAAACAAATAGTAACATTTTATTTTGTTTATATAAGGTGGTGAAATCCTATGATTCAAATTCTAACAATAGTTTAATAATGTTTTAGTGTTATAAATAATTTATTTTGTTAGAAATTTAATATATTTTATAATATTAATCATTTTCAAAACGAATTCAATCACATCCAAATTGAATTTTAATCATAAATTTTCATAAAATTATTGCATGAAATTTTGAAATATACTATTTATTTGGAACAGATGAAGTATGTTTTGGTTAAAAAAAATAACACATATAAAGGTAAACTATTAATTGAGTAGTAATGAAGTATGTGTTGGGAATACAATTTTTTTTGAATTACTATTGAGATGTTTGTTTTCAAATTATTTTTCTGCTTAAAAAATAACTTTGAATAAAGAGAAGTCAAGAATCAAGATAGATTATTTTTCATTTTTAGTAAAAAGTTAAAATTTGACTTTAATTAGTACTTTAATAAGTACTCCGTAGCTCCAATCCGACGCTAAGTCCCAAAGTGTGGTGCTAATTAGATCTGACACCTTAGCTCAAACCAACATCGCAGTGAACCACCAATCTGCTTCGATCGATCATTTGATTCTCTGTCGATGGCTTCTAAAGATGCCGAAGACCATGTGTTCTTGAGCTTCCGACCTCAAGATGCGTGCCGTGACTTCACTCATCGTCTCTACAAGTCTCTTCTTCAAGCAGGAATCGTCGCCAGCTTCAAGTCCCGTGACGATGAACTTCGGAGCGAGAGTGAACTAAAATCATTGATCCGAATATCGAGGACATCAATTGTAGTTTTCTCCGAAAATTATGCTTCTTCTACGCAATGCCTCAACGAGCTCGAGGAGATTATGGAATGCAAGCGAACAATTGGGCAGCTGGTTCTTCCTGTGTTTTATGATGTCGATCCGTCTCATGTTCGTAGACAAACCGGTAGTTTCGGAGAATCTCTTTCCGGACATGATCAACGGCGTTTCGCCGGAAAGTTGGAGAGGTGGCGAACGGACCTTACTGATGTTGCCAATTTATCAGGATGGGACTTGCGAGATCTTCGCCAAAGGTATATATTAGTATCAGAGTAGCTAGAGATACAAACTTGGTAAAAAAAAAAGTGCACAAATTAATGTAGCCAATGGAGGAAGTATATCATTATGATTATTGAGGAAATGAGAGCCCTCTGGTCCTAAATATAGGTCATTTGGCTTTTTCAAAAATAATTTTGAATAAATCCTTTTATATGTTATATTATAAAATAATCTGGCCAAGCACACAAATAATAAATAATAAAGTAAATCATACACAAGAACATAAAGCTTATATAGGAGAACTCAATATTGGAAAAGCCATGGATGAGAGAAAAAGAAAATTCACCGCACGAAGATGAAGTACAAGATGAACCACACAACAAAATTCTCCATCTCTCTCAAAATGTATCTCTCAATCTCACACATACTCTTGAAAAATAGGTTCAAAAGTTATGTACACAAACTCTAGGAATAACGCATATACGACTAAGGCCAAAGCCAAAACGGAATAGGACTTGTAAAAAACGAAAACTGCTTCAGACTCAATGCGCACACACTCAGGCTGTGCATAACTTCACAAGTCAACAATTCACAAACATCCCAAGTGCACGGATGGACACCATGTACAGTCAGGTCGTGCACCACTTCAGAATGAACTTTGAACCAAGACCTAAAAAGTGAGTTCCAAACCTTGGTTCCCTGCAGTTTCAAACAGAGTTTTAGTAAGTATATTCAGTTATTTAGCTAATTAAGCAACCACAGTTGCATAAATAAGAACCTAAGTTTTCAGAAGTCCTTGATTATTCTGTTTTATTGTTCATTTAAATTATTCTGGTTCATTGTATATCAAATCAGTTAGATTCAATCTGGTTTAAACTGCACTGCAGGGAAGAATCAAAATTTATCCAAAAAATTGTTGGTTGTGTTTTATGTGAAGTTGATCGTAGATACATGAATGTTGCCTTGCACCCAGTGGGAATAAATTCTCGCGTTGAATATGTCATTTCTTTACTAAGCATTGGTTCAAAAGATGTCCAGAGAGTTGGGATCTATGGAATGGGAGGTGTTGGAAAAACAACCATTGCAAAAGCTGTTTATAATAGCATTTCTTACCTTTTTGAAGCTACTTGCTTTCTTGCAAATGTTAGGGAAGTTTCAGAAAAGCCCAGTGGCCTAATTCATTTACAAGAACTTCTTCTTGCTGAAATTCTGAAGGAAAAGAATGTTAAGGTTGGAAATGTACGTAATGGTATCAATTTAATGAATAAAATACTTTGTTCCAAAAGGGTTCTTATCGTTCTTGATGATTTGGACGACTTGAACCAACTGAAATCCTTAGCAGGGGAAGAACATTGTTTTGGTTCAGGAAGTAAAGTTCTCATCACAACAAGAAACATGTTCCTGTTGAAACAAGTAGATGAGACATATAAGGCTAAAGAACTAGATTATGAAGAGTCCATGGAATTATTTAGTTGGCATGCCTTCGGAGAAAATGTACCTTCAATAGATCATGGTAAGCTTACAACCCAAATTTTAGCCCACGCCAAAGGACTTCCCTTGGCTCTTGTGGTGCTAGGTACTTACTTGCATGGAAGAACCATAACGGAATGGAGAAGTGCCTTAAAAAAGTTGCAGCAGATCCCTAATGGTGAAGTCGTGGAAATACTTAAAATAAGCTTTGATGCGCTAGACGATGATAATACGAAGAGTGTCTTTCTTGATATTGTTTGCTTTTTCATTGGCAAAAACAAAGATGACACAATAAGTATATTGAATGCTTGTGGATTCCCCTCAGAAGATGGAGTAAGGGTTTTGACTGATCGATGTCTACTAGCAATCAATGAGAATAATGAGCTAAGGATGCATGATCTACTTCAGGATATGGGAAGAAACATTATCCGCAAAGAATCTCCAAAGGAGCCTGGAAAACGCAGCAGATTGTGGTCTTCAGAAGAAGTTTGTGATGTGCTAAAACATCACAAGGTTTGGAATTTATTTCTGGATGAAATACTCCATACTTGTGAGTTATCTTTTTTGATGAATTAGCTTATCAAACACTCTTTTTTCCTTGGTGTTGCTTCATATTAAAACTCAGGGAACAGATGCAACCGAAGTGATCATGCTAGCCCTTCCAATGTCAAAGGATTTACTTCATTTCAGTGCCGCATCATTCCTAAGAATGCGCAAACTAAGATTGCTACAAATCAATAATGTACAGCTTAGTGGAAGCTTTGATGGTGTATTTGAAGGGTTAAGGTGGCTAGGTTGGCATTACTGTCCTTTGAAATACTTACCACCCAATTTTGCTCCAAACAATCTTGTTTCCCTGGACCTGCAGTACAGCAAGGTGAACACATTGTGGAAAGGCATCAAGGTATGAAATGCAGTACATTTTTGTACCACTACATGTCACTGTTCACCCCAATATGGTACTCCTTCAATTTCGAAATTAGAGATATGCGGAGTATTTGTATAATACAACTTTTTACAGATAAAATATGCTTTTCCAAGTGATATGATTTTACACGATATACTTAGGATACATGTAATGAGATTTTAGAGATGTACCATTTGCTTTAGACTAAACTAAAAATAATATTGCATGTCAATTTTGAAACAGGGGGAGATTAATATTAATATAAATCTTTTGATTTGAACAGATGCTACCCAACTTAAAGATCCTCAATCTCAACAACTCTAGGTTCTTGACTACCACCCCGGACTTCACCGGAGTGCCAAATCTTGAGAAATTATTGCTTTGTGGTTGTAAAAATTTGTACGAGATTCACCCATCTATAGGTTTATTAAGTAGGCTAGTTATCTTGATTTTGATACATTGTGAGAATCTTAGAGATCTTCCAAGTAGTATTTGCAATCTGAGATCACTTGAACTTCTAGATCTTACTTACTGCTCAAAACTGGAAAGATTGCCAGAGCAATTGGGCAATATGGCAAGCTTAAAGAAAATCTTTGCCAAGAAAACCTCAATCAGAAATTTACCAGATTCAACGGGACTTTTAAGGAACCTCACAGAGTTGTCTCTTGGTGATTATAATAGAAACTTACCAACTAAATGGTGGTCTTCATTCTTTCCAAGTTGGAAATTAGCACAAGTCCCCACCACCAAACGGCTGCCACATTCTTTTTCTGGCTTCTGTTCATTGAGAGAGTTGTATCTAGAACATTGCTGCCTGTTTGATGGAGATATTCCAGAAGATGTAGGGACTTTATCCTCACTACGGAGATTATTTCTAAGTCACAACAGTTTTCATAGCCTACCATCCAGCCTCGGTCACTTATCCAATCTAGAAGTTCTTTCTGTGAATCACTGCAGCAGTCTTGTGTCAATCCCACAACTTTCTTCTAGTTTGCATAGGTTACATGCAGTCGAATGTTCATCACTAAATGATCTCCCAAATTTGTCAAACTTGAAACACTTGAAAGAATTGCATCTGACAGAATGCAAAAGATTGTCTGAGGTTCAGGGTTTGGAGGATCTCAATTCTGTCAGTGTAATTCGGATGGATGGCTGCCAAAAGTTGGCTTCTACATTCAGTGACAGTTTCTTTGAGGTTGGTCTCTCCCACACTCTCACTCTCACTCTCACTCTAACTCTACACAAACACACACACACACAATATATATATATATATATATATATCTCATATTCTGACATCCATGTAACAGGGATTGATTGAAAATGATTGCCAGTCTAAAATGTACTTTTCAAGGAGAGATATCCCAGTTTGGTTTACTCATCGAAGAATCGGATCTTCAATCTCTTTTGACATGCCAGTAGAGAAAGATAATAAATTTTTGGGGATGATCCTTTGGATTGTTTATCGAAAGGAAGTTTTCTGCGACTTCGATGACTTAGATGTCATCACCATCAATAATAAAACAAGTGGTACCAAATGGACCTATCTAGATTTCTGGCCAGATGCTGGTAAAGTAATACAATCATGGGCGAGTAAACTACCTATCCGATATCCAATTAGAGGTGGTGACAGAATTGATGTTTCCGTCAGAGGTGTAGGTCTAAAGGTATACAAGTGTGGGATTCATCTTGTGTACAAACCAGACATCATGGAAGTAAAACCTTCTTCATGCATCATTACAGAAATTGAAAATGATGAATGTGATGATCGCTTGCCCACATCTAAAGAGAAGCCACTCATCTAGCATCGAAGACGTACTTGTGGTCTTGTACTCTGTTAGATGCATTTTATCTGCAATCGACTTAACGCTCATGTGGGCATGAGAAGTTCGCTCCGTTCCCCATACCCTTAATAGGATGTTGTAAGTTTTTTTGCTCATACATTCCTACAGTAAGAGGCAATATTGATACTATGTTACCTGTTTTAAACTTAGCTACCATATAAATGCACATAAAACTTGGTGGAATACATCTAGCATATATGCAGATATGATGAATGTCTTCGACATGCTGAAAATATGGTGCTAGAAAGTTGGTACATATTCATAGCCACGTGCATATATTGTACCTTGATCTTAATTATATATATGTGACAAATGTAAGTAAAGTTGTGCGTTATATTATTCTTTCTTTTTTCATTTATAGATGACTTTCAAAAATATACATGTTTGTGTGTGAGTGAGCACACAACACTATATATTTTTAAATATTTTTACTAAATTCAGTCGTATGAATGAAAAGAACATCAAAAGATTTAAGAGTATATAAAATTTCACGTTATTTAATGATATATAACATCATTATTATAAATATGCAAAATAAAAGTACATATATATACTTTACATCTTGTGATTGAAAATGGCGATATTGGTGAATGTATTATATTTTTTATTTTGTGTTGTATTGGATATCAATATTGATACAGGACAATACGCATAAGAAAACTTTATACTGCTCGAGAAAAATAAGATAATAAATTTACACGTCTTTAGATACTTATAACATTACATTAAATTGCATAATTGCACAAAAAATAATTAACTTCATTAGAATTTCTAATCTTTTGCATGAGAAAAATGCTATTCATTTTATTTTTGATTAAGAAGTTGAATCCAATCAAATACTCTCATACGAATATTGCTTAAATAAATAATACGATATAAACTCCTACAATAAAAATGACGATCAAGTACGTAAATGGAAAATTGTAAGACATGGAAAGTAAAAGCAAATAAATACAATTAAATTGTAGTATAGGTCGATTTCCTCTAAACATCACTAATGTAATTATCAAAATGATACGAACCATGACTGCCCCAAGTCGATGCGAAGCCATTGCTTACTTGTAGCTTTCGATGGATCTGCTTTTTCTTTGTTATATCTTCTCACCTTTTTCCGGGTTAGCTCGGCCGATATCAACAGACGAGTTGCCGAGCCGACTACTTGGCCGTTTCCGGGTTATGTGTATCGCCTAGATGGCTACGTGACTCGCCGATTTTAGGAAAATTTCGCTGATAGTTATTAAACCGTTACGAACTTGTATCACCTTGGAGTATCGGATTGGATCGCGCCGATACTAAGTTGTCTCGGCTGATACTTCTTAAAGATGCTGCCTTTCCCTGGAACTTAGATCAATTTAGACTTAAATTTTAAAAATTTTAGATTCTAACGATACAATTTAAACGATAAGAATCTAAAATGTCTAAGATTTACGCCCCAACAAACAAGACCATCATCCCTTCTCTTTAAATGCAGATTGTCCACCATAATCATTTCCATGAACAACATTCTCTTCGATATGATGTTTATACACCAGACGAACTCCAGACTCCTGAACCTCGACAGATTTGTCTTCTGTAATTAAAACCTCAAATCTTTCCCCTCCTTGTAAAGGGTATCCAATACAACGGAGAGCTAGATGGCTCACCCACAAGATTTTCTCACCGGCCATCATACCTTTGAATGTAGCAGAATGTGCCCATTCAACAGCATTTCTTCTAATGGAGACACGAGGAGAAAGAGAGCTATAATTCCATTCTTTGCATGAATAAAGAACACAAAGAGTTATCCCTACCAATCCATTCTCTACATCTAGTGGCATATCAAAGCATATTGAAGACCTCCCCTTTTGTTGGTGATTGAACCAATCAGGAATTCTCGTCCTTGTAAGGAAAATGTCACAATTGACCACTCGTTGAGAGTGTCCCTGCTCCAAAGAAATATAGTAGATAAGATTTTTGAGTAAAAGAGAGAATTAGACACAAATTACAGAGAAAGCGCGAGACAAACCTGAAACAAATTATTTATGAAAGTGCTTGTCAGATTACCACAGCCATCCATGCGAATTGTTTGTAAGAAATTGAGATTTTTCAAGCCTTGAATCTCAGCCAAACTGCTACAATTCCGGAGATCCAACTCTTGCAAATGTTGCAAGTTTGAGAGATTGGGTAATTCGTACAGTGATATACAATCCCTTATGTCTAATCTTACCAGATTAGAAGGAAATTCAGGGATTGACTGAAGGCTCTTACAGCTATTCATTGTTAGGTATTCTAGATTAGATAGGTGACAGAAGATTGAGGGTAAGCTAATGAACATGTTTCCAGCTAAATCCAATTTTTCCAGTGAGGATAAACCGCTAAGCTCAAGCGGAATGTCTCCATCAGAGAGTTTGCAGTAACTGAGATCTAACCATTTTAAGGAACACAAACCAGATATTGAAGGTGATGGAAAATGAAAATCTTTGATGTTAGCACTCCGCCACAATATCACTGACAAAAAGAGTGAAATGAAAGATCTTGCTGATAAGTTCACATTACTTTGCCATATGTATGTAAGGTTCTTCAAAAATCCGATGGAATTAGGTAGCAGCTTAATTGCAGTTTCACTTGCATGAAGCTCCATAAGGCATTTCATATTGCCCAATTGTTGAGGAAACAGTTGTAGACTTGAGCAGCCATCAAGAAATAGTTTCTCAAGCAAATTCAATTTGCAAATGCCGCTTGGAAGTTTTCTGAGGTTCTTACAGTAATTCATATTCAGGTGAATTAGCCTATCCAAATGCCCAATTGATGGGTGAAGCTCGAGTAAATTTGTACATCCTTCAAGCAATAACACTTCAAGATTTGGAACTCCAATGAAGTTCGGGGTACTTGTCAGACACTCGGAGTGACTAAGATTTAGGATTTTCAAGCTTGTAAAAAACTGTCATATCAACAATAACATGTACAAAAAAGCGATTAGGTTCACTCTACATCTATAAAGAGAAACAGTTACAAAGCATATGGCCTAGATCCATGTTGAAGGAAATACAAAAACTCAAGTCTAACCTTGATACCCTGCCATAAAATATTGATTTTGTTATTCTGCATATCGAGGGCAACAAGTTTTTCTGGATGGAAATGGGATGGCAAATACTTCAAGGGGCAGTAATGCCAGCAAAGCCACCTTAATTCTTCAAATACGCCAGCAAAGCTGCCATCCAGATGCACATTGCTGATTTTGAGTAATCTTAGTTTCTGCATCCTTTCAAATAATTTGGTTTCAAAATTTAGTTGCTTTGATATGGGTAGGTCTAGCAAGATACCTTCAATGACTTCTCTTCCCTACAATTGACAAGATAAGATCAGCAACTACTTTGAAAAATCTAAAATGAAGCCAAAGTGGAAGTTTTTACATCAGAATACTACACAAGGTAAAGGAAAAATAATGTTCAAAATTAAAATTAACAAAACAATATAACCTTGCCATTTTTTAGGACATCCTGTATGTCTTCATGGAGCCATAGTCGGCTTCGGTTTCCAAGCTCATGTTTGCAAATAATCTCCATTCCCAGCTCCCGAATCAGATCATGCATCTTCAGTTCATTTTTACAATTCACTGTTAGTAAGCATCTACTTGTCAAGTCACTAATTCCAATTTCAGCAAAGTAATCACAACCATCTAAGATACTGATAACATTGTCTTTATCCATTCCGATGAAAAAGCATACAACATCAAGAAAAATGTCCTTTATTTTATCATCATCCAGTGTATCAAAGCTTAGTCTCAGGATTTCCTTGATCTGACCACTGGGAACTTGTCGTACTTTTTCGAGTGCTCTTTTCCACTTAATCATGTTTCTTCCAAACAAAGAAGAGCCTAATACCTCAAGAACTAATGGACTACCTCCAACTGAAGTCACTAGATTGTGTGAAATCTCCACATACTCTTGCAGTGGCATGCCATTTTTAAAAGCATGCCAATTGAAAAGCTTGAAGGACTCATCGTAGTTCAATTCCTGGGCATGGTATATCTCATTTGCATTCACTCGTTCAAGAAGTTGTTCATCTCTTGTTGTAATGATGATTCTACTTCCTGAACCAAACCAATTATGTCGCTTCACTAACAAATTGACTTGACGTAAATTGTCCACATCATCCAGAACAACCAGAACCCTTTTAGGATGAAATTTTCTTTCCAACAAACAGTTATGGAATTTTCCAACCTTGAGATCCTCATCCTTTAGAAGTTGAGAAACAAGTAGTTCTTGTAAATGAACCAAACCATTGGTTTTATTTGAAACTCCTTTAACATCATGAAGAAAGCTGCTACATTCAAAGTGTTGAAATATCATACTGTAAACAGCTTTGGCCATGGTTGTTTTGCCTATACCACCCACCCCATAAATACCAACCATGCGAACGTCTTCTGATCCGATGCTTAATAATTTCTGTATGTCATGAACACGTGAATCTAGTCCAACTGGGTACTTCACTACATTCAAGTATGTTTGCTTTACTTCACATTGTAGCCTCTCTACAATCTTCTTAATAAAATTCATTTCACCCCTGCAAAAATTCAGAAAAGAAGTAAAATAACACTCCGGCTGGGTTTTTATTTCAAGTATCCTTTTAATGTCTTTTAATATTCAAGTTTTAATATGAATTCAATCTATAGTTCTATCAGTCATTAGTACAAAGTATGAGAGGAAAAAATATCGATTTTTGAAAAAGACAAACAAATAAAATTCGGGTATCATATCAACGCTCAGACAATCTCTAGCCATACAACTCCAAGCTTTAAAATTGGAACTGAAAATTCATTTACAATTACAGGTTCAAAAAATATTTCAAATTGGGTGCTAACCCAATTACAATTGCAAGGGTTTGTTGTAAGTTGCTTAAGCAGAGCGTTGCATAATGCAAATAATTGGCAGAAAGTCGATGTTCTGAGTACCACCAATTTTGACATTGTAAAGTACTTATGGAGTGATAAATTCACATCAATATTTATGATTTGACTAAATCTCATCTTTTATAGAATATAAGTAGATAAATTTTAAAAAAAAATTAAGGTAAATTTACCCATTTGTTGATTCTTTCAACAGACGCCATCCAGGCAAATCAGCAACTTCATTAAGCGCGTACCGCCAATCCTTCACAATATTCATCCGACTAGTATAACGTTGTATAAGACCAACAAACCCATCTCCGAACTTTCCCGTTTGTCTCCCAACATCGGACGGATCGACATCGTAAAACACAGGAAGAACCAGCTGTCCTCTCGTCTTCTTACACTCCACAATCTTCACAAGCTCATTAAGGCACCATCTCGAATCCCCATAATTTTCCGAAAGAACAACTACAGAAATCCTCGATTCTTCAATGGCTTTAATCAATTGCACAGAAATTTCTCTTCCTCGGGGTAATTTATCGTCGTCCATGAACGTTCTGATGTCAGATTCAACCAGAGCACTGTAGAGCTTTTGGGTGAAGCTTTTGCGAGTGTCTTCGCCCCTGAAACTCAAGAAAACGTCGTGGGTCCAAGGATTTTGGGTCGTAGCAGCCATGGATGAAGGAAGAAGAACAAGGGAAAGCGAAAAACATTTGCTGAAGAAGATTTGAAAAGGTTGAAGTAATACTATATATTACTATATAAAAATAGGAAAGTGTAACAGAATTGGGAATAATTAATTGGACTGCTTATTTTACTAATTATCGCAGCATAGTCAAAGCCGGTCAGTTCCCTGTCAGAAAAGGACGATGCTGTGCGTCGGCCATAATTAAATTTTCTGTTGGAAATTAATCCGATATAAATCCATATAATAAACGCAGATAATGCATGCTTTTCTTTTGGCGGATATAAATTCATACTTATGTAATTATAGAATAATGTAAGAAATATTTAAAATAATACTAATTTCCTCCTATTTTAAGATTTCATATGTCCCTTAGCACCTAAAGTCTTGTTGTATTTATTAATTTTTTTTTTCGTATAGAAAGAAATTTATGTTTAAATTTCAAGTTTCCATTAATTAAATAACTATTGATAGACTATAATTGTCTTGATTAAAGTAATAGTTTCTTAATTTATTATTCCATCTGTTTTTAATATTATAGACACATTCTGCATTGTGTTTGTTCTAGAATTATAGATATTATTTTGGAATGTGGCGCCGTTAATTCCGAAAAGGATAAAGTATTACAAAACCTTTCTTATTCTAACTCGAACAATTCATAAATTTTATTATCACAACCAGTCGGGACGGTTACATAGAGCTTCAGTACTTGCACAAACTAAACGGACGCACTGGAAAAAAACCCAAAAAAACAAGAAGAATAAAACTGTTATCAAACCCCATTTGGAGCAAACAGCCAACCTCCAGGTAACCCATACCAACCACTCAACTAGGACAAGCCCCTTAATTTGGAGCTCAATTGATTAAGTACTCAAAAGATTTGTTTTTTTTTTGGTATTGAAGTACTCAAAAGTTACTAGACAACAAAATCTGCTTCAAGTTAACAAACCCCTTTTACTGTTGCCATGCTCTTATTCTCTATTAAGCTTGTCAGAGTGCCCCTCATCAAAAGAGTGGCAGCTTCTTTTCGCGCCATCTACGTTGTAGTCTCTCTTCACATGCACCTCAAGGCCATCTCCATCAGTTCGCATGCTCAACTCCTTCAAAAGTTGCTGCTTTGTAAACGAGATGAACACCAAATTTCTTAACCTTTAGACATGTATCTCCTATGATGGAAATGGTGATTCTATCTCCACATTTCATATTATATGGTGTCAATTTGTAACTAATCCATGAATTTAGTTGAGCTGTCCTTCGCAAGTGTACACCGGCGTCTCTGAAAATGGTACCTTTTGTTTCATTCTTGATGAGAGCCCTTAATTCAGATTTACCTTTCAATACATAGGCCACCCAAAGGATCATACCAGATAATGAATCATCATTTTGTTTGTTCAAGGGCAAATTGAATGAGACTGAAGATCCCAATGTTTGAAAATTGAACCAAGCTGGAATGTCCCTCCCCGGGAAGTAAATTTTGCAGTTAACGACGTGTTCAGAGCATCTCTGTCATTTAATGATAAAATATATATGAGAAAAAGGGAGAGAACATAAGAAAAGAGAAAAATGAAAAATAAAGAAAAACCTGCAACAAGCTGTTTTCAAAAGCAGTTGCCAAGTTACTGCAGCCATCCAAACGAATGGATTGTATAGAAATGAGATCTTCTAAACCTTGAATCTCTTCCAATCTACTACAATCTGAAAGTCGCAGATCTCTCAGGAGTTTCATGTTGGATAGATTTGGTAATTTGTCAAGTGATGAACAATCAGAAGCATGTAGGAACTGTAGATTAGGAGGAAGTTCAGGTATTGATTCAAGATTCCTGCACTTTGCCAATGTAAGAATCATTAGACTGGACAACTGACAGAAGCTGGATGGTAGATTACGAAATCTGTTTCCAGCTAAATTTAACATTCGCAGTAAGGATAAATTCCCCATGTCATCCGGAATATCTTCATCAGTCAAATTGCAACAACGAAGATCTAAGCATTCTAAGGTGGACAAACGAGAAAGAGAAGGTAGTAGAAATCTCATGGGACTGTCACTTGGGGTGAGTAACTGAGATGGTAAGGTTGAAATCCAAGATATTGTTGACAATCTTTGGTTACATCCTCTCAAAGACAAGTCTCTAAGGTTCTTCAGAAGGTATGCTGAATCAGGTAATTGTTTGATTGATGTCTGATCTACATAGAGTATGCTTAAACGGTCCATATCACCCAATTGCTCAGGCAATTGTTCGAGTTTAAAGCAGCCTCGGAGATATAAATGTTCGAGCGATCTCAATTTGCAAATGCTATTTGGGAGATTTGTAAGTTTGCTACAATCGCTCATATCCAAGTATGTCAGCTCACCTAAATGTCCAATTGATGGATGAACCTCAGACAAACTATCACAACCTAGAAGAACTAATTTCTCAAGGCTTGGTACTCCAGTGAAGTCCGGCGTAGTTGTCAAGAATTTGGAGTCTTTGAGATTTAATGTCTTCAAGTTTGTAAGGGACTGTTGAAAACAGAAGAAATATACCTTAGCTTCCCACTTTTCGTTATATTCTACATATGTATGGCTGAAAATGCAGAATAATTAGGAAATCATAAAATAATATCTTACCACAGTACCACTCCATAAGCTACTGAGGTCACTATGCTCCAAGTCAAGAAAAACGAGTTTTTCTGGGCAAAAGTCTGATGGCAAACTCTTCAAATGGCAATAATGCCAACAAAGCCACTTTAGCTCTTGAAATATATGTTCAAAGCTTCCAGTGAGATGGACATTATTGATTTGCAGCAATCTTAATTTGTACATATCTGCAAACGTCTTGGAATTCAAATACAACTGCAATGATTCTGGTAGGTCTAAGATGAGACCTTCAATTGTTTCTGTTCCCTGAATTTTTATCCAAAGAACCATGAATAAAAATATTGTCAGAACACAGAGAGCACAGTATATAATTTTAAGACAAACTATATGGTTTCATAAAAGAAAAAGATAAAATATATTTAATAGAAGCAATAGTTTTCTTACCTTGCAATTCTTTAGAACATCACACACATCTTCATATGACCACAATCTACTGCGTTTTCCTGGTTCCTTAGATTCCTGACGAATTATTTCCCTACCCATATCTCGAACAAGATCATGCATCCTCAGCTGTTGTTCATCAGTGGTTGTTAACAAACATCTTTGGATCAAAACATTAATTCCATACTCCGAAGGAAACCCACAAGCATTCAATATCTTAATAGTCTCATATTTGTCCATTCCAATAAAAAAGCAAGCAATGTCGAGAAAGATGACCTTGAAATCATCGCTACATAGTGCATCAAAACTTATTTTGAGTATTTCCATAATATCATTGTTGGGAATCTTTTGCAACTTTTGCAAGGCACTTCTCCATTCAGAAATGGTTTTTCCATGCAAATAAGAACCTAACACTTTAAGAGCTAGTGGAAGGCCTCCAGTGTATTCTATTATGTTTTCCGAAAGCTCCACATAATCTTCTATTGGAATGGTTTCTCCAAAGGCATGCCATTGAAATAATTCCAAAGACTCATCATTGTCTAATTCCTTAGCCTTGTATCTCTCATCTACTTGTTCCATCAAAAGTACATCTCTTGTTGTTATGATGATTTTACTTCCTGAACCAAACCAGTGGTGGTGTCCAACCAACGATTTGAATTGAATTAGTTGGTCCACATCATCAATAACAAGAAGAACTCGTTTAGTACAAAGAGTTTCTTCTATGATATATTTTCCTCTATGAATACTACCAACATTAAAATTCTTTACACCTAAAATTTCAGAAAGCAGTTGTTCTTGTAAGTGCATTAGGCCATTGGGTTGCTCTGAAATTTCTTTAACATTTTCAAGGAAGCAACTACCTTCAAAAAGATTACTAATGGAATTATAGACAGCTTTAGCAATGGTAGTTTTGCCAATACCACCCATCCCGTAGATCCCAATAACTTGTACATCTTCTGACCCAATATTTAACAAAGAGATTACATCTTCAACACGAGAATCTATTCCCACCGGATGCAAGGCAACAGTTAAGCACTTGTGGTTTACTTGATGTAGAACATTTCCAACAATTTTCTGGATGAATTTTGATTCATGCCTGCAATTTGGATAAATAGAGAGTGACTTCATACACCATGTAATACTACCAAACTAATAGTCCAGAAAAGGCAACGAATTTATACATTTATGAACTAATCCAATGCTTACGAGTTCCTAATGATCAAGCACCTAAAAGGCCAATGATGTGAACTTTCAAAAATCATAGAAACTAGATGTGGGAATCTAGTTATACGAGGTCGTAATGATCATCTACCTAATCCACGGACTAGTAGAATGTTCAAAAAGATAATAATAAATAGATTTTTCCTTCTAGGGAGATATTTATTATTAGATACTAATAAAATCAAACAAAATAGATATTGTATTGGTTTTTAGACGGAGAACTAAGACCATTATACTTAACTTAAGGTAATTACAAATAATTACTACTCTGCTCCATAAAAGTACCATTTCAAATTTTTTGAAATCTTTTTACCTAATTTATATGATACTATCAAAAGAAAATATTGCAACTTCAACTAAATGAAAATGTCATTCGATGCTCAATTAGTTATGTTTGAAAATTTATTAATAACATTAAAATCTTTAGATATCAGAACTCTTTTGTCCCAAACAAAACATAAGGAGTATCAATGTATCATACCATATATGTCTCCTTGGAATGTTAAACAGTTTTGATACATCCTTAACATTTCGGATTTTAACATACTGTATGTTAACTGTCAAGTAACGATAGCTACATAAAATTTGTGTAGATAGCTAACCACAGCTTCACATAGTTATGCCATATAATTATCAAAGCCGACAGTGTTATACTGCCAACAAGTGTGCTACCTATGTGGACAAATTTTGTAATACCTACCTAAGCATTTTTACCTATACACACCGGGTCACAATAATAATTGTTTTAAAATAATTCACGGATATTAAAGAGTATATTGATTAGCTAATTCTAAATTATAATATTACCCTTACATTAATTAGTCAAATTATCGCTTTTTCAATTAATTTGCACGTTCTTGTAAACAATAAATAAGGGTTATATAGTGGACCTGGCCATAACGGCCACTAGTTATTAACTATATCCTTTGAAAATTTGAGAAAATCTGGGTTTCAAACCTTATAGTTTAATAGATCTGAGTTTCGAACCTTGCAAATTAATAAAAAGGTCTGAGTTTGAAAACTTGCAGATTAATAAAAAAATCCTACAAAATTGAGAAAATTGAGGAGATTTAAGTTTCGAATCTTGCAGGTTAATAGATCTGATTTTCAAATCTTGCAGTTTAATAAAAAAAAACCTACAAGAAAGAGGAAGTTGATGGATACCTTGT
Organism: Centella asiatica; assembly: GCA_014636745.2. Classification (NCBI taxonomy): domain Eukaryota; kingdom Viridiplantae; phylum Streptophyta; class Magnoliopsida; order Apiales; family Apiaceae; genus Centella; species Centella asiatica. The sequence continues at coordinate 56,364,370 of CM025780.1, forward strand.
AAATTAATAAAATAACTCTTTAAAATTGAGAAAATATGAGTTTTGATCGTGCAGATTAATAAAAAAACTCTACGAACCCTACAAGGAAAAGAAAGTTGATATATGGGTGTGTGAGTGTCTGCGAGTTAAGAGTGACTTGTTATGTGACCAATAATAATAATAAGGGTCGTATAGTAAACCTCTTAACTCATTTCTCTAGAATATCACAATGGAATGGGTAGTTACATCAATTAAAATGAAATTTTAATAAATTTATACTGCAGCTATTATTATTAACCCGAGGGAGTAATGAGAGTTCATACCCCTGAGCAATATTTCTCAAGTCCCAGCCGGATAAATTAGCAGTTTCTGTAAGTGCGATTCTCCACTTATCTACCTTCTTCTTCTCCTTCAGATCCATTTCGTCAATCACTAATTTCTCTCCTTCTTCATGTCTGGCGATTGCTTCTCCGAAACTCCCAATTTGTCTGCGAACATGAGACGGATCGACATCGAAAAACACGGGAAGAACCAATTGCCCAATTCTTCTCTTACATTCAATCATCCTCTCCAATTCCTCGAGACACTGTGTGGAACAAGCGTACCTTTCTGTGAAAACAACAATCGAAGTCCTCGACCGTTCGATCACCGATTTTATGCCGATCAACTTCTCCGGCGAACTTTCGTGATCGGAATCGTCCTTGAAAGCATGAATTCCGGCTTGACGCAGAGCTCTGTATAGATTATCGGTGAAGTTTTTGCACGGAGAACCTTCTCCTTCTTGTTGTCCATGGCGTCTGTAGAAGCTTATGAAGACGTCGAGCTGGTTCAAGTGCAGATTAATGGAGGAAGAAGAAGAATTAGTAGTGAAATAGTGATTATTTTTGGTGGTCTTAGAAGTTGTCATTGACAAAGATCGATGAGAGTAAAATGGAAGCAGACGACTTCACTGCGACTCTGTGTATCAGTGTTTGTAAGCCAAATTTTGTACGATTTTTTGTTTAGCATCAAATTTAAGTCACTTGAATATTGAAGTCTTACGCAGTAACATAATTATTCTTTCTGCACCACTAAACGATATCCGCTCAACTTTTTTATGTTAAAGGAGAAATGAAAGGAATCTGGTTGTTACTTTCGTTCGAGGGTACACCTTTAAATTAACTTAACGAATTCTATACGTAAATATAAACATGTGACTAGTTTCTTTTTCTTCTTCTTCTTTTTTTTTTTTCATTTTAAAAAAAGAAGAGATAAACAAAAATTTTCTAGTATTTACACGTGTCTGCTTGTGTTATTATTGATAAATCTTTTTAAAAAAATATATTAATATATCTGAATAGTAAGCTATTACATATATTGTCCTATACTCCTGTAGTCCTCTATATCTACTCAAATATGAATAATGCTCTAATATAACTATATTCACTCCATTCTGAAAGCTTAGCTCTTAATCAAGTCATTTTATTTTTTTAGAAAAGAACTCAAATTATAGAATTTTGTTTCATATACAACTTTACGTTATACACAAACATTTATACTTTATCAGAACAAATCAGAAATGATATCACTTTATCATATAAGAGCACTCGTCCCTATATTATTTGCAAATTTCTATTTTATAAAATAAAATGTTGCAACTCTAAAAATTATTTTTACATTAGAATTCTTAAAATAGAAAATTTATTAAAAAATTTGAATAATGAATCTTTACATCAAATGACTTATTATTCAAATTCCTATAATTTGTATGATAGTTGTATTGGTGTAATGGTTTTAAAAAAAGAAGAATTTCATATCTTGAGGAAGGTCCATATTTGAATTTGGTCATGGTCTCATGGACCAAACATTTTTATTTTTATTTTCATTTACATATGATAAATAACTACTGCTCCACAAATTAGAAACATATTACATCATATGAACCTGAACCTACAAGGACTTGACCTGAATTTAGTACTCCGTACTTTACAACTCCAAACAATCGCAAGTACCAGAAGACTACAATAGTACTAGGAAAAATGACTCCTCTGATGTTTATGCAATAACAAACGCAATAGAATAATTAGTATTTTCTCGAGCATAATTATACTAAAAATACTTCATTTTCTCGACATTATTTGTAACACATCTTTTAATATTGTAACACGTACTAATTAATAATCATAAAAGTTTTGCTCTTCAGCGCAACACTTATGACAATGAAAATCCGAACACTAAATTTTCATTATTAATATTATCTCAAAATGCATGACACGCAATACTTATTACAATGAAAATTCGAACACTAAATTTTCACCATTAATATTATCTCAAAATGCATGACAATTGAATCTCAAGGTGGATTCAATAATGAAGATTTAATTCTGCGATATTTATAGTGATAGTGGTTGCAGGGTCAAATATTTTAATTCTCATAATTGAGAAAATCAGGCGCCAATAGGAAAGTGTGGAACTGGAATAGGATGATCACTTTTTTGCTTGATAATTTTTGATATTGCTCTAATATTATCATCTTCATCTTGTGGAGGTTTGAATTTGCAGCTTCCTTTTGTGGTGATGGTGGTGTGATCACTAGCAACACCATCATCTTCTTGCGCAGCAATACGCGGCTTAGAATCCGTAAAACAAACAAGAAAAGTAACAAGAAAATTAGATATGAATGTCATCAACAAGAAGAAAAATAATTAATTACGAGAATTATTGACTTACCAAGGCAGAGGCAGAACATATAATAGTGACAAACGCATAATTTTGTGGTTACTTCCAAAGACAAGTCCTAGGTGCATACATAACATAAACTAATTATTTTTGTTGTGTCCAAGAAATGATTATTTAATAACTAATGAATTACTCCATGTTACCTTAAGGAGAGTATACAATATATATTTCCCATGATCTAAAAATATTTTTCATTTTTTTTCATTTTTGCTTTTGGTATATTTATGGAATACTGGAATTTATGTCAAGTTTAGTTTATGCAATGAGTAATATTGTAAATTACATGATATTTTTTCAAAACCTAATCGTTTATATAAAGACTAATACAGAAACTCGTATACAGTACAGATTGTATTATTAAATGTTTTTGTTTTTATTTTAAACTTGTAATTTTAAAAAAAAATAAAAATTAAGAATTACTTACATTGCTTTTAAGTTAGTTATATGATTAAATATTTTATTATCTATTTTTTCAATTTGAATTTCAGTCAAATTTTTAAATGTAGTGATTGAATGATGATAACGAATATATTTGGGTTAGGGTAATTATTAAGCTATTGAACTCGTGCACATCACTGGCATGTTAATTTGAATATTTTTAGCAAATTAATTTTTTTGATATTTTTTAATTATATAGATAATATATTTTAAAATGAAAGATATTGTGTTAATTAAAAATTTAAATTAAATTATTAAAGTTGAATATAAATATCACAAAAGAATATAATTTAATTATAAATATGTGTATCTTATTACACCATATATAAATTATTTGGATAATTAATTGGTTAAAATTATTATAGAACAAAATTAATATATTATTCACTCTATTATGAAATTCAAGTTCTCTTGGATTCTATTATGGTATTATTTTAGGATTTGAGATTATATGACAAAATTAATACTCCGTATATTATTCACTTTATTGTAAAATTAGAGTTCTCTTTGAATTTTATTATGAAATTATTTTATGATTTAAGGTTTTGTTATTTTTTACTTTAATTTTTTAAAATTTTAAGTGATGGATGATGTTCAGTACTCCGTATAAAATTAAGGAGTAAGCATCCAAATAAAAATATTAGATAATGCGTCAAAATTTGCAACATTTAAACAATGCTGCAGTCAACTAGATTTGTACAAAATTATTCAAAATTATATGAAATGCGAACGTATGAGGTAGGAAAATAAACATTAAATTCCCACCTTAACATAAAGAATGCAACTCACAATAAAAACCACATGTAAAGAAAGAACTACTGAATTCAAATCCATTCATAAACTGAAATCTGTTGAGTACCAGATTTAAATATCCCAATACCAAATCGACATTTTGATCCATGACTAAAACAATGGTCATTTGGCATCGAAAGAACTATACAAGTTAGACGTGAAAACCCAGAATTTACACCACCAAGTTTTTATATACAACAGCTTGATGCTAATAAATCAACCACGACCCGAATGTGTTCTCCCCGCTGTATGTCATGTAAAGGAATCCATCTTCATCCTTGTGTTCCTCATAAATTGCAGACAGCAAGGCAGCTGCGATAAAGGAAAATGGTCGATGAGACTAAAACACAATCGGTAAAGACAATAAAAATTTGAGCAGTTTCAACTAACCAGTTGGAGGTAGCATGTTTTTGACAAAGACAAATATAGCCTTTTCGGGACTAAGCTTGATCCTTTTTCGGACCACATAAACAAACTGTCCAATATTCAGATCGGCTGGGACAAGGTATCTGCGTACAACATGAGCAAGGGTGAGAAATAACAAATGCAGCTAAAAGCTGGGGCAATATTCTTTCCCATCTGCAGAACACCTCATCCAACTTTTCATATCTTATTGCACCAAATATTAGTCCCAATGGTCTAGAAGAATACAATATTTGAAAAGGAGATTCTACATAGCAAATAAAGTGCAGCTCAGATTTAGATACCAAACCAACTATAACTCAAACTGAAGTAGGATCTTGTTTAGAAAGGGTGGAATACAGAAAAATTAGAGATGGGAAGGAAGGTGTAATAGAAACATATCTCTGAAAAGAGAGAATAGAAGGTCCCAACATTTATTCTCAACACCAGTTCATCGTCGAATAGGCCATATATTGGCCTAGGACATTAGGAGCAAGTAAAATTAAGAAACCCTCTCCTAATAAACATCTACCTGTAGGTCCGATTACATTAAAGGAAATAAACTCCTAACTATAAATTATTAGACTTTTGGATCATTCTACCTAAGAATATCTAAATAAGTATATAGTATAACTACTAAAAGTAAATTGTTTAACTACTAATCTATTTATTTAATATATATATATATATATATATATATATATATATTAAATATTAACTAATTAATTCCTTGTGCATCACAGCGGTAGGCTACTATGAGCAACTTATCATATTGCCACTGCTGCATATCGCTTTAACGACTCGACAATAATGTTTATCAGAAAGATGTAACAAAAGGTAAAAAGAAACCTACTTCTTCTTATCAATGTCTGGAATATCACTTTTCTCAGCCTTCTCAACAATCACCTGCCCAGGAAACAGTGAGAACCCAATTTCAGATACAAATCAAATCCGTAAACAGAACTAACCACAAGTATGTCCTATACGTATTCTATCAGGATACCACATTGGTCATCTGGTACAAAGGAAACCAGTAAAATAAACATTATAGCTACAAATATCTACTTACGGGTATTCTATCAGGATACTTCTCCCTGATGCGAGTGGATTCTGCCTGCCTTTTTTCTGAAATAAAAAAAGAATGCTATATAATATAAAAGGAATGAAAAATATGTGGATAAGAACTTTATCTTTATTAATGGAAGAAATATGATGTAAAAATAGTAAATAAAAGGGAACTTATATCAACCTATACATCTATCCCTAAGAGAGGAAGCACTGAGAAAATTGGTATTGAACAGATACAACAGAGTATTCAAACGTTCACACTCAAAATACTGCTTTGAAGGCTCAACTTATACAAGCCGAATTGCAGGATCTGTAATCCATGGAAACTGCGAGAAGTCCTACAAGACTTTCACTATGCAAGCCAAGATCAATCTCGTATGTCATCCCTTATATAAGATGGCATCCATTAACAAAGAGTACCTTAAGACTGCAACTCAAATCCATATCTCTAAGATTCTGGTATTCCAAACTCATAGTAGTTGCCTAGAGCATAGATACTTAAAACAAGGACTTCCGATATTATGGCTGGGCAAACCGCAACAAGGAAAAATTAAAACATAATTCAATTCTACCACACCGACGGAAGCATCTATCTTTTACGATTACGAGACTTTCAACAAGAAAGCATTTACTTTTATGTGTCTGATTGCATAATAAACTCTAAACAAGGAAACAAATGAGTTAATTCCATTACATTTCTTAAAAGGTACAAGAAGATGGTTCCATGTATTAATTATTGCAAGCACTAAGAGAAAATCTCATCCGCATAAAAAATTCAAGCTTCTCATTCATTAACATCTCAACAATTGATTGAGATTTTTGCACTAAATTCGTCCATATCAAACACCTAATACGGACCTTAACCATCAATACAAATAATACAGACATATCCAAATTAATTTGCATAAATTTCAGAAAAACAGCAAAGCCCTCTCACAAACACGAAGAATATCGTAAATATACAGCAAAACAAAAGGTTTATGAACGAAAATATACCCAATGGAAAATCCTGTTTGAAGGTGCACTTCGCCATGGCAAGTCTCACGTTTCGGTTGCTCTCTGCAAATTTCAGACACCCAAAAAACATTACAACCACAAGAAACCCACTCCCACAAACCAAACATACAAAAAGATAATACTGCAAACATATTTAAAAAGATGAAAACTAATTACAAGTAACAAAATCAAGGCACTAACGTAAAAGGGTATCTTTCTATCATACCAAAGAAAGTAAAGAGATGGTGAATTGGGTTTTGCAGATGGCGATGGGTTGATTCTGTCAAAATCAATAAAGGGGAGAATGGGGTTTGGGAATGATATTGGTATATATAACTGGGAAACAAATTAAAAGGGAGTTTTAATAGGAGTGAAATTGATTTAATTAAAGTCTCTGATTCGAACACGAAATCTAGTTTACACGAAAAAGGAGATCATTGGGGTTTGCTCTGTTCTAAAGGAAAGTAGGAAACTCTGTTTTGGAATTTCTTGAGTATATCACGGCAAATATAACGGCGAGCGGAAGTTTTTACGGTGTCGTTTTATTTGTTGGAATCAAATCACCTTAATATATTGTTTTCAGATCGCGTGTACAAATAAATAGAGAATATATGCAATTGGTTGTAGACTAATGCGCGCCAACAAACTTCTGATTATGCATTAAATTACCACTACAAAACCAGTTAATTTTTTATTATTAGTTTATTCTAGATTATAACTTTTGGATGAAAAATGTTTGAGTCAATTTTAAATTAAAAGTCAAAAGTTAAATAAAAATAAGTTGTGGAATTAACAATAATTGTTTAAGCTAAAAGTAGTACTTCATTTTTAGTGTAGTATTATTTATAAATTTTAAGATTTTATTGTGATATGAATTTATAAAAATATCAACGTGTCAAAGTTTGTAATAAGAGCATATGATATTTCGCTTCAAAGTTTTTAAATGTAGAAATTTTACTTAATTTTGTAAATTTATTTTATGTGAACTGAAATGTATAAGATTTCGCAAACTTATTTTGTGTGAGTTGAAATGAAGGGGGAGAGTATAAATTATAACATTATTAAGTCAAACATAACAAATGAGATAACAGTGATTCAATTCAATATTATTATTTCACAAATCTTTTATTAGAATCATCTTAATATGACATCATTTCTATTAAGTAAAAAGATTTATATTTAATTCCCTAGGTGGAATAAGAAAAAACTGTTTTAAATTAAACAACTTTTAATATACATTATTTTATCTTTTATTTTCAATTTCTCTTTTCACTTGCTGCTACTCTTTTTATTCTTACCGAGTTACCTCACACAATTTCGTTGCTTATCAGAATCAATATGCATCCAAAACATTGACATAAAGCGTTTGCATTTCACCCCTAAAACATGTCTACAACATTGAATCAAGTTTAGTTGGAAGATTGGACTAAAAGAAAACACTTAAACTTCTGAAGGGAAAAAACACCCAATTCTGAGAATAGTATTGCTACAAGAACCGAACGAGGTACGAATATCTAATTTTTTATTGTGAATTTGTTTTTTTATCCAACTATGAACAAGAGGAATACTTTACACTAAGGGCACTAAATTTTTTTTGTTCATTTCGGGACATATGTTTTTTAGTTAATCCGATAGTATATTTGAACTCCGACTAATTTAAATTTGAGCTAAGTCGAATTTCATAAAGTAGAAAACTCTCCTCGTACTCATTTTCCTTTGTTGTGAGAAATGCATCATAAATATTGTGAAGAGAAATTTTGTGATTATTAAGAGAAATTTTACTTCTAATCTTATCATTAGTCAGTATTGTAAATTATATAGGCAAATAACGTGTTATTTATTTATTTTTGTTAAGTTTCGTTACTCATTTAATTCTTTAATTTTACAATTTTACAAAGTAAAAAAGCATGCAATATTAGTTGGAAATGAAGTGTCTATTTAAATATATCTTCTAAACTAATCTAGCGGGACATATAAGATTTAGGTTGTATTTGTTTAACTCTTAATACATCTTAACAGATTAAAAATTTGAACATATTCAGATGTTGTATCGTTCAACTATTTGTTTAGCTTACTACTTATCTCTTAATATATTCAGTTTTATCTGAATCCAATAAACCAGAAAAATAAAGTTGAATGAATTAAGAACAAATAAAATAATAAAATAGATTAATTCAAATATTTAAGACAAAATATTAAAGAAATAAATAAATTTATTTTCAGATTCAGACATAAATACTTAACTGATTCAGTAAATTCATATTCGATGAATCTATTTAGATTCAGACATTTAATGAAACAAACGAAACTTAGTCGACAAAAAGTTTAATCGGTAAGATTTGAATAATTCTAATTGAAATATTGAAATTCAAATCTGTGTTGATAATAATTTATTTATTTTTGGATAATTCTACACTCTAAACTTCTCCCGAGTTCCTTGAGTACGTTCCTGACCAAGAACGTTAAAAAGAAAAACTATATATAGAGAAGACCCGACTTATATAGTTATATTTAGGTCAAGAAAAGGTTTGATTTTGTGATGGAACTTATAAACAATAAAGGGGGAAAAACGCATAGACAACTGGAAAGTGAATTCAAAACCAAATCGATAAGAAATCAAATATTCAAATTTGTATATCTAAATTTTAGATAATGGAACAATCAAATTCATTCGATTCCCAAAAAAATTTAAACTCAATTTGCCAGATCTCATCAGAGTATGAAATTCCAGCTTTTAAATTATGATGTGATTTTATCAAAATTTGATATAACAAAAGTTTTATTTCATTATTATTTTTTGTATTTTGTGATATTAATATTTGCAAAATTAATATATACTATATTCACCACAAATTTAAATAAATTTCATAAATATGATTTAATAAATTTCAACTTTAACTACCTTCAAGGTGATTGAGAAAGATTTAAAGAATCGAATCAATAAAATTACAATAATATACAATCATAATAAACTATATTATAATCACAGTTGACATCATAATAAGATGTCAACTATAAATAAAATTATCGCAATTAATCAATTACAGTCAAATTGATAATTTCTAGCAAAAAAATATATACATATATAATAATAGAAATCTACACCAACTACGGATGAATTTGCTATGCCAGTAAGTAGCATATACTATGTGCGTTCGTCCCAGATAAAATGTACTCCCTCCTTTCTTAAAAAAAAAAAATATATTTAAACTTTTGATAATTATTAATTTTGCATATTTGATCAAGAATTAAATATACAAATCATAAATTTTTTTCACCAAATTTGTTATGAATCTTTAAGTTATAAAGAAAATTATAAATTTTTAATTAAAAGTTTTTAATTTATCGTAAAATAACAAAAAAAAAATTAAAATATACCTCTTTTTTTTGAACGATACACAAACTCTAAGGTGCACTAAAATTTTATTTAAATATCTTTTTTTATATCTTTTTAATATTATTAATATATTCAAATGCTATAGTTTTAACTATTTTAAAACTTTTTAAGAAATAAATATTTAAAAATAAATTTTAAATATGTCAAACTCTGTGTCACGTGCTCTAAAAAAGATCGAGTGTTACAATTTTACGTGAGACAAAGGAAATAATACATGCGTCCAAGGAGTTGTACCAAAGAAATTAAATTGGTTAGCATAGAAAAGCAAGAATCTTTAGTGGTTGGGTTTGAAATTCAAATGAAGGAGAGTGTCACGGTATTAGCATGGCAATATATATTGCAAGTTCTCATAATAATAAATGCAAAATTGAAAGCATCCAGATTTGCTTCAGTCTCCTTTTTCATCGTTTATAAGCTTTTGAATTAATATGCTCACCTCCTTTCCTTGTTGGGTGGTTGGCATATTCAATGCACCCCGTCCCCCACCCCCACCCCCTACCACCTCCTTCTCATAAACCAGTAACCTCCATTCCCTTCTCTCTCTCTTTTCACTCCTATATATACACACATAAATATATATTTTACACACACATGTATATAATTTTCACTATATATAACAAGTATTCTTATCTAATTTGTGACCTTTTTTTTTATATACAGATGGGGTTGTTCAGATGAAAATTGTGAATCCGCCGCTGACTCCGGATATGATGAGTATAACAATTGAGAATACGAGATGTTGGTGCGGTTCAATTTGAGAGCGGTGCTCTACAAGAATAGAGCTCTGTTATTTGATTGAGCCGTGCCAATATCACGTACGTAAACATAACTACTCTTCATAGTATTAAACATCTGTCAAGGTAATTTTTCTTGGCCTATAATTTCCATAGAGAATTATTGGTATATTATTAATCTCATTATGTTGTTATTATGTTTGTTTCGACTTAAATATCGAAAATTTTAGATTACGAAAAAATAATTTGTACTATAAAAATTTAAACAAAAACAAACCAGCCTTCTATATATTGCAACTACAATTCTCCTGGAACTTCTCCCGGTATGGTCATTTTAGAAATGGAAAAGCTGTTAGAATTTTCATTTCAAATAAATGACTTTTAGATGATGTCTTATGCGTGAATGTAATTTTTTGGGATTGTCTTGGGTTGTTTTGTAATATTATCAGAGTTTAAACAAAATTTCCACTTATCAAAAGAATTTCAATGCCAGCAACATACCAATATTTATTCATGTATGGAATAGCTATATATGTATATTATACTAGTGTCCTACTGGAGTTTTTAATTCCTATTTTTGTTTTTGGGTGTAAGTATATCAACTACTAAATCCTATTTAATTCCTTTTTTTTTTTTGGTAAGTAAGGAACTTCTTCTTAGTTCTATATCAACTACTAAATCCTTTTCTTCCCATTTCTTAATTCTTTTCTTGAAGTAATTAAATTTCCTTATTTAGTTCTATTTCTTAAATCCTTTTTTTTTTGTTTGGGGAAAAAAGAAAAGGTAAATTCTCCTCGCCCTACGCTCAGATTAAGCGGTGGAAATGTTCTAACCATGTTCATCAACCTCAGCTATCTAGCTAGGGTTTTCTTTTCATGTTGTAGCCAATATTTTAAAAAATGTTAGGTGGACTCATCGGTAAAAAAAATTTTAGTACTCAAACAAGGCTTTAATCAGAATTAATCAAGATTAAACAAAGATAGACAGGATAAAGCGTAAACAGTAGAAGATCGTTTAGTGTCCATTCGGAGAAATTAATCGGTCTAGCCGGAAATTTTTACAACTATGGTTCCAGCTATATGTACAGCTTGTTTGTAACTCCATTAAAACTAACTTTAGAGAAAAACTTATTCTTTTTAGTCCATTCCAAAAATTATAAATACATCATTTATCACGAAATTCCTCGACAGGAGTAGTTAATAATGTTGCTTTTTGCTGAGAGTTTCTATGAGACATACTGTTGTGTGGTGTAGTAGGTAAATGAGTAATAAATTTTGGAAGCATAAAAAACTTTAGGTTTGATTTGGTTTATTTGATTGCGTATATAAATAAAAGGTGCTTCACTTTTTTGACAAAGTGGGATTGGGTTGGTGCAATTAAATGCTCTCTAGCTTCATCTAATAATTATTAATCCCATTATTAATTCCATGCACTCCCTCCGTTTTTTATTAATAGCTTTTTTAGTTCAAATCATATAAAACAAGGTTAACGATTAATAAATACAAATATATTAAATTTATTGTTGTTATACCATACTTGCCATTATTTAATTTATATAAAAATGAGAAATTCCATATTATTGAAATATGTAAAATGTATTATATGATTAAAAAAATTTATTTTTGTCTTGAAATGTAAGAAAAACAAGTAAAGAAAAAAAAATTAAACTTTAAAAAAATAACTAATAAAAAATAGAGAGGAGTATATAAAACCAAATCCAAAGACATTCTACAGAGTTCCTTCACATAGCTAAAAAGGAGTTCTATATTTTTTTTGTGTTCTTTTTCTCTTTTCATAACTTATCAAACCATATCGATGCCAAAGTTAGATAAAACAACACACAATTGCTAATATATATGGAGCATATATGTAGTTAGGTTGATAATATATATATATATATATATATATATATATATATATTTTTTTTTTTTTTTTTTAGTTCAAACCAAAACTTTAAAGAGCTTAGAGAACTAAATAAGGATATTAAATGTTGTCACAGGAATCCTGCAATCAATAAATTTACAGTGGACTGACAGATGGAAACCAAGAATCTTTGCAGTGAACTGTATGAGCTGATATATGTCCATATGTGTGCGCACACGTGTATATGTATGTATAGAGAGTCAAGAATTGAATCACTCATTAAATTACATAATGACAATCTAGTTTGTTTAATTATATATTAGACGATTATATTATTGTCAGCTCAACTATTAGACGGTTGCTGATTTATTTTTATTTGTTCAACAATTAAGTTGGTGATAATTCAAAATATTGTCAAATTATCAAATATATTGAACAACTATATATAACTTCACAGACTTAGTTGTGTAAGGATACAACGATCGTCATTTATGTGTGCACACGTGTGTATGTCAAACGACCAACAACAAATTAATTGGGGCGGATGAATTTGATGTCAAACTTATAAAATTCGTTGTATGCCAACAGTTGGAACTTGACTCTACTGTGCTAAATTCTGTAACATATATCTGCAGTCGTCGTAGTTAATTAATTAATTACTGTTTAGTTCCCAGGAGAGATATGAGGAAGAAACTGAAGGCTCAACTTGAATTACTTGCATTGTATCTATGTATATATAATTTATATAAACAGACACATGCATATGTATTCAACACATGAATATTACGTAGTAGCGACAGCAGCACATGTAAGTCAAGAAGACATTACCTTAATTTGAATTCACTACAAAATGTTTCTTGCATATATGCATATGTAAAAGACGGGCTTGGCCAACCGACTCTCTCAAGTTTCTTGTTTTTAAGTCTGTCATTTTTATTTTATTTTTATTTTTGTTACCGATGATGCCATTACCTAAAAATTGGCACTCACCCATCAATTATTTTGCTATTTATAAAATTTAAAATTCAGATATCTCATCAATTAATTTGCAGGGTTTTTATTAACTTTCAATTATTTTACAGAATTTTGTATTAACCTATAAGATTTTAAAATTCTAACATTCTCACTTTTCAAACGATATAATCGATAACCAATAAGATAATCTATCATTTTTGTTGTCCTTGTTTGAAGTCAACTCTACTGTTACATTGAATGTAATACGGAGTAGTATATTAAGGTTACATCTATTATGTATTTAAAAGTACAAATATATTTTTTTATGTCATAATTCTGGCATTTTTTTCCCCTAATATTACCATCTTCAAACTTTTTTTATTCCATTATGCTCTTTACCTAATCAACTTCTACTTTTATTAAATACTCCTAATCCACTCCTACATTACTCATTCATATTTCTATTAGAAATTATGAAATCCATAATTAAAATTTTAAAATAAAATATATGAATATAATATAATAAATAGTTTTATATGCATGACTAATGAAATTATGAACAAAAAATTAAACGTGATATTTGATAGTTTAATTAACATAATTATCGTGCATATTTAAAATTAATTCCATGAAATAAGTACAACAATTTTAAGTGTATATTAAGTAACTTTGAAAAATATATTATCATAACTAATTATTTTGAAGTATATATATAAACATATTATAAATTATACAAATAAAATCAATGTTTCGATTAAGGTTATATCGTTTGACTCAAAATATTATTTGTTTTATTAGTTGAGAGATTCTTGTGCATTTATTTTATTTTTGGGGTTACTAATATTTATCATCATTATTTTGTTATAATTATTTTACTTAACATCTTCAATTATAATCGATTAAATTGTGATTTGATTGATTAGGTTTATTCGTTTAATAATTGTCCGGTGGATTATGTTATATGTATTTATTATATTTTATTTTAGGTAATAATTGTTTAGATTTACCATATATTTCAATTTTATTTTCTAAATAGTTTGTAGTTTTAATATGATTTAAACACATGTTCTCTAATGATATAAATATTTTAAATATTTTTTATATTTTATTTTTGTATAATCTCTCTAACTTTGTATGATATAAATGTTTCAAATACATTTTCAAATTTATATCTATAATATATATGAGTAAGTGTAAGATAATATATTTTAATTATAAATTTAATTATAAATTATGTTGACTTCACTTCAATTAATTAAAATTTTTATCAACTTAAAGAAATATTAATGAATAATTTAAGATATAGTGTTAAACATTATATTCATTACAATTCTTACGTACTATATTTTATTTTTTGTTCTTTTTAATTCTATTATCAAAATTATAAGTTATATGTGATAAAATTATTAATGAATATGATACCATTATATTGATAATAAAATATATAAAGATATATATTAATTATGAATAAAAATGTAGGTGATCAAATTTGAATTTACAAAATTAATTTGATTTGGTCAAATCATAAATTAGTAATACTTGATATATGTGTTAAAAATATTTTCGTATCGTACAATCTAAATTAAGTTAATTCATACAAATTTGATATTAAACAACAATTTAATATATTTTGTATTAATTTAAAATATAGAAAATATTAAATTACTATTATTAACAAAATATTTAAATTAAATAATAAAATTAAAACAACCCATATATTACACAAGTTGTGAGCTAGTTAAAATAAAGTATGACATGTGTAATGAAGAAGGAACGATCAGAAAGGACTCATTCATCGTCAAATCAACATCTACGTCATAATAACTTACGAATATTTACAAGACGTATAATTATATTAACTAAGATTAAAATAATCTATACAAATTTTAATTATATTTGATATTGAGCTAATATGATTTTAAATGGTCTTAATCTACGGATCTTAAATTATTTATCTAATAATCTGCAAACAAAACTACTTTCGGATAGAATCAAACTTGTAGTTTCAAAAGTCAAAATGACAATGAACACCTTAACTACTAGATTATCATCTTTAGTCTCTGTTAGAATACTGTTATGATAACGTTTATCGTTGAAACTTGTTTCAAGTGTTTATCATAGATAACCATATGTCCCGCTATTTTGATGTGAACGGATTTTAAAATTAAACGCACATTAGTTTCATTTTAAAATATTTTTTAAATCTCAAGATTAAATATTTGATATATATATAAAATTTAATATCTTAATATTATGAAATTCATACTCTTTATTGCATTTGAAAGTGGTTTTGAATATTAGTTCTATCACTAATTTAAGCTAGAGAGATTTATAATTAAATTAACAAAAAAGTTTTTCAGTAGGTGTACTAAACGGAAAATAATTTTTGTGCAGTTTGCGTAAGTTTTGATTCATGTGCGAGCTATGTTATTATATTAATGTTACTATCTCAAACCATTATGTCACAATCTGATGTCATTATTTTATTATGTGAGACCATTTTGTTAGTATCAACAGTGTAATTTTTTATAACAAATAGTAGCATTGCATATATAACACTAGACTAGTTGATAACATAAACTTAAAGACAATAGTTGCAACATCTACATACTAAGTGCCCCAGCCGCGAAACAGACGCTGATTCAAATTATGCATATAATATCAAATACGAGGCCCAATACATCAAGCCCGATGCAACTCTAACTACCTACAATCAATCGGACTGGGTATCCCTGGTCCAACAGGCCCAATGAGGGGAAACTCTCTCCACTAACCAAACCTTCTCGGTCGAAACCTTGTTTGTTTATCCATACTCTCCTTAGGCCGAAATGTTATGATTTTTATATCATTGTGTAAAATACTAGAGGAGAATAATCCGTGTTAACAATTTTATTCTGTGTCCAAAAAAACAAAATCAATTTTATTCTAACATTTCACATGTATCGTAGTTATATTTACATACTATATTTCACATAATTTAATGTAGGTGCTGATTTATATAGTGGTAGAGACTAGTTCATCCTGTTTTCTTTTCCTTTTAATACTCATATTAGTTGATGTTGTTTCAAAGGCATGTCTAAACTATTTATTTATAAGATAGTCACGTACGATCACATCTTTTCACATAGTATAAGTTTTTATAGATTACAACCAAATTATAAGTAGATGTTATATTCGTATGCATGAGTCAATTCTAACAGTAACCTCCTATGTAACAAAATATTACATACACAATAAAATTTGAAGGCAACAATTAAATTCAATTTTATAATTTTAAAATTCGAGAAAAATGCACCCCTCTCTCCCTAAAGGCCTCACGGCAAGTCTCTTTACCTGTAACCTGTTCTCTTCCTTGAGGAGTAACAAATTAACCAGACCAATTCTTCATGGACAAAAAGAGTATACTAAATTAAGTAGATAGAATATTCATTTCCAATAATAGACATCAATAATAGTGTTTCGGGTATCATTAAAAAATAATCTTTAAGGTGTTTTGAGACTACAAATGGCAATCCAAAATCGTCACGTAAACATTCCAACACCAACGTCACGCCTTAATAGTTAGTAAGGTGGCGTTAGATAATGATCAAAGAACCTAATAGGACAAAATTTCACCCACGAGAACCTGGATATAAATAGTGCAGAAAATAATAATATGAAAAAGATAATTCTTAGCGGTGAGATAATACTTTATTCAACTCAATTTTAATCATCAAATATAAAAAAAGACGATGAAATAGACATTTAAACATTTACACCCATCACAAATTGTGACAAACGTAAACTTTAATTTTTTCATGTCTACGTAAAAAATAAAATTGAGCATATTTATTGATTGTCGTAATTTGTCCTTCATTAATAATCATTTAACCATTTTCAGTACTTTTCCTCGTACATTTCTAAGGATAAAACACTACGCCACTACTCAATATCAATTATTTGAAATTAAAAATTTTGAATACACAGAAGGTATGCTTGTTATATCTAAAAAATTAAAGAATTTCGGTGTTATGAATGTGTGTATGTAAAGATACGAAAAATCTTATACCTTATAACTTATTGTTTAACTAACCGCACTTGCCAAAACATTAGGGATTTTTGTTTCTCAAATTAACCTCGACATAATTAGTGTCATTACTGACAAAACGATACATTTATATAAGAAAAAAAAGAGGTACTTTTACAAGATTCCGCAAGATAATTAAATCCAATAATTTGATCGTTATTTGAATAAATAAATTCAATAAATGAGAACATATTACGAATGGAATTTTGAAAATATGTGGATAGGTTATTTAATTTATCGTTTAGTTAAAAAAATTATATTGAATTGCATTTTATGTAACAAAATATACCGAGAAGAAAAAATTAAGTTATTTTGTCGTTACGTAAAGAATTTAAAGAGCATTATAACAAACATTAGGGATTAATTAGAACCGAATCTTGTAATGGCGAAAAAGTATTTATTACAGAATACTAACAAGAAAATAAGTTATTTTATCGCTATATAAAAAACTCAAAGAACACTATAACAAACATCATATATTACCTAGATTCGAATCTTGTAAAAACTAAAAAGTTTTTATAACAGAATACCGACAAAAGAAAATAAGTTACTTTATCGTTATGTGAAGAATATAAAACATTATAATGACATTGTCAATTTATTTGTTCTCTATTACTTGTAATTAAAGTCCAAAAATCTTAAATTAGTCCATGTTTAACTATGCTTAACTAACCAAGCAAACAAACGACCATGCATTGAGATTAATCACAACTGAACGTGTAATAGAAAAGTTTGATATTGTGAAAAAAAAAAAACGTATTGAAGCATTCATGAAAAAATATATTCTCTTTCTTCCAAAATTAAAAATATATTTTTCTTTTAATATTATATCATTTATAAATATTAAGATTTCATTTGTAATATGAATTTTAAAAAATATTAAAATATAAAAGTTTGTATCTAAGAATATTATTTGTATATTTTATGGTATTCCACTTTAAATTTTTTAAAAATAAAAATTATCACTTTAATTTTAAATTATAGAATTTTATAATCTTATTTTTGTGAACTAAAATATATATTTAATCTTGAAGCAGAGAGAGTATGATTTTTTTTTTTTTTTAACTTTCTTTCCAGTGCATTATAATAGATGAACTACGCTGTTGCAAACTCTGCTCAAAGCTCGTAACACGCAGTCGTTTTCAACTGGAATAGTCCTTTTTCTTTGTTTGTGAAGTTAACTAGAATACTCTTCGATCACTTGCCTAAACATTATATTGTGAAATTCATAAACATATCATTTTCGTTTTAAAGTTAGAGTCTTAGAGATATTAAATTTTAAAATTATTATAATCAATAAATGTTTTGAATACAAATGATGTACTGATTAAAGGTTTTATTGTAAACTATACTAATTGTATTAACTGAAATTAACATTAATTTAAAATTAATATATCATCATTTGATTTAAAAAATTAAACAAAAATCCATTCATTCCAAAATGCATAATATTTGATTTTTTGCATGTATTTTTAGATGAAAATTAATACGTTAAATATTTTATTTTTTAAAAATAAAAATAAAAATCAAAAATCAAAAATATTTTATAGGAATATTAATATAATATAAAATTACAATTATATAAATTATTTAACATGTACTAAATTTTACATAAATTTATGTGAAAAAAAGTCAAATCTCGTATTTTAAAAGTGAGATAGTATAGTAAATTGGCAGAAGAGAGCGACAATCAGATTATTAAAACATAAACATACCATAAATTAAAATTAACTTGAGTCTGCCGAATAAAGAAAAACTATTATCTGTTACATAAGGATATTACACTTGCACCGAACAAAAAAAAAAGGAAAAGCAAAAATATCAGTCAACTAAAAAACGTAGTACACATAATGATTTTTTTAAATTTTTTTTTTTTTGGGGCGGGGGGGGGGGGGGGGGGGGGGGGGTTACAAGTACACATAATGATTTAAAGATCCTAACAGAACACCCATGTAGCGTTAAAAATTTTGGATTCTGTCAAATCTAGACTACAGTACCACCTTTTACCTTTTATTTTTTCCCTAAAAAAAGCAGGGAAAAAGATTATATTATTATGATTATGGTTCAATAAAACCAGTTCTCATTAAAATTTCATTTCTCACCCTGCATAACTCTCTTCCTTTGAGAGTCCCCCCAATTCCTTCACACATGGAATGAGCAGCAGAACCCCTTGCCAGCCTCTTTGCTACAAATTCATGTGGTGGAATCAACTCCTCACCAAACTCATCATCAAAAAAATTACTTCCCCCCTTCTTTGGTGCAACTGCAATCTCAATTGCACCGGTACTGAAATTCCCGGGTTGGTCAAAATTCCGTTTTTTGGACCAATCCAAGATTTTCACTGGTGCAAAAGTTTTATGATGACTAGAAAAAAAAGTCTTACCATCATTTTTCAGACCCTCCGCCATGGGAATTCCTTGTTCTTGATGCCATGCTGAAGAATTGTCGTCGTCCTCCACCGCCACGAAACAATTCCACACATCTTCTTCTTGAAATTCTTCCACTTGCTGATCTTGCTGTTTCTTCATGTTGTTGTTCATGGATGATAGAATGATAGATAGATAGTGAAGGGGGTTGCAAGAGAAATGAAATGGGGGTGTATATGGTGAATGTATATACTGTAATAAATTACAAACTGATTGCTGATGAGTACTTGATGACTAGTGCTCTCTATAAATAGTACTACAGGATGACTGTCTTCTTCAATTTTTTGTTTTTTTCCAATGCAAAATATAAATTTACAATGAAAGTATTTATTTAAATAATTAAACGCAGAAAAGAAAATTCACTTTATCTCTAAAGGGAAAAGGAAAAACCGTGTGCCAAATATTAAAAGAAAAAGAATAATACATACATACACATATATACATAATATATATATATATATATATAGACACATACCCAGACACATACACATGTGCGTATACGGAGAAATGCTATACATATGTAAAGTTATACAACATATGGAACAAGAAAAATAATAATCACAATAATCATATATAAATTCAATTTTGTATATTATTCTCTCCGTTGGGCAACAAGAACGTTTGACCTTTTTAAAATTACACAATCTGTTATTTAAAAAAAAATTGTAAACAACTGCATATAGTGATTATACTCTGAATTATATGAAGAGCAGTTTAGTCAGTTATGTAATGTATTTATTATTACCAAATTATGACTATTTTACATTCTTTTTTCTTTTTCTGCAAACGTAATACAACTCATTTTTTCTCTCATTCGACACGCACACTAAGATAATTCCTCTATTCATAAAAGAGAGCTACACGTACTTCAATTGTTTAAGATTATGTTTGATTAGATAAAATGTATTAATATGAGAATGAAATAAGTGAATAAAAAGAAAATTAGAGGTGAAAGATAAATATCACAAAATTATGAGAGAAATATGAGAATGAAAAAATGATAGATAGTGTTTAAACTTTTAGTTATGATGGAATAAACGATTTTCATTTAGGTGAGTGAGTTTAAAAATATACATATTTTTTAGGAAAATAATGAAGTAAGGAATGAACTTTAAGTCTAATAAATAATGTAAAATTCATTTCATTATATTAAACCAAATACAAAATAAGTAGTTATTTGAAATCATATGATCAAATTCACTATAAAGTTCACAAATACTTTTACTACATGCAAATTACAATAATTCAAACTATATAATAAAATAAACATCTGATATCTTGACATTTTTAATATATTCACAATGTAATATCAAATTTAATTAGATTTTATAATCATAACGCAAATAAATTCAAGTATGAATAATGTACAGTATATATTATGCATCAATAAAATTTATTATGGCCTTATCCGAAACTTTCTAAGTCAGTTTCCACATTTTGCTGGGCAAAACTGCAAAACTCCAAACGCCCACAGAATAAATATGTATAGGTGGTGTGATTTTGTGAGGAGAGAGAAACAAGTAAATATGCATATTGCAACAAAGTTGCAAACAAAAACAAAAAATACTGAAAAAAAAATTTCTTTCTTTTTTTTCCGGACAGTTGTGAAGATGATATATATACTTTTTTCTATCTTCTGATTTTGAACTTAGCTGGAAGAGTTCCAATTGTGGTAATTTGCAGTAAAAATTAAAAGTTAAATCATAGACAAGACAATATATGTATGTAATGTAGTAATTGGTTAAGTTGGTTAAAATTTAAAAGGTGTACCTTGAATACTAATCTGATGTACACTTTTTGTTTCACAAGAAATATTATTTTTAAAAATGAAATTTGTTTCACAAGATAAGTTATATGTATTTTAACATTTTTATCATCAATTTTTTATTACAACAAATTTGATTTTTTTTAATTACTTACAGATTTAGATGTGTAATTTTAACATTATAAAACTACATAAATTTTGCTTGTTCCATGGGAGTATCATTTGACTTTAAAAAGTCAAATATGGAATTCGCACAAAAATATTTAATATATTTTTATTTAAATTTTTTGAAGTCGATGTCTCTTATATTTAAAATAGAGAGAATATATCAATATTAGGTAGAAATGAATTGACTTACTACAATGATACTATGAATCATTGTTGGTGTAGTAAGGTATTTACCATAAAAGAATAACAATTATAATAAAAAGATTTCCTTATATCATAAATAAAAACGTGGCCGCGTAAAAAATTAAATACACAACGGGCTTATTCCCGCCCGCAACCCCTTATTTAAACCCCGCCCAAACCCCTTCTTCCTCCTCATTTCATTTCTTCAATCCCTCTCCGTTTCTCTCTCTCTCTCTCTAGGTTTTAGTTTTGATAATCCCTCTCTCTCTAGGGTTTCTCTATCTAGCACCATGAAAACAACAGTCTCAAGCTCTACCGCATCATCATCATCGAAGAAAGAAGATGCTTCATATTACAGATACCTAAGACCCGGCGCTTTAGCCCGAATCCGAGATTCAAAATTAACTGCCAAATCGAAAAAACAGAGTCTGATGGCTTTGAATTTGATCGATCTCTCTTCAATTTCAACAATTTCACAGTCGCAGCAGCAAAGCCAGGACCTCATGGAGGAAGTCCCTTATTTCCCTTTGCGAACGGGTCAGACACGTTGCTTTCATCGGAAGAAGTTTTCGGCTATTGCCCCCATTTTTTCTGATATTCAATCTTGATTGCTATGAGGATTACTCTGTCTAGTTGGGGATTTACGTTTTATTCTTATACGAGTATTTGATAGTTGTAGGAGAAGAAATACGTGAATTGAAAGCATATGATTCTTGTTATCTGTTGTTATACATTTATTGGTATAGTCTAGTGATTGATTCAATATAGTGTGGCGTTTGTTGTTGTTGGAAGTTTTGAAAAGATTTAGTATTTGGTTTAAGACCTACTTCATTTGAATTACCTTTGTTTATGAAGATGGTAAAATGGAAATAATTAGAACTGCTTGGTTAGGTTCTTCAATTATGAAAAGCGTAGTCGAAACTTTTATTGGTGGCGGCGCATCTAATATTGTGAATTAAGGTAATAAAATTGCATTTTTTTATTAGGTTCTTAACTTGCAATCTGGGGAATTGATTTCACAGATATGAATGCACACAGTTGTACCTTTGCTCATGAAATACATTCTTTTTTATATTGTTGTATTATAGCAAAATCTTGAATGGAGAGATGGAAAATGTTTTGTTCCTTTAGCTTCAATTTGTTTTTAAGAAAAAGACACATGGATAAAAGAAGCACATGATAATATGGACTGTTTGGTGAGTCTAAATTTGGGAGAAGGTATGGAGGGAGAAATGTTGGAGCCTTCCTTCGAATATATATATATATATATATATATATATATATATATATATA
>CM025780.1:56392191-56418272 GCA_014636745.2 Centella asiatica
AAAAAACACACACACACACACTGCACACACAAAAAACACACACACACACACACACTGCACACACAAAACACACACACACACACACACTGCACACACACACACACACACTGTACACTGGCGGAAGGACACACACACAAAACACAAACATATTGAAAATATTAAAAATCAAAAAACAAACTGAAATTTTAAAAAAAAAAATTATAATTTCGAAATTAGAAAGACTTACTTGATTTGGGGCGGTAAATAGCAGAATCAAGCGGAAGGGAGTAAAATTTGGAAGTTGTTTAGATGGAAGAAGAAGAAATTTTTTTTGGAAGAGAAAGCAAGTAGCGGCGGAAGGAGAGAAAAAGAGGGGAAATAAACAAGGTTGGGCGGAAGAAACAAAGAAAGAAACGGCGGACGAAACAAGGAGCAATTAAAAAAAAAAAAATACCCCTTCCGCTACTAACACTGGCGAAAGGGAATTTTTTTTTAAAAAGGGTTATTTTTTTTTAACAGTTGTAAAATAATTGTTGACTAACATAGAAAGTCCTGCATAACATGAGTTTATTTTTAATAATTATTTTTTTTACTCTTTTGATAGTTTTTATGTTTTTAATGTTTGAATATAAATTTTCTTTTATTGGTAATTATATTTACCTTATCTCTTGTAGTCATTTTTTTTATAATCATAGTATTATAATGATTTCAAACATTATTGATGTGATAGGATAATCAGATTTGGGGTTAATTTTGGTGAATTATGATGAAGGTATTAAAACGTGGGAATGGATTGATAAGCCTTGTGATTCTCCAAGGAATTCTTGCATTACTGCCTTTGTTTTGTTGATATCGAGTTTGCCGAGTAGCCACGCGCCAGGGACTACGCATGACGCACTAGGGAATACGCTTGACGCGCCAGAGACTAATAATCACGTCGGGGACTAAGCCGAGACACGCATCGGAGACTAATACGCGTATCGGGGACTAATACGCGTATCGGAGACTACATGCATCGGGGACTAACACATCAGGGACTACCGACGTCAGCAGCAAGCGAGTTAATCTGTCGGAGATCCGGAATGACGTCATCAGAGACTATAGTCTCCAAAAGCTGATTTTACCGGGTTTATAGTTTTGGTTATTTATCGTATATATTATTTGTTTCCTAGATTAAATTAAATTATTTACTTCCTTTATTAGATTAGATATCTTTCAGTATTGAAATTCTTTCCATTGTAAATTCTTTCCAATTAGAATTTAGGGATCTTAACAGCTTATAAATAGCTGCTTCTATTGTATTTGAATAGAGAGAGTTGGATTTGATTAATAAAATTCAGAAGTATTCTGTAATTTTTCTCATTGTTTGTGTGAATAAACAAGATCCTATTCGTGTGATTCGAATAGCCTTGAACGTGTGATTCGTTCAGGAACCCTAAATTAGCTTATTGTGCGTATATCAATAGGTTGATTTAGTTATCCGAGGTTGTAGGCTTTAACACCCTACATCAATTATGATTATAATACTATTTTATTATAATCATAATATTGTACTTAATTATTTCAAACAATAACTAATAATCATAATAATTATAATATTTTACTATACTCATACTATTAATCATAGTGTATAATCATAGTATTCTAATTATATCCACCGATCAAATACATCAGAAAATCATACAATTACAATTAATATAATTTAAAGGTCAAACACGATCACGCCTCTTCTTCATCATCGTCTAAATCTAATGTGCTATGTTGAGACATTTGCGAGCGTATCTCCATTACTTTATCATGATTTCTCTTATCATGATCAGTGTATTCTTGACATATAGCACATTTTCGCAGCCTTTTTGCAAATTGAATTTGTTCAATTCTACTCTTAAATCTTGTGACCTTCTTACGACCCTTAGTTTGTGACTGAATAGGTGGAAAATACTCATCTTCTTCGTCAATACTACCACCTTCCATGTGCAGCTCCTTCGATCTGCTCCCACCTTCAACCGTGTCATTTTCTTCAATCAATCTTGACTTACTTATCCATGCTTTCTCCTTCATAGCAGTTTCAAGACCATGCACGTAAGACGATTGCGATGTCGATCCAATTGCTGCAATTTCTTGATAAACCCTGTTCAAATGATTGTACCGTATTGTACTAATATCACCGACATCAGAGTTTGATTCAGCATTTACTTCATTTATGTAAACAGGATCAACATGAATTTTGTTTGCATTTCTCGTCCACCTGTCACAAATCAAAGACATTGGAATCTCATTTATGCTCTTGAAGGTGATATACCTCAAAATATGTCTACAAATCATGTCGCTGTGCTCAAAGTGTTGGCATATGCATGTCACATTGTCGGAATCCCCGTGTTTAACGACAACGTAATAATATCGTCGGTTTTGTGGTACCTCCTCATTGAAAACTGTATATCCCTTTGTACCACCGACCCCAAAATTCTGAATCTTACGACACGTTAACTTTTGACCCTCATAGAACTCATTCGAAAAGTCTTTAAAAATATTCTTCGTATATACAACTGCCGCATGCTTCTCCAATAAAGTTCCGTTACGCAAATTTCTTGTCTTGTACTCAGTTTCAAGATCTTGCTTTCTCTCATTCAAGTATTGTTTCTCAATGGCTATTTGTGAATTAATCACAAAATCTTTCAAACCGGTACAATTATTTACGTATTGATCAAAAAAACTGTTCATGGATTCACTTCTCCCGGTTGTAGTCATCCCTGCAGCAAAATATGACTTTGAGTATGCTCCGATCCACTTCTCCTTTACATTATACATAGATTGAAGCCACTCGTGATGTTGTAAATCATATTGTTCCACCAATTTTGCCCACCTTTCCTCGAATTCGGCAGTTGTCACTGAATACAAACACCTACAATAACAACTTATTACAAATGACAACACAAAAATATTGACAATTTAACTTCGACTATTTGTAAAAATAGATGCATACCTGTCGAAGTCTTCCTTAAACGTTTCATAAGTATTATATAAATGATGCAGTTTCTCCGGGAATTTGTTACTGATATGCCAAGTACATATCAAATGTTTGGTGGAAGGCAATACGGTAGCAATGGCATTGTTCATGGCTTTATCCTGATCAGTTATGATCGTCAACGGAATTTTATTCTCAACCGCTTCTAGCCAATTTTCTAACACCCAAACAAATGTATCTTCTGTTTCATCCTTGATAAGGGCAAACCCAAACAAAATAGACTGATAATGATGATTAACTCCTGTAATTGGAACAAATGGCATCCCATATTTATTTGTTCTATAAGTGGTGTCAAAGGTCACTACGTCTCCAAAATTTCTATAACAAATAATTGATCGAGAATCCACCCACATGATACATGCAATGCGATTCTCTTCGTCAACTTTTATATTATAAAAGAAATTTCCAACACTTTCTGACTTGAGTCTCTTTAAAACTGTCAAAACTTCTTGTGCATCATTTGCATCAAATGCGTCATGTCGCAAGTTGCGTATAACATTTCGAATATCTTCGACGGTGAATTTAACATTTGTCCTTCCACCGCTCATTGTACTCAACACATTCATGATCAAACTTGGTTTGATTTTTGATCGGTGGAGTAAATTGATTAACTCTCTATCAGCAACTGTTATATTTTTATGTGTTGCCATAAAATCTATTTTACTAGGCGTAACTATTGAATGATTGTGATTTAATTTCACTTTTGTTACACGCCAACTATTATTTTGCACGTTATGAACAACAAACATTCTCGCTTTGCACATTGTGCGTTCAATAATATCTCTCTTCCTCCGTATTATGCTTTCATCATCATTTTCATTTTCAAACAAATTTTTTTTCTTAATAGGTCTACCTGCTTTTCTACATGCATATAGTCTATGAGCTAATTGATTTGACCCCAAATGTTTTCTGCTCGTTAAAATTTTTACTTCAAATCCACTATTATGAGCATATGCATTATAGTATTTTTCAACTTCAAATATACTTGTAAATATTTGACCCACATACGGAGGACAAACACCATCACTGTCTATATTTATTTTTTCTTTGTCATTCAAATTATTTTGTTCTTCCATATTATTTTCTTCCTCAATATCATGTTCTTCGTTCTCAACATTTATACTTATATCCGAATCCGAATCATCAAAAAATGTATCGACATCATATATTCTATCGTTATTACTCATTTTAAAATGAAGAAGGTGAAGAGCTGAAAACTTGATTTAAATGTCAACCTGAGATATGCTTATCTGATCTGTAATAAAGAAAAATTTTGTAATAAATGAGTTAGATTCAAAATAAATAATTTTCATAAAACTAGAGAACGAAGAAAAAAACTGAAACGATAGAACGAAGAAGGAAACTTACATGCGGCGGAATACGATAGTTTTTTGACCTAGGTCTTTGTTATCATATATATATATAGCATATCACGAAAGAAGGAAGAAAAAATATATTGTACTTGTTACTATCAAGCACAAGACTAGCGGAAGGCAGGCGAAGGGGAAAAACGGAAGGGAAAAAAAAATTTCCCCTTTCCGCCACTCCCACTGGCGGAAAGGGGAAATTTTGTTTTTCCCCTTCCGCCATTCCCACTGGCGGAAGGCAAAAAAAAAAAAAAAAATTTTACCTTTTCTGCCAGTAACAGTGGCGGAAAGGGAAATTTTTTTTTTTTTTTTTTGCCTTCCGCCACTGAGACTGGTGGAAAGAAAAAAAAAAGAAAAAAATTTTGAAAATTTTTTTCCCTTCCGCTAGTAACACTGGCGGAAGGGGAAAATTTTTTTTTAAAAAAAATATGCCTTCCGCTACTAACACTGGCGGAAGGGGTATTTTTTTTTTTTAAGTTTGATCTCAAACGTTGGATCATTCGTTGGACGACTGTAAAAGTGTTAGCTACGAAAGACTCCAGAGCTAACGTTAGACATGGATCGGTCCCCATATATATATATATATATATATATATTTATTTATTTATTTATTTATTTATTTTGCTAAATTCCTTCCAAAATATTGAGTATGGAGTCTACAATTTTCTATCCACTTTTCCCTTCCAAACTGTCCAAATTAAGACATACTGACAGGCCCAAGAAACGAGTTAGAATCTATTTGGCGGTACTTTTTTCCTTTCAATACAACATTATTTCATCTTGTTGCTAAATTTTACAAGTCAAACAATGTACCCAAATCTATTAAATTAATTTCATATTCTGTTCGGTGACTAGAGCTGGGCTATTAACCATATGTGAAAAAGATGGAAGAACCTTCTAGTTTTAGTTGTTTTATCAACATCTTTACTTAAGATTTTGGCACTGCTCATTTCAGGTTACCACTGTCCTTCCTTGTTGATTTAGACTCCTACCTAGTTCTTTAGTACATTGGAGAAAAGATAGTGAAACCTTTTCAACTTTTTCCTCTTTTTTTTGCTTTGATTTGATTCCCCTCCACCCCCGGGATAACGAATGCATTTTAAAGATTGAGTTTAAGTCATATGGTACGTATAAGCTTTCTTTTCTTAGAATTTCAGTAAGTTTCCTTCTTTCTGTTTGAAACTCCCCTGTGTCAATGTCATATGACTGAACTGGCTAAACAAACCAATAATGGCAGGATCAACTTACTCCTAAACTACAAACTCAATTTGTAAGACGGTTCACTGAACTGTATAAGCCAGTTTATATTGTGCTCACTAGTTACTCCTCTCATACTTTAAATTGTTTCACTCGTTCTATTTATGTCGCTGAACTGGCTTAGCGAATTAAAAATCCATGATTTACATACTCTTTTAGCTACAAACTGAATTGCACGAATCGCGTGATGTAAATGTATATCTACTGTTTTGATAGATTAAGCAGTTCCCTTTTTCTTTTTTGAATATATTCTTCAAAAGCAAGGTAATAACTTTGTGCCTGACTAACAGTTCAACGAGTCTGATGCCTGAATTATCATTAAAGCAAGGGGATTAAGTTTCTAGTTTTGGTTACTAAATGGATCAGGAGTTCAGTTGGATTCTGAAGGGTTTATTACAATTTTTGAGCGAATCAAGTGTAGCTGCCAAGAATATGTCATTAAGACTCCTTTAAAGAACTTTTCTCATTGGCAGCACTTCAATGAATGTCAATCAGGGATATGACTTTTGCGTAGTTAGATTGAGTAAGTACATCCATTGGTACTAATGGCGCTGCTGTCCGCTATCATATTTTATTCCAGATTTCCCTGTTTGATTTTTATTATTCTGTAAACAGGAATTTTCTTTCCTTGTTGGGCCTTATAGTAATATGCTTCATGTGTGATCTTATGATATCCTAATAGTAGCTTAGGTTGTTTGTATGCCAAAGTTGTTGAATTCTCTATATTTAATGCTATCACTGCTAGAGATGTTGATTTCATAATTGAAAGAGGTGGTGTTTGGTGCAAATACTCTACATGATATACTGTCAAGTCCTCAACAGTAATGTCTACATTCTTTCCGTTAGTCTCAATCAACAATTTTCATGTGAGCCTTATGTTAGAGCTGAAGTGAACATTACTATCTTCCTGCTTCATTACATGATATTCAGAAGCACAGAGCTTAAGTTGAGATAGTTTATTCTTTCTGTTTGATGTATGTTCAGGATATTTACCAGAACTAGTGGAACTAAACATATGCAGCTTCACAAGCTCATGTTTTGGTCTTGCTTGTCTTTACAGTTCATTTACAACTTGTACTCCTTTTAGGTTAGTGCATACAAAACATTGACAAAACATTACATTTCAACTTGTACTCCTTTTAGGTCAGTGCATACAAAACATTGTACATATTGTAAGCTAACTGACCCCTTTATTTTAGCCCTGCAGAATTCCAAATTGCTGCTCTGGTTGTAAATCTTTCGTAGATGGTTATCTTCACTGGATTGCCACACATTGTTTTGTAAAAGTTTATAGAAGGAGATGTCATAAAGTTCCTTATAGCTGCTAGGTTAGCTTTTGGTGATTGAAGTTCTGAGTTTCATCCATGCTGATGCTCAGACTTCAAATAATATTTAGCCGGCTGCAGACTTGTACATCTGTCCCACTTCTGGCAATTTCATATTCTGCGTGGTTTCATTTATTTTGTGTTCTTATATACGTGCATTTGTTTAACAAATGTTGTCATATACTTGTATACTCCTCCTAGTCTATAATTAGAGATATATTTCAATTTGATTGTAATGCATTTGTGAAATCCTAACATAGAAAGTGTGATAAATTCAAAACTAGAGCTTTCAAATTAGAAGATGTATATGACTACTAATTTTAGTTTACAATATCAACTTCCACCTTAGTTAATATTAACCTTTTGCAGTAAATTTGATCATATGGTTCCACAAATAAAGTGGGAAGGAAGCAAAATATATCTCTAGTTTTGAATGGAGGGAGTAGTTTGGACACAATAAATAGGACAAATAAGGGAGAATCCAAGTATGAATATTAGCGATGAATCGATGATATAGACTAGAAGCAATAACAATTACATTATACATCTCACAATTACTTGTTTAGAGATACACAAAAGTGAAGATTCGTATAGGAACTCTATAAAAGGTAATAGGGCTACAAGTATTATTACAAATCTATGGGAAGAATTCATATATATAATAGAAAGATGAGTAGAGTGCTTTTATGTTCGGAACTACATTCATTAATTGGCTCATAATGCATGAAATTTGTACGTAATCAAGAATTACAATTGGAAAGTGTCTACTCTCGATTGTCATCAAAACAAGCAGAATTGAATGAACAAGGATAAGCAGTCATGGGGAAGAGAAAGAGAAAGGACTATACTTTTTAGGCCAAAGCATCTGCTCCAGCAACAATCTCCAATATCTCTCCTGTAATCTTTGCCTGACGCTGCCTATTATAGACACGTGACAAGTTCTTCTTCAGTTCCTTTGCATTGTCGGTGGCACTACTCATGGCACTCATCCTAGCAGCAAGCTCACTGGCTAGTGATTCCTGCAATGACCTCAGAATTTGGCTGTTGAGATAAAGTGGCAGCAAAGCATCAAGAATCTGAACAGGGTCTTGCTCAAATTGTAAGACAGGTGAAAATTCTATAGTTTCAGTCCTCACAACATCTCTCTCCACAGTCAATTTTCCTTCCTTGGTTGTCAACCTGAAGAACTCATCATCTGCTGCATCAACACATGTCCCATTTATGTCACAAATTTCTCCCCTTGGTGACAAGGGAAGCAAGGTATGGATCACAGGGTCGGCCTTGACCAAAGACACAAACTTGGTGTACAAAAGCTCAACCTTGTCAACCTCTTCACTCACAAACAGTGAAAAAACATCATCTGCTATTGCTTGAGCTTCTTTTGCAGTTGGAAGATTTCCCCCTTCAAGATATTTATCTACCGGTATGTAAGGCCTTCGGATAAAATACGAATTACCCTTCTTACCAACACTGATGACAGTGTATTCAAGACCAAGACTCTTCAGTTCTTTAATCCTGGCTTCTGCCTTTTTGAGGATTGCATTGTTGAAACCGCCGCAGAGACCGCGATCACCTGTCACTACCACCAAAGCAACCTTCTTTACCGGCCTAACATTGGTAAGTGGAACATCAACATCCTCTGTTTGGAGCTGCTCATTGATGCTGTAAAGAACTTCTACAAGAGTTTCTGAGAAGGGCCTGGCATTGACCACAGCTTCTTGTGCTCTTCTCACTTTAGCAGCAGCCACAAGCTTCATAGCCTCAGTGATTTTCTGGGTATTCTTTACAGAGTCTATACGCTCACGAAGGTCGCGAAGACTGCAGTGAACTGGAGTCACTGATGATGATCTAGAAGAGGGGTTGGAAATGGTTGAGCTATTGTGGTTCGAAAGCTGAAAAGGATTGAGGCAAGAACTGAAAGACAATGGAGAAGAGTCAGAAAGTGAAGGTTTTGAAGATACCAACATGGTTAGATTTGAACAAGCCATTGCTTTGTGGCTTCTGTAACCAAGAAAATGAGAAACAGAAGAAGAGAAGAAGATATGTGGGTTAGTTTCGTTTATGTGTTTTGTGTTCAATCTTATCTGTATGGAAGTGGTGGCAGTGTAGTTGTATGTGAACAGAGAAGGAATGAGAGGTGGAGGGAAGGTTTGGATGAGATTTTGGGATAAGGATTTTTGAACGTTAAAAGATTGAGGGCGTGAGAGCATAATTTGATTTGTAAGTGCAAATTGGTACCGTAACTTTCAATTTCCCCAAAGTTTCAAAAAAATTTTTTCTTGGAATTTAAATTTTTAATATTTTAGAGAATATCAGTGGGCATATGTGGATGAGGGCTTATTAAGACCCCACTTGTTTCTTTCCATTTCTTTCATTGAGGAATATACGCGGCCACGCGACTGAGATACTCTATTTTCATTCTACATTCCATGTTTTAACTCTTAAGCTACTAATGGGTGTCTTCTTGTGTTAATTTTGTTCTTTCATTTACGTTTTCATCTCTTTTTTTTATCTTAATCATTTCTGATGAAACGATACAGAAATAAAAAGATTCTAAATACAATCCCTGAAGTTTACGGTTTTTTTTTTTTGTCCTTTTTTTCAAAATTACTGGTTCAACAACTATAATCAGCTTCTCAAGTTCTCAACAATTTAACCTTATATAGCACTTATTTTGTTCTTTCTGCTTTTAAATTAAAAACGTTGATATATTAATAGACGATTTCCAAACTTTTTTGAATTAGAAATATATCGTCAATTATAATTATGAATTTAAAGTAATATTCGATATGATAGTGGACACAAGTGTAATGATTGCATGTTGTTATCGGTGATAACATTTTAATAATATGAAGTATCATATTCTTGTATTGTTTAAAATTCAAAATATATTCTAATTTTAGACTAAACAAAAATACATGAAACAACTGGAGTGTATTTGGGTCTTAATTTGCAAAAGTAGACACAAAAATCCCCGGCGCGACAGCAAGTAGTAGTATTTGTGCTATATTTTGATTTTCAATATAGTTCAAAAGGCATAGAATGCCTGAGACAGAATTAAATCAATATACAACTCGAAATTTCACTAAAACCTAATAAAATCGCACAAATTGAACGACGCTAATACTTTCAATTTTGGTTATTTTTTTATTGGTTAAGCATTAATATATTTTTTTTCAAATTTGGCCTCGTATTTGTCTATCGTATGATATGGTGATTTATTTTTTCCTTATATATTGATATGGCCCGTCTCCTACATTTATATATACATACACTTGTGTGTGTGTGTGTTCCAAACTCATTGGTCATTGTTTTCAGGCTTGAGGGTTTCTCCTTTATTTCTGGAAGTTTTTTATAAGTCGGTGTAACTGAAACATATATTATCATGGTTCATTAATGTCATGTTTGGGATTTTGTGACTTAATCTAATTTCCTTATTTCTTCGGCCTGTTGTCCGTTCAAGATGCTTCTTCGGACATGGTGTAATTTTCCCATTACAAAGTGTACTACATTGTGTACAACATTTTTTTAAATGATTCCATGTGTATTTTTGCAGCTTTTTTTAAAGTGGAACTAAAACCCCTGTTAGGGAGGTGGCAACCCTATAAGGGTTTTGAGCAGAAAAAGTAACGATGAATGCTGCATTAAATCTCATTCCCTCCGAGCATGGAATCCAGACATGGCATGCGGAGACAAACCCTAGATTAATAATTTCGTCTTGTTTTCACTCTTTTCAACCCATTTTAACACACTACACAGAAGCAAATGACAATTCAAACTCAATCCAGCATACCATTTGATTTATCTTGATAAACTCAAACTCATGAAAGAAACAAAACTCAGCATACTAGTTTAAGGTCTGAAAAACAACAAAACTCTTTCATAGAATGATTTTTATATGCTTCATATTTGTTTGTACAGCTAAAAGAAATAAGTAGTTCCAATGAAAACCTAACCTTGCCCTAATGTGTACAAGGTGATGACCATGGACGGAGTTCACCACCTTGTATAAGCCAATAATTTAAGAAAGTTACTTCAAACTCGAGTAAAACGAAGCGGCATGAGTAGAACATAATATTATCAGCTGCGATCATTGTTATTTACAGGATTTAATATATCTACGCCAAGACGGGCATTACAACTTTCATCTCCTTCTTTGGATTGTTCTGCACATAAACTGAAACTAGTTCCCCGTGCACGTTTCCGGGGTTTCTTAGACGGGGTGACAGCAGGAGAATCGAAATTGGTTGGTTGGGGCTTGTCAATGCCAGGCTTTTGCGGTGTGACATGTTCGGTTTTTAGGGATGCATACTTGCAGGATCTGTTCCATCGAGATGTAAGCTGGTTACCATTCGTAGATCCTGTTTGATTTTTGACAACTGAATGCTGCTTGGATTTCATAACCCCTGCATAAGCTGCGGGAGACGAATTCAAATTCAAGCATAACGAATTGCATGAGTTATCTTTATCTTGGTCCTCTGCACACAACTTCTTGCAGCCTTCTGAGGTAACACCATTGTACTCGGGTTTACCAAGGGGAACTGGTTCGTGTCGTCGATCATTGCAATCAGTATCCCTTGCTGCTTTGCCCACAGCAATGTTAAACATATCCTACGTAGATGTACAAGAAACAAAAGATAAGCACGATAATTGTAGACAAATAATAATATATATAGACAAACATACAATATTACCAAAACAATTTTGAATAAGGTAACACCAATGTGAACCCTGTGAGATAAGAGACTTCAAATTACTAAGTCATAAACTACTACACAACAATGAAATGACAACTGAATTAATAAATAACACTACACAATTAGAAGACCTTGTTATGAAGAAGCACGTACATTCGACTGTCCTCTCTTTCCACCCCCACCCAAAAGAAGAAAAGAAAATGTTTCAAGGAACAGAACTAATGGCCGCATATATTAAATCAGAAAAGATGGAAGTAAAAAATTGGAGCAATGCATTTCAGTTGTATCATCGAGCTCCTTTAGGTGATGCGGTATGAGATGCAGAGTTCAGAAAGTATTAACACTAAAAGATTTGCCAAGTTGCTAAAACTGTCCATTTTAAGCATAAATAGAAGACCATAGTTATGGCTGTTGCAACTTGCATGTTAGCCAAAATGATGTATATGCACACACAAGCAGATGCAAACATACATATGCACACCATAATTAGAATAGAAACAAAAATTGGTGAGAGCTACCTCAATTACTATGGAACCAATCTGCTCGCAGTCAGATCCATCTTCTCCTTCAGAGTCAGTCATCTCCTCACATTCGAACTCAACATGTTCTGAAATTTCTTCGTCTGAATCACTCAACTCTTCCTGTTCCATCACAATTTCAGGAAGAGACTGGTTTGTTGTAATATCAACTGCATTTTTCTCAACATCGTTGTTGGGTTTATCTATCACATGGACACCAGAATCATCACCATTATCAACGGGAATGATTCTTGAAGATGATCCACTTTGATGCTTTAATAAATTTGCACCACTTTGAACGATTCCAGAGTCCTGAATACTTGCTAAATCCCCGGTCAGATCTTGCCCAATGACATCCCTGCTTTCTTCAGATATTTGCTTTCTAGATGTAAAACTAAGGTGAATACCCAAATCTAGTTCATTAGTCTTTCTACCAGGGCTAGAGGGTATGGCAAGGTTACACACGGGATCACTTTTTTTGGTCAGGATAGCATCAGATGATTCATGACGATGAGCAGGCTTGGAGGCTAATAATTCTGCAGGAGCCCTCTGGGCAGTTGAGCATGCAGTTACTGTGTTGCTATTTACATCATCAGATCTTTGCAGGAGTGGATGGAAGTCAATGCTAAATGATGGTGAGCTTTTCTCCTTGGTCTTCAGAGAATTATGGGAAAAATTATTTGTGTAGTTCGCTTGTTTAGGATTATGAAGAAGACTCAAATTCAACAAAGGATGATTTCTTTGGAATAGATTAAAAGAGCTAGAAGCATTAGTACTGCAATTCAAAGGAGAATATGGCAGACGTCCATCTTCTGGGGGTTGAAACAATAAAGGATGCATATGAAGCGCTGATTCGTCTTCTTGGGTAGCTAGTTCATTTCTCAAGACAGATTCTTTTGGGCACAAATGAGACATACTGGTCTTCAATAAATTACTGTTGTCCTGTCCAACTTTTACTGGATCACAAGTTGCTGACTTGGAAACACAAATAACTTTTGGAACTGTACTTGATTTCACAGGACCAGAAACACCATGACTGCCAAACACATTATTAGATGCTCCACCCTGATAGTTTTTGAAAGCCGACTGCGACATTACACGAACAGAGGGTGGTAGGTTAACAGGGGGCAAATCTGGGGCTAGTTTCACCAAACGGGCAGTGCTATTTCTACGAGCTTGATATCGTGGCAAGGAGAGTTGGGATTTGGAAGATTTCCACATCACATCAGAAAAAGGGTTATTTAGCTGGCTCGATGTTGCACAACTCCTAGCATGAGCAAAGTGAGATGATGCAGGAGAGTGTGAGTTCTTTGAAGGAGCCGAAAAGTGATGACCAATTTGAGGTTCCAAGTCCCCACAACTACTACTATTCCTCTGTTCTTCAGTGTGAGAGACACTGGAGGTGCCTGGCCTCCAATCTGCTAAGAATGCCTCATGAACATAAGCTTCATTTTCATTACCCATGCATTCATCTCCACTGTTATTTTCTCCACCAGCACTTGAGTCCTGTAAAAATTTGAAAAGAATGAAGTATATATACAACAAAAGTTTTGATATCATCGATAAATAATAGAAGACCAAATATTTGTCCTTTAAAAGAACTCATGCAATTAGATACAGGCTTTTAAGTGAACCTTTGATGCCATGGTGGCTAAAAAGCTATTTTGGCATAATCAATTTGGGTATTCACTTCGCACATAAGGTAGTATATCACAACTTTTCAGCTTTTCATCTAGATCTAGACTACTCCCGAGTATATTTCCTCGGTACACTTGCTATAGATAGAAAGAAAAATTCCTTGGATCCTATTTGCTAAGATGTCCCTCTGGATGTGATTTAACGGATAGAGATGGCTCAAGAGATGCAAAATAGGGAACATCATAATATAAAATCCCGAAAATTTTCACAATTGATGCATGCCACCCTTATTTTCACTTGACATACGCATCCTATCCACTTTGACACTAGAATGTTGTGGTTTTCTGTAACATATTTGGTTAGCACATACGGACTTGATTGATGAGAAACAAAATTCTAGTCTTAAAATATGCCATACCTCTTTTTCAGATTCAGATTGCCATCTTCCAAGATTTGCAGGTTTGCATTTTCTTCTCCTTGATTCATATAACCGTCTCTTCTCCTTGGTATGCATGTCAGCTTTATAAGACTTTTGAGTTCCATTAGCAATGCGCCACTGCCGTGGTAGCAGGGATGGATCTCTATAAGGTACTATGAATTTCCACAATGACATCCAGTCAAGTTTGTAAATCTTCAATCCCTGCATAATTTGTTCATAATTGAGTCTGACAGCTATGCATCACATAACTAATTGGGAAGTGAGAAAATGCAAAATGGTTTGGTAAAATAATTTGGTCCAGAAAAATATAATACCTCTCGAATACGTGCAGTCTCTTCTGCAGTTAGAGGAGATGTTTTAAACCTTCGAACTGCCTGTATGGTGTGGATATCCAATGTAAATAATGACATGTAGAAAGCTTTAAGAGAAAGTGCATACATGATACACTGATTTAAGCCAACTTAAGCCCCAAGTTACCCTTAATCTTTCCATATTTATTTATACTTGTTTTCTTTTAAACTTGGATACCAAACCTTCATATTTTTGGCTTTAATTCTACTCTTTTGGAAATCTTTAGACTCGTAAGGATATCATGGACATTTAACATACAAGAACCTAATTTCCATAAAATGTGTGAACTGTCAAAGGCAGGAAATATTGTCAGACAGTGGAGTCATAATTATACTTACACACATTGCAAACACAATTTGCAACTTAAACTTAAGCATATGTCAAGTCTTCTACATTTTAAGTTGTCCAAAATCCACACACACTGATGTAACTAGAGTTCAACAAAATATCACTACTGCATACAGTATGAATGTCATCAAATTCATCATTCATCTGTAAATACAAACTAGATGTTAAACCATAAACTACAAAAGAAACTAAAACACTTACAATATCGTTTCTCAACTGCTGATATGACATTAAGTCATGTGTAGTTGAGACCCCGATAAGTTTTATCATACCAATTAAAAGATTAAGCTCCTCTTAAGGCTCAACTGAGAATAACTAAAACTTTAAGTCAGAAATATTAGTCTGAACGATTCAATTCTGAGCAGCTAGAACCATGTCTGTAAAAATAA
The DNA here is from genome assembly GCA_014636745.2 of Centella asiatica. Taxonomy (NCBI): domain Eukaryota; kingdom Viridiplantae; phylum Streptophyta; class Magnoliopsida; order Apiales; family Apiaceae; genus Centella; species Centella asiatica. The sequence continues at coordinate 56,407,525 of CM025780.1, forward strand.
AATAACAATCAATATCTTATGTATATAGAGCTCAATTAAGAAAGAGGATAAAGTGGAAGTAACACATGATGGTGTAGCCATATTATAGAACTGAAAATTGCTTGCTGAACTTATTTACATGTCTCCACCATAAAATATTCTACTTTCACATATATTAATTTGTTTTGATTTACAAACTCCAACAATTGATTTACTGTTGTTACTCTATAAAAAATTGCACAAAAAATTTTCAAACAAACACTAAGAGTGCAAGATGCCAAGAAGACTAGTTATATCCGATATCCAATATAAAGTTAGGTGACCCTGTAACAAAGAGATTAAAGTGATTATATTATATACATACTATAACGTCAAATATATGAATATATTATATATAGAGACATACACATACGTATAAATTCAAGATTACATATAATTTACAATGCTGGTTTCAAAACTAGTGCCATTTTGTATCTAAATGGCATTTTACATATGAATTGAATGAGCTTTTAATGTAAGAGTTAACTATGACCAATTAGCAATCTGGTTAGAACAAATCAAATTGCTGAAGAGGAACTCTAGTCATCATGTTTATATGCGAAGATGAATGCATTCAACTTAATGTTATTGAGAAGCTTATTAGTGCCAATGTAGGAAAACTCATGTTTGTTTATCTCCCCTCGTAAGCAGAAGTTATGCTTTAGATATCATAAGAGTGTTGGGGTGGAGAGGAGCATGATATTGTTGATTATATATCAGACTATTTAATCATACAAAGGACTACAAAAAATGCTATAAACAACACCCAAAACGGTTTCAAACATATTGATAAATAATATTTGTTCCTTCATAATGAAGATTATTCACATACCTTAATTGGATTTTCAGGCGCTCTAGAACATGATCGATTTTTCTGCCTAACAAATATCTGAAAAACAATGAACAAATCACAAAAATAACCAAAACTATGAGTGTATATTATTCTGAATTTCTATTTCTACGAAAAAGATTAACTTAGAAAAAAACTCAAAACCTAGTAACATGCAAATATTAATTATGTGAATATAGTTTCAAGTTGAGTGCATTCTTCAGATGGATATCAAATAAGCAAAGAGTCCAACATGCCAAGCCTCTAAGCTTTTTTATGACTATACCGTCTACATTCAGGTCAGAATAAGACCGCCAACTATTGCATAAGCTAGATGAGCAAACTCATGAATTACACTAGAAAAACATAGATTAATCTGGAAATCCTAGCTTCTTAAGTAAGATGGGAAGCTTGATCAGCGTGATTATATGTTCATTTTCGCACTTTTAGCAGTTACGAGAAAAAAAGAAAGTTTCATTTCCAATATAACAGTGTCCTTAGACACCGGAAAGCACAAGAACTAGAAGACTAAGCAAACACGTGCTTTTAGATACCAAGGAGCACTCATATTTCTTTCTTTTCCTCTCCTCCTCCAAGTAATACTTAAGTTTAATTGAAAGGAAGTAGGCAGCATCTTCAAACTAGACAGCCCTTAACTTACCTGATGCTTAGATTTACAAGGAAGAAAATGTTGCTGAATTGCTTTCCAGTCTGTATTATATTCCATCAACCCCGATGCTAATAACCTACAATGAATCAAAAGTGAACTTGAAGGGTGATGTTCAAACTAAAATAATGGAACATATTTCATTAAAAAGCCAAACCGGCAATCACCAACCAGATTGAATTGAATACACTGAAGGATATTGCAGATATTTCAGTTAATGAAAATCAGCACTGAACAAGAAAAATGGAGCAAAAGAATTGAAAAGGCTTCACTTTTCTAACAGCTCCAAAAAAATGGTTGAAATTAAAATTATATGGCAATCCTAATTATTTTGAAAATTGACGACAAAAATAATTTTTAAGAAAAAGAAAAAAGAGCAACTAATCTAAATAGTCTGACCATTCAAAGTTGAGGTAAACAAAAATAATAATAACTAAATAAGCAGATATTAATAAATGAAAAGCAACTTACATATCCTCAGCATCAGTGAAAAGCACCCGATTTGCAACTGATGCAGGCGGTGGTTTATGTGGATATAGGGCTGGATTGAACATTGGGAAAAACCTCTGGGCTAAATTGGCAATCTTCTTCGGGACAAAAGCCACTGACTGCAACTTGGTCCTTTCAACGAGTGCACCTGCTAATGTCCTTTTTCGTCCTTGATCACTTTCTGAAGAAGGTACGGAGTTGAAAGCTTGGGAATCTCTTGAAACTTCACCATTAGCTTCAGCAGAAGACAGGGGACTTCTTAAAGGGAATAAGGGTTCCTTCTCAAAGCGATCATCACGAATATCTCCCAAACGTCGCCGCTTATACTCTTGAACAGCTGTGAACAATTCAAGAAACATGTTTACTATTATTAAGGTCATCAAACTAAACAAGCCATAAGAGAAACTACACATATCATAAATAATCATTTCTATGGCATACCACTACATACTTCCTCGATATAGCTTCCAACTGTATTAAGTGGAGCAACATCCAAGATAGATAATACCTGACCATTTACAAAAGGCACCCAGAAGGGACCCTCAGCAGCTTGACAGTGAACCCCTCTGCCACTAGAAACAGATTGATTTCTAACATTACAAGGGTGAACATTATCAGAAGGTACTGCGATATTATTTCCAATTGAGCAGTCCCTTTGTGAAGCATATATAGGAGAAGATTGAAAAGTTTTCTGACTTGTCAAATTGATCTGAGAATCATCTGACACTGATGGATGAACATATGGAGGGTAAAAGCAGAAACTGGGATAAGGTACCTTTCTCCACGCCAATACTTGATTGCGTTTATTTAGAATTTCTGAGAACAATCCTTGAACTTGAGAAGCAATGTTCTCTTTAGAAGGCTCAAAGATACAAAGAGAATACACCTGAATAAGAAGTTGCACATGCTCATGTATTAAACAATGCAACTGACCCAACTGATGTGGTGTAAATCCATTCACAAAGCCACTATATACAGGAGATGACAAAAATGGTGGAGCACTCTCAAACATCATATTTTTACCCTGAGCTGTAGGGAAAGGTAGGGCAGGTACATTTGGTAGGAGGGGACGTAGTGGCCTGTTTAAGTGTTCTGAACTTTTTCTCTTAAGACAACCAGAAACTTTCTGCCGTTTATTTTGCCTAGTTTCAGGCCGTCGACCACCTAACTCATAGTTCTCTTCTTGGGTTTGTCCCATTAAATTTTCGTCAACATCACTTTCAAGTGCCTCTTCAATTTCTAACTCAAAGTCTGCATCGTTGTCTTCATCTTCATCATCAATATTCTCACTTTCTTGTTCTGTGAAATGATCAGCATCTCCATCATGCAAAACAGCAGCAAGAAACTTTCTGTATTCCTCTTCATCATCAACATTTTGGAGATCCTCCTCATCATCTGTCTCTTGAAGAAAAGTTTCAAGTTCATCCAGCGTGAAACTAGCAAGTGAATAGCGGGCTCTCGTGCGCCTGCAGATAGCATCCTCATCATCTATATCCATGCCTGAGTTTGTAGAGATTGAAGCAGTTGCCAAGTCTCCAATTTCAACATCGTTAACAACCTCTGTTCCACTACTTGAGACATTATCCTTTCCAATACCAGTTTCATTTTCAGATTCAGAGATCAAAAAAAAATTTTTCTCCTGAACTAGTCCAGCAGTTCTGTTAGTACCTCCACCGGAGGTAGTCTGCATCAAAATCTCTTCACCACGGTTGCCGTCTCCTACAGAACAGTCCTCCACTTGATTGGGTGCCTTCAACAACAAAGTATTAACCATGGAAATGGAATTGCTTCCCCCACTATCAACAACATTGGCATCCAATCCTTCAGTTTCAGAACTTAGGCTTGAAGAAGCTTCCATCGAAGGGGTTTCTTTCAAAAATGGGTTAAAATCTAAATCCTCTTCCTCATCCTCATCTTGTTCCTCACACTCCTGTTTCTCATCACTTCCTCGCTCTAAGGAACATTCACTGGTTTTTGGTGAGTTCACATCAGCATTAAGATAATCCGGATGCTCAACGTCAGTAGGTAGTACAGCTGAACCAGAACTCATCTCAATCAAAATAAGCAATCCTCAAACTTTAAATTACAAACTTCAACAGCAGCAAATGTTGCTACAATCCACTTTCTTTCCCCCCTTTTCTGTACAAACAAAGATTTCTCCTAGAAAAATCCAAATTACCAGATCAGTTACACAGACAAGGTTAGAAATTAAAGGTCTTTATGAGCATACTAAACTAGAATATCAATACCCATTACATGTACATAACAAATTTTAGGGAATAGAACTTCAATTGATCAAATAGAGCCAAAAATCAATTACTACACGATTGTAATTAGGAATGCGAACCTGATTTTCAAATCTTATGCTGCAACATATGATTTAATGAGCTCAAGAGGATTGAAGAAACCCTAATAACAAGTTTGCTGGATCGAAAACCTCCTATGAAGTCGGGCAATAGTCGGCGAATATTTGGTGGATTGTTAGTTTGGTGCTCCAGAGGAGATGATGGGCGCGACTCTCAAGGTTCCGAAACAAGAAGAAGAAGAAGAAGAAGAAGAAGAAAGTAGCGTAGAATTACGGAATTTATGTACGTTGGATTGCGAATGATCATTTCTCCGATGAACAGTTTTCTCAAAATGGAAATCCCTTGTTCCGTTACAGAATGTCCCAAACCATCAATAAACCGCACTGTATCTAATCTGTTTAGGCTATTAATTAACTTAAAATAATTTCGAGTGTAACCAAAATAATTCGAAAAATAATAAATAAACATAAAGTAGCCTATTATTAATTTATGGGAGTATATATATGTATATATATAATATGGCATATAACTTAATGCCGGTTCTGTAACAAGTTTATAATTAAAAAAAAAAAAAATTGTGTGTTGAATAAATACTTTTTATGTTGATTTATAAGTAACAAAATTTCTTAAAGTTAACTGAATTAAAATTGATTATAAATTGAAAAGTAGGGGGAGATCCAAAAGAGGGGCTAAAAACCATAAGAACAAACAAAAATAGGAAATACAAAAGGGGAATTGATTTGACCTATAAAACCTAAATTATAAAGTTAACTATCAAAGTCAATCAATGGTAATAAAATTATAACTTTACTTTTTAAGAAAATAATATTTAAATTAAAATTAAATTATAATTCAAAGGCAAAAAGATTTCTGTAAATAATATAGATCAGGATATAATTAATTTGTTAAAAGGAATACTAGATATGGAATCTTAATCCAATGTAATAATAACTAGACTTATCTCATCATAAACATACTCCGTATGTCAAAACCCCTAAAACCCAGAATCCCCCATATTTCATTGCCGGAGAAACTACAGAACGGTGTGTAGGCGCCGCTGCGTGCCTCATGGAATTTGAAAAGAGGAAGAAAGCGAACCTAGCATCTATCAACACACCACAAGAGGACTACACGGACAAATCCCCCAAAGGCACAATCGACATACCCATCATCCCCATCCTCAATTCCCTCAACTCCCACCCCTCTTTCTTCACCACCAGTTCTTGCTCCGGCCGCATCTCCATCCTCTCTCAACCCACCGCCGCCCCCGGTACTTCCGCCAAGAAAAAGGCCAGAGGTGGCACATGGGTCTTCATATCTCACGACCCAGTTCACCCAGACTCAGTCGTCAACCTCCTCTTCCCTCCCGAGTCAGCTCATCACCCCCCATCACCCCCCCAAGATCTGGTCTTTCGATTTGAGCCGTTGATTATTGCTGTTGAGTGTAAAGACGTTTCTTCAGCTCAGTCTTTGGTATCTATAGCTATTTCTTGTGGGTTCAGAGAATCAGGGATTACTAGTGTGAGCAAGCGTGTGATTGTTGCAATTCGGTGTTCGATACGATTAGAGGTACCATTGGGAGATTCCCACAAAATGTTGGTGTCCCCTGAATATGTTAAGTACCTTGTTGGGATTGCAAATGAAAAAATGGAGGCTAACAGGCGGAGAACTGATCATTTTCTTACCGCATTATTGAGCAATGGCTTTGGAGTGTCTGATGATACGACTAGTAATGATCATTGTGAAGACTCAGAATGCACAGATACTCTAAAGTCTGGATCTTGCTTAGATTCATCGAGTAGCTTTCCACATGAAAATATAATTATCCAAAGGAGGGATGACTGTGACAGCAATTGTCGTAAGTTACCTTTTCTTTTGCAACTGAATTATGAATAAATGGTCGAATTTTTCGCAGCTTTCTTTTATTTCCCTTACAAAAAGATGTCCTTGTGTGTACTGTGTTGATCTCTTGAATTTATGGACTTCAATTCCTGCCTTCGTTCCCACAGTTTTACCTAACGGACTTGTTGATTTCAATAATCTACCCCTTATCCTCATTTTCACTTGTCTCCCTTGTAAAATTATGATCTCTCTGAAATTCATCACCGAGGTGACGAATGCTACTTGACTCTGTTGTATTGTAAGTTACTATACTGTAAAATATACATACATTAATTATAGTTCCCATTGGTCATTCTGTTTAGCAATTATTTCAAAAAGGAAAATTAATGTCATATATTTATCAATCTTTACAGAGCATATTGCACAATTTTATTATCAATATAATTTTTTTAATAAATTTTAATTATATTAATTTACGTATTAGTTTGAATCTTGCATTCAGTAGACAAATTTCCTTCGTTCGCCAGTAATTATATTGCTATTAATGCTTTGGTAATTTGACACTATTGTTTTTTTCTGATATATTTTTGGCTGCAGTAGCTTTTCCATTTAATGTATTGCAAGTTTGAATCTTTAAAAAATTGGTAGGGTCTGCAGTAGTTTCTGTTATCAGTATGTCCAGTATCAAGATGGTAATTGTTGATCAGCCCATAGAGAGGCTATACCTATGGGGTCATTCTGCATGTTCTTTTGATGACTCAACGAAAAAGAAAGTTCTTATATTTGGCGGTTTTGGAGGAATTGGAAGGCATGCTCGAAGAAATGATTGTTTCTTACTTGATCCACACTCTGGTAAACTTGAAGAATTTTATATTCAGGTGTGTCCATCTCCACGCCTGGGTCACACATCTTCTTTAGTGGGACAATCAATGTATGTTATTGGAGGCAGGGGTGACCCGTTAAATATTTTGAATGATGTTTGGGTTCTCAACGCAGAAAAGGAACAATGGAGTTTGTTAGAGTGTACTGGTAGTTACTTCCCTCACAGGTGATGTTCTTGGTTTGTAATATTTCTTTTATTATATTCCGGTTCTTTTAGAAGATCACCATGTTTTATCGTTATGGAGATGAAACTGGAAGTTGCTGCTGCTTTTACTGGATTCATCTGTATATCATGGTTTTCATGTGCAATTCTAATTAGCTCCAAGTTATATTGAGAGGGCAAATTGTGTAGTCAAAGTTTCAGTTCTCTGATTTATTGGTCATTGATAATTTAATATAATACTCAAATCTTCTTAAAAAGTTTTTCCTTTGTTCCTTCAATGACCCTTTTATGTTCTATAGTGCTTTTATAATTTCTTAAATGGGCTTTGCATGAATTCTGTTGTTCAGGCATCGGCATGCGGCAGCAGTTGTAGGGTCGAAGGTATATGTTTTTGGTGGAGTTTGCAATGATGTGATATATTCAACATTATATGTTCTAGACACTCGGAATCTAGAATGGAATGAGATATTTATCCAAGGGGAATGGCCACGCCCGCGTCACTCACACTCGATGGTAGCTTATGGCTCTCGTCTATTTGTTTTTGGAGGCTATGACGGGGAAAAGGCGCTAGGGGACCTTTATAGTTTCAATATTCAAACATGCTTGTGGAAGAAGGAAAATATGGCAGGAGGGATGCCATACGCAAGATTTTCACACTCAATGTTTGTATACAAGCATTTTATTTGTATAATGGGAGGATGCCCAGTCAGACAACATTACCAAGAGCTGTCAATACTTGACTTGCAGTCCTGTTCTTGGAAACATGTTGTGGTTGATTCTATCAGCAAAGATCTTTTTGTTCGTAGCACAGCAAGTGTTGTTGCTGATGATCTTGTAATGATTGGTGGTGGAGCTTCTTGTTATGCTTTTGGGACAAAGTTTAGTGTACCAATGAAAATGAACTTGCTTCCATTAATTTCCTTGGCAGATAATTATATTCCTGCACAAGTTGGAGAGAAGCAGGTTGATTACCAACACGATGGTGCCAAAGAAACAAAGAATGGCTTCCTAGAATCTCCGCAGATTATAACAGAGCAATTATCAGATGGAGCCTCCAACATTAAACATGATAGTAAAGATATGAGCATAAATGGTGGACAGCAAGATCTTTCAGCACATTTTGTTCTACGACTTGAGAAAAAATATGCTAAATTTGGGAAGGACCTTTTGAAAAGGTTTGGATGGTTAGATCTTGAAAGAAAGGTTTATACCCAGGAAAATGGAATCCATATTTGTTTTCCTGTCACGGGCCAATTTTGTGCTATATACCAAAATAAGGAACATCAGGGGCAAGATGCAGTTAGAGAATCTGGTGATCTTTACCTACTGGAAAGGATTCACGAGAAGGGGCTTTCAGTGAACGAGATCTCCTCTTCAACAGCCTTGAGTCTTTTGATGATATGTGGCGCTACTAAACTTGGAGATAAGGTTATCAAAATCAGAAAAAGTCCAAACAATCCACTAAAATTAATGAATGATGCAGTAACCTCTCTGGTTGAAAGCCGAGGGCTTCCAGCTCATCTTTTAGAGCAGCTACCCAATAGGTTCGTGCTTTTACTTATTTATCTAGCATTGGTGGGATCATGCAATGTGAGAATCATTATTCATTCTTAAATTTTTTTTAATCTTATTTCAGACTCTGAACATTAATTATTAAATTCATATATGGCTTCTTGAGTTTGGTCACAAATTAATAGACTTTCTTTGTTTTAATAAATGAAACCCTACCCCTTTTTGGGTTCCAAATTTATTTGCAGCATTTCTTTTTTTGGTGAAGGTTGAAAGTTAACTGTCAAAGTCAACCCTGATGTTCTTTTATGCCATATTCTCTCTCACTCTTTCCATAGCGGCACTACCATCATTTTACAAACATGAAAGTTTCAAATTGCGAGGAAAATCTCATCTCATTTCCAGTCTTTTATTTTTCCCCTAACCTCAAGAATGTACAATTAATTTAAAGTCAAGAAACTCCTCAAATTGCATGAATCGTCAAATAATTCAATGACTTAGGGTCAGAATGAGTATAACTTAGATAATACATTTTTTCTCCAATTAGATGGGAGCGACTTGGGGATATTGTTGTGCTTCCAGCTACATCATTTAACGATCCTTTATGGGACTCTGTTGCAAAGGAGCTTTGGCCTATCGTTGCTACATCACTCGGCACTCAGCGCCTTGCTCGACAAGTAAGAGCATAGCAAACCTGATCTAGTGTATTGCATTTGTTTATTCTCCTTTCTGTTAATATGCTTCAAGACATTCTTTTATTGAATTTGTTTAATTCCTGCCATTATGGATTTTTGACAATATGTTCCTTTGCATGTGATAGTAAATTTGTGTGACATGTGCATTTCTGCCATTTTCCAATAATTGCCTGTGAATCTATTACAAAATTCCCATATGGGCACTGTGTGTATATCCTTAGTGATTAATGAAGCACACGGTTAATCTCTAGGGCCGGGTTGCAAATACTGGAACAAGGGACAGTAATTTGGAGATTCTTGTTGGAGATAATGGCTGGGTAGGTCATCGTGAAAATGGGATTCTCTATTCTTTTGATGCTACAAAGTGTATGTTCTCCTGGGGTAATCTTTCTGAGAAGCTTCGTATGGCTCGTTTGGATTGTACAGATGAAGTTATTGTGGATTTGTTTGCTGGAATAGGATATTTTGTGCTGCCGTTCCTTGTCAGGTATAATAAGTTTTGTTGTATCCTGTCACAGTAAATAATGACTTAAGTTGGTGTACTGCTATAATTTTACTCTCATTACTTCACACTTGACATTACTTCATTACATAATTGTTCAAAATTACTGAGTTGTAATTTGCTCAAACGCAAAGGAGGATCATCTGTAGCTTAATCTCTTATTTCGTTCCAGAGGAATTGCATCAGGACTTCGTGCTCTATCGTTTAACATACTAGTTTTTATATTTTCCAATTGTGTATGTTATAAGATTTTCCCATCAATTGACAATTTTTACATTTATTAGTCCGATGTAAATATAGGCTGAAGAGGTTGCCATGGTGTTGGACCCAGACACATGCACTAGAGAAATGTACATAAGAAATGGAAAGCGAACACGAAACATGAATTCGAGATTAGCACTTTACTAAGCTTTATGGGTATGTTTCTTTGCATGATTGGATTCGATGGGATTAGTAGTACATCTAGAGTGTGTTTGTTTGTAGAATTATGGAAGGAATTGGACTATTTAGTCCCCTTAAAAAAATAATCTTGTGGTTGTGTTGTCACTTAGGGCTGAACTAATTAATTCTACAAAAATAGTACTACGTTTGTTTTGAAATACATGATTGGACTAAATAGTCCCATTTAAAAAATAATACCCCATATAAGGGATTAATAAAGGGGAGAAACATCGATTTTATTAGTCCAGTTCGACGGGATTGCTATTCTAGTGCTATGTGAACCTTAATTTGTCGTAAGGTATTATTAATCTGAAAGTATTACTAATTCGTCAAATCCAATCATGCAAACAAACGTATCCCTAGATTAACAATACCTTAGGGCTGGATCGATAATTACACTGGACT
>CM025780.1:56418282-56522023 GCA_014636745.2 Centella asiatica
TCCCTTGTATGGGGTATTATTTTCTAAATGGGATTATTTAGTCCAGTCACATATGTCAAAACGAACGTAGTCTATTTCTTAGAATTAATTAGTCTAGTCCAAAGTGACCAAAAAAAATCATATGATTATGTTTTAAATGGGCCTAAATAGTCCAATCCCCTCCATAACCCCTACAAAGAAACACGCCCATAAATTTCAGTGAAGTGTTAATCTTGAATTCATGTTTTGTATTCGCTTTCCATTTCTTACAAGCTTAGGTATCATGAACGGGTTCACGTTATTAGTTGTACTCTACTTATAAACTGCCTTTATTTAGCTCTTTCTGTTGCAATAGTCTGAGCTGATAATGTGGGTTGATCAGGGCCAATGCAAAAATGGTGTATGCTTGTGAATGGAATCCTCATGCTGTTGAGGCACTCCAACATAATCTCCATGCTAACTCTGTAGCTGATCGTTGCATGGTACTTGAAGGAGATAATCGATTTACAGCGCCTAAAGTATGCACATTGACTTTCTGGATTTGTTTCTATATAATAATATTCTGATTTTATCATTTGCATTTAATGGATGTAAGGAATGATGTGCATGTTCAAAACTCATCACTTTGAGCTCCTGGTGGATTTTCCTTCAATACTCTCCTTGATCTTGATGCTTTGTCTGGTTAAATCTCTGATTGTTATCATGCTGACATACATGTCAGGAAAATATTCGCGATTCATGTAACAATTGTGGATCAATCAGTATGGGTTTTTTTGAGGCATAGATAAGTGTGATTGGAGTTATTTAGACTATGCCTATTGAAAATATGCTATTGAGAACATCCTTTCTGATTCAGGTGATGTGATACCTATTAGGTGTGAACAAGCTCAGCTGGTGTTTATACTTTCATGAACTCTCTTTGTGCCATATTAAAAGCCCAACGTTGACTTTAGTCAGACGGACTGATTATTGAGTTCTATATGATTTTGAAATTATAGAGGCAAATAAACTATTATCATAGGAGACTACATTATACTACTAATTTTATCGTCATTACAAAACTGTGTTCATATGTCTTTGATTATGCATTTAAAGTAGGTAAATATGTCAACAAAAAACTAAATTGGCTTAGTAGATGTCAGTGCTTTCCATTTCCATGAATCATGGAAGCTTGTGCTCATTAGTCTTTTCACTTTCAGATCCTCTGCGTTCTATATTGGCTTTGATAATTGGATATTTTGTTCAAGAATTCCTTGCTGTAATGCTAATGCTAAAATTTGAAACTTGTTTGTATATACTGGGTGATCTAATTCATAGCCTTCCAGAACAACTCTGTAAGATATAACAATGTTTCTGTATCTGATGAGATTAAGAAGCTCACATCAGTATTTTCAGTTTTGTTTTTATCTTACTCATAATATTAATATTTTTCTTAGGGTGTTGCTGATAGGATCTGCCTTGGTCTCCTGCCAACAAGTGAGGGTAGCTGGGTTGCTGCTGTAAGGGCATTAAGGTTTACATCCTACTTTCTAAAAGATTTTATGCCGACCCCTCAAATTATTTCTTAATGATTCCAGTTATGGCCACCTCAAATTTTCTTCTAGTAAAATATTTTGTACTCTGGATAATTAGCCAATACTTTAGAATTCCAATACCTGTGTTCTCTGTTTTCTGCAGAACTAATGTAGCATGTCTACCCATATAGTTTCTTTTGTTTAATTCTTTCTTTTCATTTATTGAAGCATGCACTTGTTGTCCCTCTGACATCTGGTTATTCAATTGACGGCTTTCTTGCTTTTGTTAACTACCTATTATATCTTCCACTCAGTTTCTTTAGTGTCACCGAAAATGCAGGAGTAAGGGTGGGATTTTGCATGTGCATGGTAACGTGAAGGACTCGGAGGAGGATTTGTGGAGGGAGCATGTCTCAAAATCAATCCATGATATTGCTGTTTCTGAAGGTAATGATATCTTGACTGTAATGGCGAGTAACATATTTCATCTAATAAATATTATACTTTAAACACCAATTTTCTCAAAATAAGTGTACAGATATATATGTGAACACATTCAAATTTTGATACTTTGCAGGATACCACTGGAAGGTTTCAGTAGAACACATGGAGAGTGTAAAATGGTATGCACCACACATTCGCCATCTTGTTGCCGATGTAAAATGTGAACATATTGAAAGATAACGGTCAAAACGGAACGTGTTCTTCGGTTTGGAAAGAGAGGTTTCATGTGATAAACAAGGTTGTATTTCCAGAGTCTCGTGAGGATGTATGCAGCCATTGAGTTGGCCATTGCCATCGGCCAATTTAGCTCTCTTGCAGATTGACAAGTAATTGTGCTGATTCAAATTGCACAAGACTTGAGCCCCCTGCAGATCTAGGAAGCAAGGAGAAGAAATAAAAGGTTCGGTGGAAACATTAGTTGGTACTCCGTCTTAGTTTTGAGAAGATGGATGCTCGGAAGATCTTTTCTGGGGAGTTTTGACCGTTTGAGATTTGTCAGTGTTTTAAGTACTCAATAGGTAATGTATCATCTCCAAAACAGAAGAAATTGAAAATAATATAAAGGGGTTGTAGGTTTTAAAAATTCTAAAATTACTCTGTTATTTTGCTTACCAGAGTACCAGTTTCAATTTTACCGTTTGACAAAGGAACCGTACTTCAAACTTTAAACAGGAGCGTTCAGCTCATCTTCACCTTGAAATTATTAAAGATGAAACCTGAGTAGCTAAAGAACTTGAAAAATGGAGGTTAAAAAGATGCAATAAACGATTTAAAATCGTAGCATCAGCGGTAATACTCACTTTATCCATTTCATCAACTACATAGAGAAATTCAAATGTTTTCTCATAGAAAGATTTCTTGCTTAGAACTTAGAAGGTTATTTAAATATTAAATACCAATCAACAGGAGGAAAAGAATTAAACCAAAAGAAAAAAGTTGGAAGGGAAAGAACTGAAGTGACCAACTTATGCACAAAACCAGTATATCAACTCCAAGCAAACCAAGTAAAGCTGTAAAAACGCAAATTCCCGCCTTTAGGAGTTAATAAACAAGGAGTAACTGGAAACCTCTCAACTCCTATGAAACTTGCAATATTCTCCTGCTGTAACTCTCAATCACTTGGACAGAAAGCGACGGCTCGAAGGCAATCTACTTTTAAGAGATTAGCGTCTTGTTAGAAAAGCGGTTTCTGTTGTGTACCGCTTTTCATCATTGCACAGAACTCCTCGTAGTTGATCCTTCCGTCCTACAACCAGAAAGAAAATTAGCATCGACTTGCAAGTTTCAAAATTTTAACCTGAAACCACTTACATTATCAGTATCCACTTCTGTGATTATTTCCTTGATCGTGGCTTCATCGCCCATTCCGTATTCTTTCATCGCAGATTCCAGTTCGTCTCTTGTAATGAAACTATAATAATATATGAAGAGAATGGGATTAGTGAAGTGGTGGACAACTTCAGCAAGAAAAGTAACCAAGTCAAGACTTTAAATGCGCTGTGAAAATTAGATGCAAAGAAACGAATATTCAAACCCATGAAACAGTTGAGCAAATCCTATATTTGACATTATGGTGCACACTCCAAATAGATACCCACAAAGAGCGAGGCCAGAGAAACTTATGGGGGGTTTGGTTGGCAGTAAAGGGAATGGGAATGGATTCTTATCCATTCATTTCCGTTGTTTGGTTGGTTAACAAGTGTTGGAATCGATTTCGTCAGAATCCTTCATTCCTTCGTGAATTGGAAATGAGCATCGCCAAGCTCCCCCTTGGTAATCGAGCATTATGATAGATATTGGAATCAATAAAATACATAAAAACATGTATACCCTTGTTACTATTATTATTATTATTGTTAGTATATTAGTATTATATTATTTATAATTACGATATATTATTATTATTACTATATTATTATTATTATTTATATTATTATTATTATTATTATCACTGTTATTAGTTATTATTGTTAGTATGTTGTTATTAATATATTATACATAAATACACATGTTAATCCATCTATATATATATATATTCCAAGAAGGACATTCTAGTAATTTTTCATAATATCATTTCATTCCAAAGTATTTTTGAAATAACATATCAAACATATCAATGAAAAATTCATTCTCATTCTCATTTTGATTCTAATTCCATCCTAAATGATTCTGCTTGACAAAATTTTAAGGAGCAATCCAAGTCTAACTAAATGCAAGTGACTTCTAAATAGATTCTCTCTTGAACCAACTTAATTGCTGAAGTGTTAAACATGGATAATATTGAACATTTGTTATAAAAATACCAAGCAAATACAAGGAACGAATTATCAGGCAAGACTTCCAGGACAGTATAAAAAGTATCAAGAAGAGAAGTATGAACCTACCCACTACTGTCTTTGTCAAAATACTGAAATGCTGTATAAAGATGCTCGTCCCTTTCAAGCTTGTGCCTATGCATTGTAGCAGTAATGAATTCAATGTAGTCAATTGTGCCATTTCCATCCACATCGGCCTGCAATGCAGGTTACATTTACAATTATATGCAACAGAGCAATTTGGTTTGGGAGGCAAGGGATAAACCAGTAGATAAAGTAATCTATGTATCACTGGGTCCATAACAACTTACAGCTTCCATGAGTTGCTTGACTTCAACTTCTGATAGCTTTGAACCTAAGCGTGCTAGTCCCGACTTCAATTCTTCATAGGTGATAGTGCCACTCTTGTCGGTGTCCATGTTTGCAAACATTGCTTTCAGACCTTTGATGTCTTCTTCAGATAGATTTTCAGCAATGACCTGGAAAATGTTTCAAAACACGGCAACACACAAGAAAATTGCACCAACATTAGTTTAAGCATGAACAAAACCGCTTGGCATACATCTCTCTTGTTCAGGAGTAGCTACAAAAGTAATGTCTTGATACTGTTACTATTACTATTACTACTATCATCATCGTCATCATTATTATTAAGCCTAGGACATAATGTTTTTGCAAGACTAGTTTTGGATATTGAAAATTTGAAGGGAAAGCAAAAGGAAAAGGAAATGGCATCCAGAAGACTATAAGATACATGAGCAGTACATTCTGCAACATTCACATTTTACTAAGTAAACGACTGTAATATAGTTCCCCCAAGGCCTCAATTTAAAATATGTTAAACACAGATCATATGATCATTTATCTAATAGAGCTATATCGGCTGCATTCACTTTTCGAAAATACAGATCGGCTGTATACCTATATTAACATATAACAACATACCAAAAACAATAGCATTGGATGAAAGGTCCTCATGATAAAATATATCAGAAATTTTAAGGCTTCTATGAGTTTGCGCTAGAAAAATAATGAGTTAAAAGGAAAATTGATGACAGCAAAGTTGCCACTACAGGTCTACAGCATCCAACAAAGTACGAGTAAATGTCATCTTTGGAAGGATAACAAAAATAAATAATGATCATCATACAATCCAGATAGAATTTTTCCAAAGCACCAGTGTAAAACTAGTGAGTTTAGGAACTTATAAAAGCTTACCTTCAGCGCAAGTTTCTTGAGCTTGTTCATTGCTCTAAATTGCTTCATTCTAGAGAGAACTGCACTATCTAGTGGCTTGTCTGATGCCTCTCCGCCTTCTCTCAACCATGGATGTTCTATATACAAGGAAAATACGGAAGTAGAAATTAGTTCAGAAACCAACTTTAAAAACAATTATCAAGCTAAGACAGGACACTTGTTAGGAACAATAGAGACGAATATGTACATGTTTTTGCCAATGAGAGAAATTCAGTAATAAAAGTAATCAGTAACAATTGCTACTGCATGCTACAACTTTGCATTAAATAAGCAAACTTTCAAGCATCCTAAGTTGGATTAGAAACTCTGCCACCATTTTGTAAGCAATGCATGAAGGCCATGTGATATTGATACCCAACTTAATTTAATGCCTACAACTAATCTATACTTCAGATCATTCATAAATTACAGGCAAGAGGACAAGCTCAAGAAAGAACATTATTATCTCGATGGTTTGCTCTATTACTGGATGGAAGGATCATGTAACACACTTTCCTTTCCCAAAATTAAAGCTCACGTACATACCATAAATGATCAATCCAGTTTATCCTGCAGCGCTGCCAGTTTTATCTTCAAGTGATTTACTTTCATTGAACAGGTTGTATCAATGAACATTTAGAAAATCAAGAAAAAGTAGTCCCGGAGAACTAACTTGCCCAGCTACACGTCTACCTAACGCACTTGACACCTTGACGTCCAAAAGTACAACTTTCAGAAAATGATATTTCAAGGACTGACATGAGGAAAATAAAGTCAGATTTAACAACCTATATTTTTCTTGCATATTGAGCTTTCTTTTGATGCTCCTACTCTATACCAAAAGGAGTGAAGATCTAACAAATGAAAATGTACTTGTTCTTTCCTTTTTATTGATACTCTTGTATTGCTACTGAGATAGCCTGTTTAGAATGGCTGGCTTTCAATTAGGGTGATGGAGAGACTGATACTACGATATTCATTTATTACGCTATTAAGGTAACAATAAGATACCAAGAACTTGTGCAGAAGTAATTCGCCTTTTTGGATCTTGTGTCAGCATCTTTCGGACAAGGTCTTTTGCACCTCTTGAGATTGACGGCCATGGTTCACTTTGAAAGTCAATCACTCCTTCTTGTATGGCATTAAATATTCCTTTGTCATTTTCTGTGAAAAGACAGCCATTGCATTGTCATTGATATGAAGATGCATAAGTTTCAACAACACAAAGTTCGACAAAAAGTTAATGTTGTCTTTACCAGCCCAAAATGGAGGTACACCACTGAGAAGAATATATAAAATAACTCCTGCACTCCAGATATCAATTTCTTTTCCATAACTACGCCGCAGTACTTCAGGAGCGACATAGTAAGCACTACCAACTATGTCACGGTACACTTTCCCTGATATCAGATTTCAAAATATCAGTATCTTAGAAGAAATTTCAGATGGACAAAGCAATTGAAAGATGAATTATATTTCAATAGAAACTTGTAAGTGGTGAAAAACAAGAAGCAGCAACATTAAGTGTGATATTATGCTACCAAAAGATTAGAAATTGTGAAAAAGTTCGGATTAAACAAGATAACCTCAAGAAGTCATAACTACAAATTATTGTCAAATAAACTAAGAAGAGGTCACCATTATCTCATGGGCATCTCTATAATCACAATGCACGTATGCTACCATAAGAGTAATAAACAGATCAGTGTTAGCTGTCACTAGTAAATATATGCTTAGCAGGAGACAAGTCATAAATATTATATGGATGTGGAAGAAGCAAGTTTCACAGTGCCAGAAATTAAAAGCTGATACTTGACATAGAGTTCATGCAGTTGCTTTATAAAGAAGACAAATCAAATAAAGATAGTGTGAACTTTGACGTGTTTCTACCAAGAACTCAGGGAGAGGCAGATTATAGATGTTTGATTTCATCTCTGATGTTTGATTTGATTTTCTCCTAGAGATAAGATTAGATACTGTAGATTATATCTCCAGATTCCAGACCCTTAAAGGGAGCTAACATTCTTGATGTTTCATGGCAGTTCAAGTTAAAGGGTCTGCCTCCTTGAGATTTACCTACGCAGGTCACCTTGACCATATTGGATGGGTGCGTTTGCTGTCATGCAATTACAATATCAAAAGCCAAAGCAGCTGAGAATCAAAAAATGATTGACCAGATCTTTCAATCTATTGCAGCTTGGCAGGGGACTATCTTAGTGCTAACGTTTATGTCTTATTGCCATACTCCCTCAGTCTCTCGTTTAGCAATTTTAGATGAGAGGGTTATGCCACACAAAAGAGATATAGGTCTATACTAGTGGACTTGTTTTGACTTTTTATGTAGTTACAATGGCGGTGATCAAAGTTGGAAGGTTAAACTTCTTAACACAAGACAATTATCACCCTTAAAATGGTAGATTGTAATCTTAACACAGTAATACAAGAGGTTACCACTCTCAAGGCTAGGCTAATCTAATTGAGACCAGTTTCCACCACAACAATGGTTAAAAAGATCTACAAATTCTAATTCTATGAAGAATTATGTACAAAACACAAGATGGGAAATTCACCTTCTTCTATGAAGACAGACAGCCCAAAGTCAGTTGCCTTTATCATTGCCCCTTCACTCTTGCTGGAGAGCAAGAAATTTTCAGGCTTGAGATCCCTATGCATCACACCCATAAAATGACACACATGAAAAACATTCACAATTTGTCTACAAATTGAAGCTGCAGCTTTCTCCGTATAATGTCCCTGAGCTATAATCCTATCAAATAGCTCCCCTCCGGCGCAAAGCTCCATCACAAGGTGCACTGACTGCCTATCTTCATAAGCACCCTTAAATTCCACAATATTAGGCTGCCCACTCAAATGCTGCATAATTTGGATCTCCCTCCTCATATCCTCTTTATCATTCTTGCTGACAAGCTTTCTCTTCAAGATTGACTTGCAAGCATAAGAATGCCCAGTTGAATTTTCAGTACAAAGGTATGTTACACCAAATTGACCCCTACCCAATTCCTTCCCAAGAGTGTAGTGTGCTCTAACATCTTCATATGGCTTGCCCAGTATGGTGTTTGGCTCTGGCTTATGAACAGGCCTAGGGTTTTGGTTGGTAGGCTTCAATGGAACTGAAATTGGTGCTTGAGGCTGATGCTGTGGCTGTGATTGTGTCTGTGGCTGAGATTGAGATTGATGTTGATGGGGTTGAGAGTCATAGTGGTGTGCTGATGGTTTTTCATAACTTTGAGCAGAAACTGCTTGATACCCATTAATGTCTGACTGATAACCCTTATTCTTGCTGAAACAACCCCCCATCTTTGAGGTTTTTCGAAGAAAAAACAGCCCAGATCAAGAAATAAATATGCTGATTTGAAGAGAGAAGAAAGACTATTCAACTGAAAGAGGAAAAATCGGATTCTTAAAAGGGATATCAGAATTGGGATTTTAAGAAAAACCCAGATCAGATTTGAATCAGGAGAGCATATTCACAGAAACTTTGTGAACTTTGTCTGTTGACTTCGGCTCTGAACTCAATCTTAAAATAAAGCCCAGTAATCTCTGTCGATGGGTCGGAAAATGATGGGTGTTACTCCGTCGATTAGTTACTGTTGACTTTTAAAATTCAATTAATTATTGTACTTTTTCACAATAAATTAAACAAAATATATATATGACATATAAACAAAATTACAATCATCACATTTTACTTTAATTAAAACTAGTCATAACAAGAATTTTATTTTTTGGGTAATAAATATTAAAAGTATTTCTAATATATGTGTTTTGTATGTATAAATAATACTATATTTTTGTAAACTTGTGTAAGATAAAACATATTAATTAATATCTTTTTCGTTGTAATTATTTTAGTATATGTAATATATTTATTTATATCTTATACATATGCTATATTTTTATTGTTTTAGTTGTATTTTGTGTTTGCTATATTTAGAATGGATGAAGTAGCCTATTAATCATTTTAATTATTTTATTCATTGTTAATATTATTATTTTTTTATTGTTTACGTTATATAGAACATCAAAATCTAAAATTTTATTATCCCTACTTTTATATATGCATAATTTGAAACACTTTTATTTTATATATTCTTTTAAGAAAAATAAGGTCTTAGCCACAAATTAGTAAAGTCTCAAAACTATAAATTTAAGCTTAGGCGCTTAGCATCTGTTGATTTAAATGCTTAGGAATTGTTAGTAAGAGAAAAAAAAATTATCTTTGTTTCACCTTAAGGCTATGTTTGGATAGCAAGAGAGGAAAGGAAAAGGAAAAGAATTAAAAAAACATATTTTTTTAATATTTAATTATTAAAAAAGATGTAAGAAAGCGTGGGTCTCATTTTCAATCATTTTTCTTGCAAATCTCAAAAAAATAAATATTTTTTTGACAATTTTTTATTTAGGAAACTACTCTTTTTGTTTGTTCCGTTTTCTCTTCCGGGAAAAGAAACTAAAAAATTGACATTCAAGCATTGAAAACGTTTATAGTTGCCCGTGGTTTGTGCTTAGTCAACAAAATCAGCTAACAGTTCACTTAGTCAAACAAATACAAGTGCATATATCGCGCTATAAAATCCTCTAATTCTGGTAAATGTATCAACTCTTCCTCTCTGTTCTTTGTAACAAATTTTTTTTCTTTCTAATAATATGTCTTTCTAACTCTTCTCTCATATGTTAAGCTGCATGGTTGCATTTAAGAAAAAAAAATTGTCTGAAGACAGTATATTGTCATTAGTTAAATCTCACATTGGAGGAATATTAAAATATAAAATATAATAATTATAATTATTCAACAATAAATTTAAAAGGGAAGAAGAATGCTCTACATTGAGAGATACCCCACAAAAAAAAAAGAAAAAAGAAACTTATAAATTTTTTTGTCAAGGTCAATTTTTATCGTTATTGTTAGAGTGGGGCTCTCTTGTTTCTTTATTGCAAGACATTTAATTTCTTTTTGAATGTTCGACAACTTGGAGCTTCATATCGGATGTTAATAGTAAAAGTTAATATGGGAATTAGGGTTGTAAATGAATTTAGTTGTGTCGAACTTGAGCCAAGTTTAATCGAACATGTTTATAAATGAGTTCAATTTGAAATTTTTAACGAACGAAAAATTATGTTCAAGATCGGCTCATTTAACTATTCGAATAAGTCAATTCAAGCCGAATACGAATCAAACAATATAAATTAGTCAAACTCACTTAATTTTTCAAATTCAATATCCAAGCCGAATCTAAAATTATTAACAAATAAAAAGTCGTGTTCATGATCAATTTATTTATTTTCTCATGTCAAATTAAATGAGATTTAGACAAGTTGAACATGAACTTGTTCCGGAATTGTAAGGGGGTTTATTTGATTTAAGATGCAATTCATATGCATGAAATATATTTTCTCGCCTAGCTGTATAGGAAGTGGCACTTTTTTTTTTCCCTTTGGAATTTTCTATCTCCATAACGTGGGGCTTATTGAACAATAAGTATATGATGTACTCCGTGTAATTTTTTTCACTAATTAAAGAGGGGCTTCATGAAAAAAGTAAGAAAAGAAAATCTCTGATAGGCCAATCAATTTGCTGCATGTTGATATAATAGTATGCAAGACAAATTTATTTTAAGATCCTTTATGATTATTATGTCAAAAAAAAAAAACTTTTATAACTGCAAAGCAATATTCTATTTCATTTTATTGAAATATTATTTTCTTGAAAACTCTATGGGCGCCACCTCAGTCCCCACATCGGGGTACCATTTTACAAATTGGTACTATACCTCAAATTTCAAGTTATATAGTTTTCTCAAATCTTGAAATAGCTAATATATATCAAGGATTTTTTTTAAATGACTTCATCTTTTCAGTGACAAAAATCATTGGTTAATGGTGTCATCCCTCAAAAATTTCGAAGATATAATTTCATCAGTTATCAATTGCCTTAATCCCTTCAACAATTTGCATAATTTTCTAATGGCTTCTTAATTAATCTTACACAGATGAGCTATTAGGAAACAAAAACATCAATAGAATTTATTAATTAATGCGTACAATATTGTTCTCAAATAATTAGTTGGGAAAAAAGAATATTAGGTGACCATATATCTACATGGATTGATATATAGATCATGGATCCACCAATTGTGGGAGAATTATTTGATGCACGTTGTTCACCTAATCACCTTCTCCTTCAGCCTCTTAATTGGATTATCCATTAATGGTTAAATATATTTCTTTTCCTTTTTTAACCAAATTAATAATGATAATAAAAATTTTCCTTTGGTTCTTTGGTTTGTTGGAAATGAGTTGATGTAACCATATTTCTAGTTATACAATTTATTTTTTTTGTTGTTCCATTTATTTGTGGCGTTGCGTTTAATTTTTACATAATAATGTTTCTTTCACCTTATATATTTGTGGCCTCCTCATGATTGAAATTTCTTACTATATTCCATCCAATCAAGTAACTTCAATTTGAATTTGTAAGCCCATTACTAGCTCATTTTCGGAGGAAACCTCGTGTTTTAACAAACCATTTCAAAAATTGATTCATGGTTTATCTTTCCTTGACAATCCACGAAAATCTAACACACCGAATGGGACATACGTAGCTTTAATTCTAGAACAAACTCAACAAAGTGCTCTTTCTTCTTTTTGTTGTTCTTCTTCTTGTCTTTATTTTTTTTTAAAGAAAAAAAAAGTGTTTCTAGAATGGTTGAAGTATATACTACTCATGTTTTGCAAGTAATAAATGTTAATTTAATGAGTTCATGCATAATATTGATCGGTTCTAAAATTAGAGATAATTGCTCAGTTCATATTTAATTGTTGCATTTTGACCTTTTCTAATTAAATTGACCAAATTTTAAATTAAAATATTTTTTTTATATTTATTAGATTAAGACACATAACTATTATCATAAAAAAAATATATTGAGTCTACTATCAAAGTCAACTTTTATAATTTTAAAAATACAAAATATGTTTGTCAAATTATGAGTTTTAAAATTAGTCAATATATTTGACTTTCAAAATCAAAATATGATAAATAAATTTAGACAGATGTAGTATACTTTTATTTCCCATTTCTGAATTTATAAAAACTTGTATTTAAAAGTAATATTTATAGTATTTTTGATAATTTCAAAATTATTAAAATCAACAAATTTCACTTTAGAATGGAGGGAGTATTAAAAAAATAATGAACCGTTAACACTTATTTATTTATTTTTGTTAAATTTGATCAAAATTTTCATTCAATTAAAACACTCTTACAATCTATTATCATCGAGATAAGATAGCTAGGACACATGCACCACATGTAAGTTCTAAAAACTGAAGTAAATAAAGCTACATTATAAGTGTCTGATCCATGATACTTTATGCAGCAAAATCTTTTACTCCTAGTACGTAGTCTATTTACAACAGAGAATTACTAATATATAAAATCCCTGATTTTCACATGCAAAATATCTTCTCTCCCTCTCTTAACTCATCCCAACTGAAAATTCAACTCGATCTATTACAAAAAAAAAAAAAAAAAAAAAAAGGACAAAAGGTGAAATTAACTAATTAACCTCGGGAATTGTTTGTAAAACAGGCCTCCATGATCTTTGATAAAGGGTATCATTCTCAAAATCAGTGGTGATGATCAATCGAGTAAGGAGTTGGTCCACGGTGATGTCGTGGACGTGAGCATTTCCTAGTATTTCCTCCAGCTGCCTCTTTGTAATCTTGATCTTCACTTGCTTTCTGCTGTTCACGTCATCAAAATCACCCAGTAGACTTTCCTTTTCTGTGTTCCTCTTTCTATTTTGGGCTTTCTTCGGTAACACCCTTGATTTTGCTGCAACTTCACTTCTAAAACATGAGTTTCCCATTATATATATGTATCTATTCTTCTCTGCTTATGCATATAAATAATTTCCTTCTTTATAAAATAAAAAACAAAATAACATAAACAAGTATTTATACACACACACACACACAAGTAATATTTACAAGAAAGTGTGTGGAGAGGAATTTGAGAGAGCCAGATATGCAGAGGGGAGAAAGAAATATACATAGGGATGAGGATATATATACTTGAAGCCTGGAGGAGAGAGACATCTAGAGAGAGAAAAATCTATAGAGAGAGAGTGGTTGTTAGTTTTTAGTTGACCGGCACACACCCCACTAACAGATATATATTCTCTCCTTATTTTATAATAATTGACATTTGATTTTTTTTAAAATAAATATAAGTGAATTTTTTTTATATATTAAACATTTTATTTAATTTTAATAAAATTATTTTAAATAAGAATCAAAATGAATAAGAAATTTAACTGAAATAAAAAATTTATCTTTATGAATATAAAAGAAAATTAAATATTATTTTGAAATGAAGCGAATAGTGCGGAGTATTTATTTGGAATGTGAAATTGTTTAAAGATGGAATATATCAATGTTGAGTGTGATAATAATACAAAGAGTCAAAGACAATATGTAGATGGAATCTCGTTCTTCCTTCTCATTTCTCACTCGGTCTACACAATGCCAACAACTCTTAAAACCCATATATTTAATTTTTGGCGACAAAATTAATTGACTAAATTTGAATTCACCAAAATCTTACGCTTAATAATCTTACTTTATAATATTCTATTGCTTTCTTTCGTTTTGAAGTTTCTTAGTAAATATCACACAACTATTCAATAATAAATTTGAGGTAAAATTAAACTTCCTCCAAATGGAAATTTAAGTCAAGCACCATATCATTCCAAATACATAATCAAGATGAACTATATATAAGCTGACAAGGTAAGCAAATAATTTTCGCAACAAAAATTACAGTATAAATTTTACCATTAAATCTCACTATTAGTTGAATCTCTAGAAGATTTTAGTCATGATATATTGATAGTAATAAAGAATTTTAATTTTTGTTGCAAAGTTTATTACCATACTAAATAATTTTAGAAAAAAATTGTCAAAAAGACCTACTCTCGGAGAGTGAAACTATTTCTTAAGATTGAAATACTCAAACTAGACAAGAAAATCTTCCTTGCATCAAACGATATATATATATAATGTCAGATCTAGCCGTCTAGGATAGACGCAAACCTTGTAAAATAAAAGCATTCGTCAATGTGACCGTATTAAAAATGATGAAAAAAGAAATCTAAATAACCTCCAGATATAAATGAATTAAAGATATTGAATTGATGGAGCTGTTATTGTAATATTTAATCAAATATCACGATTTTAAGTTGTTATCGTGTTTTATTTGTTTATAAAACAAAGACTTATTCTTAAATTCTATAATTATTCAAACAGTAATTCTCATATTAACAAAATGCTTATGCAAGTATGCAACTGTTAATTGTCATTTTAAAAGATTCAAAAGTGAAAAATTTTATTGTCACCCCAAATTAATCTTTTTCACTACATCTTACATAAGGATGAACAAAACGACAGTAACCGTAGTTCAGACGACGGACTTGGGATCGGACTAAAAAAGACCGATCCGATAAAAAATTGGTCTGGCATAAAATTGGTTCATACAGTCATAATAATCTGTAATATTAAGGTGAAAAATTAGTCTGCATCGACCTATATAAAAACTGGTCTAAGACCAAGACTGAGACTGACTGAGACCGGATCAATACTAAATTAGGATCGGAACCGAATAGGACTGACACAAATTTCATAAGAAAATTTTATTATTTATACATATAATTTTAATCAAACTTGAAATATTAATATGCATATGATTGATTCAAACATGTAATCCCGAGTCATTTGAAGTATTTATATATATATATATATATTATAAAGATTATCTTGTGTTAGAAAGAAAAATGCAATATATAATTGATTCAAAAGATAGTAGGGGTGATTTCGAGGTCGAAAATAAAAAACTTGAAGTAAGTTAAGGTTCTATTACATGAATCACTAAAGTGTCAAAAATATCAAAATTTGAAGAAAAATTTGAAATTGAAGATAAGGCTCAAAGTTAAAGAATAAAAATATTAATTATTTATCAACAAGTTTTAATGTAATTATTATGCACTTGTTAAAATTTTTATATAATATACTCATAATATATTGTCTGTTTCTTTATCATTACTCAATAATTTAAATTTATTTTAAGTTTTCCTCCAATTTTAGAAATTTTATATGAATGAAATAATTTTATAGCTCTTCTACATTATTTTTTTATTTAAAATTTGTATAAAAAATTAGTTTATCATAACTATAATTATAATAATTTATTCAAAAATTTTTAAAAAAAATTGGATTTTAATATTTCATTTTTTAAAATTTTTAATTTATATATAAAATAAAACAGAACTAAAACCGACCTAGGACTGCCCTAATCCAAGATTAATCTAGCCTAGAGTTCTCAACAGTCTACCTTTTATTAAACTAAGACTATAATAGACTGATTTGATCAACATCAAAATCAGTTCTGAACTGAACTAATTAACGTCAATTTTTTTAAAAATTGGTCCAATCTAAATCGATTGGTCTTTTGTTCATCCTAACATCTTATATTATATGTTAATAATTCATTCGCTTTTGTTTATGGCAATTATTAATAAATTAATTCTATTAGACACGTTGCGGATAGACGTCTACTTCATGCATGCAACGTTAATTAATTTCAAAATCAGACATCTCCTAGAAACGCAGTCGGCCGGTCAATAATTCTAGAAGTCATTCAATTTTCTTTTGCTTCTGTCTTTTAGTCTTTTGCAATATAAAACTTATTTAATCGTCAATCTCTTATCATAGATGAAAAAACAATTATAAGAAAAGAAAATTAGTATTAATTAGAGTAATAATATTGTTTTTAGAGTAATAAATTAATGTTGCTGAAAATATTAATCCTATATAATTATCCCATACCTCTTTGTATTCTATTTTATAATTTTGTACTTTTTTTCTTATCCTCTTGGTATAATTTGATTATCTTAGGATAAAGATTTTTCGATCTGTGAAATTTTATTACATATTAAAATATATATGTATGATGGAGTCTGCTTCTTTTAGTTTAGCATTTTCTTACTCTACGAAATCTTTTTTTTTTTAGAGAGACTTTTATCTCCTTGATGAAAGTTATCAATAAAGATAAATGTATTTAGATTTGGGTGCAAATCTATTCAACGGATTGTTCATTACACTACAAAATAAGTGGGCAATTGTTACTCTTTGGTGCGGTATAGTTTAACAAACAATTACAATTATTACATTTAAATGTAACAATTATACAAACCGTTACAATTGGTCAAGGTTCAAACTCTACTGCCATAGCTTCTGGACATCTTAACAGAGAAGACAACCCCAAAAATTTTAAATCTTTGTCCACAAGGATTTAAGTCAATGCATTAAAATTTTAGGTATTAATTTCTATGTAAAATTTAATGAAAACATCAAACCTATAAAAATTGAACTCTCTAGCGTGCGTGTG
The DNA here is from genome assembly GCA_014636745.2 of Centella asiatica. Classification (NCBI taxonomy): domain Eukaryota; kingdom Viridiplantae; phylum Streptophyta; class Magnoliopsida; order Apiales; family Apiaceae; genus Centella; species Centella asiatica. The sequence continues at coordinate 56,435,298 of CM025780.1, forward strand.
TGGTTACTCTTAACAACTCATCGGAACATGTATTGCCGTAAAAGAATGAGTTATGTAATTAAATCAATAGTATCAGTGTGTAATACTTACAATAGAAATCTTAGTAATTTATTTAATATTTAGATGTAACACTTTTAAACTAATACCAAAACTGTTATATTATGTCAAATGTCACAGTTGATAAACTGATGTTGAACAAATACGACCGCTACAAATACCCTGGTCAAAAACAGTAACATTAACCTATTGTAACGTTTTTAGGGCCTAATATAATAGTTTTTTGACCATCTCAATTGATGCATTTATTTTGTAATGTTGTATATTTGAATCACAAATATACTTACGTCTCTACTTTCGTTTATTTATCTAATTTTGAATTAATATGTTGTTTAGGGAAATTTTCTTAACTTTATTCCATTTATTTTTGTAATTCGATTCTTTATTAATTATATTTGTCTCGTAATTGAGAATTCAAAAAAAAAAAAAAATCTAACTGAACGCTAAAATCTCCTAAAACAGATGGTAAACGTTACTCTCTGTTTCTCGAGATTTTGGTGTTCTGGAGATTTTAGTATTCGGCTAGTTTTTAGATTTGTATGTAATGTACATATTAACGATATATTTAACAAAAGAATAAAAGGAGCGTAAACGATATTCACTAAGCAACTATTCTCCCGAAATAGAATTAAAAAATTCATTTCTCGAAGAAAAAAATAAATATTTACATACATGATATACCAAACACAGAACAAGGATTCGGAAATAAACATTCGTACAACATAGACTTGAATATCCTTCAAAGAAATTTAAAAAGAGCTAAAATATCTAATTTGTGTGTGTGTGTGTGTGTGTGATGGAGAGAGAGAGAGAGGGGAAGAGAGAGAATCTAAGACGTTTATCCTATCAGACAAAAAAATATTGCTCCCTCTATCTCATCTCGTACGTCTTTTAGAATGTTTTGTTTTCCTTATTTTGTAAGTAATTTACAATTTTTAAAGAATAATAAAAGATCTTTCCTAAAATACCCTTTGGCTCATTGTTCTAAAAACTTCCAACTACTCTAAAATAACCTAATAACTGCTTCAATACACAATTAAATAATTTCATACTATAATATAAATTAATAGATATTAATAATATTTTTTTAAAATATAAATGATAGTATACATTGTAGAATTAGATATGCAATAATCAGTAAACAAATAAATCTATATAAATCGATATGTGATATTATTATTTATGACTACTAATTTAATATTGTTATTAATGTCAATCGTACCAGATGTTCAAAGTTGAGATTTTACTTTTATATTCTATAATGAATAAGACATGAAAATATAATAAATTAAAGAGAATAATTTCAAAAGGAGTACAAGAATGTAGGAGACTATTATTAAAACTAAACATAACTTTTTAAGAAGAATGAGTTTTATTTATAAAAGATACAATAAATAAATTAAAATTCATTATATTGACGAAATTTCTTATTACCAAAATTTTACCAAATTCTCACTCTTTTGAATTTCGACCTAAAAGTCCAACACAAAATTTCTTATTTCATCTGGAAAAACGTATCGGTATTCATACATTTAAATCTTAATCAAAATATAAAGTACAATTTAAATATTTAAAAGAATATAAATGTGGCTCTAACGTGTGAAATTTGATATATCTTGTTCTTATGGAGTGGGACATAAGTTTTTACTATTTTTTAGTATTATTAGTTTTTGTAAGTTATTATTTGGAGTATAACTTTAATAGTCGGTATATCAATACTGAAACTGTAGCTTAGTTCAAAATGGCAGCACATAATTGTGGAACGAAAGCATCAGATGAGCCCCAAGCTCCGGCTACTTCCCACCCGCCGGCATTATCTTCAAAATTGCCTCCAGATTTCACCCTCCACCACCACCTAACAGATGGTGCAATCTTCCACCGCCGGAGGACCGGAAATATGGTCGCCTCGGCCGCTGAAACAGAGCCACACACTCCTCTCCTTCGCTGGAGGTTCGAGGAGACTTGCTTTTCCGGAGATCCGGCAGCCGGTCGGAGAGTTCTCCGGCCAGTGAAAAATGAGGTGGTGGCTTTTATCTCGGCGAGGAAGCTCGGCGCCGCCCTATGGCAGTTTGCGGCTAATGTCACTGCCACATCTATTAACAGTAGAAAGGTATACACATTACAATAGAATTTTTACTTTTGACAAATTGAATATTAGATTTATCTAGCATTTATTTGATATTCTGATTTGTGCTTTCATATTGCTAATTTGTTGGCTGTGAATTTATCACTTACATTAAAACATATCAAATATGGATATATTCCGCATTCAAATTTCGTCAGTGTTTCAACAAATTGACTTTTTTTTGGTACAAATTTATCATATCTGTGAATCAATTTGTTCTTGCTTTAGCTCAATCTAAAGTTCAAAATCAGTCGTTTGATATCATTTGAATTTTTAGATTCTATTTTGTTTTTAGTTGAGCCACTTGTTCCGTTATATGGACTATTTTATTTTTCTGCATTTGTAATATTATAAACATGTTTAAATTGATGCATTGAGCTTGATTTTCAATAATTTTGATGCAGCCTGGTAGTGCACAATTAAGGATCACATTACCCATTTATCAATGTAGTAGTGATTATGGTACAGAAACAAAGTCTTGGTTGCAGGAGCCTCATTCCAACTATGATTTAAAGTGTAAATCTCTGTCAAAGGTACAGCTCTTTATATAATAAACTTGTTCTGCTGCCAAGTTGAAGTTTTTCTGTTTGCTCACATTTAGTTTGCCTAGAAGGTCAATACTAAAATTTTTTATTACAACGTCGGTAATCGTTTTGATAAACTTGTATATTGAAAGTAAATTTGGCTTTAGTTTTGTGAGAAACTGGCCTTAATCATGCCTCTGAATAGAGATGCATAAGCTAGTTGTCTCTCATACTCTTCCTACATTTTGATGGTTTTAATGTTTCGCCTTAAAAGTTCGACATCCTAACCTCTTTCACTTACCCATTATCTCTTCGCAAGGGCAAGTCTTCTTTCCCGTTTCCTACATTTGCAATGGAGGCAGCGTTTAAGTGGGATCCTGAGTTCTCAAAATCATCAACTGCAATTAATCATGTCTTCATCCAGAGGAAGCTCCTTACAAATGGACCACTTGAAACTGTTTCTGCCCTCTCTCAACTACAAGCTGATCTGGTGCATACTCGAGCACACATCCGAAAGCTAGAAATAGAGCAACAGTCCTTCAAAAAGAAAGTCAAACATTTTTTGAAGAAGCATGATGAAGAACAAACCGCATGGTTGACGAGAGAACACAAGAAAGTACGTGCAACACTTAGCAACCTAAAGCATGAGTTAGATAAAGAAAGAATACATTGTCAGAAGATGAATAGTACTAATTCCAAACTGCGTAGAGATCTAGCTGATGCCAACTTATTAGCCGAGAAATCCATGCAAGATTATGAGAAAGAAAGGAAGAGTAGAAAATTAATGGAAGAAGTATGTCATGGCCTATCAAAGAACATTGAAGATGTTAAAACTGAAGTTGAAGCACTGAAAAGACGATCAGAGAGGATTCACAAGGAAGTGGAAGAAGAGAGGATGACACTGCAAATGGCAGAGGTTTGGCGTGAAGAACGGGTCCAGGTCAAGATGGTAAACACTAGGTTAGTTCTTGAAGAAAAATATCAGCAGATGAGTAAGGTTATATCCGATCTTGAAACTTTTCTAAAAGTAAGAGGTGTAACTCAGGATAGGACTGAGATGTGCAAAGCTGAGGTAAATACACAAACTTTCAACTCCGCTGACAGTCAAGTAATGACAAAATTTTCAAAATCGAATGATAAATACTCTAGTACTGGAGATTTTCACGAAGCTAAGGAAAAGGATACTGCTAAACATGAGTCTGAATTCAACACCAAGACTTCCGAGTATAAATGTGGCCTACGCCAAAAATATTCAGATGGCTTTGTTAATGATACCAGTAATTTGGAAAGCACCGGAGATTTGGAAAGTTCGATACATGCTGATAATCAGGGTTCATGTCACTCTCCCAATCGGAGTGACTACTCCGTTAATAGAATTAGCGAAGGCGTACATATTTCAAGAAACGACGCGAAGAATGAGCAACATGCAGGTGAGGAATCATTTAATTCTGTGATCACTGAGATTTCAAAATCAGCAAAGCGATTAAACCTTCTGGGAATATACCAAATGGATGACGATATCCAACAAACCAGCCCTGTTGAAAGGAAAGAGGAGCTTAAAAACCAATCTACTTCTGAAATGAGTAACATATCTTCAAGTAAAGGAACAGTTGAAATTGGAGTTGCCAACGACGATGTTATGGGGCAGTGTATCTCACCTGATTTAGGCAATCCGCATATTACTCGAGGGGTTAAAGGATTTATTAAATGGTCAAGAGGGATCCAGAGGCATGGTTCAAAGGCCAAGCGAAACAAGGGTAAAAAACTGTTACAAACCCCTGTTGCATCAATGTATTCAACTTAAGAAATTAGGTGACTGCAGTGCTTAAAACGGAACAAGACTCTTCGTATTTCCTTTTTCAAACATGATGAAGTTGAAACTATCAGCAGAATCTATATAATGACTAGTAAAAGTTGCAGTCTCTGAATTTGTATAGCTGCACTCTTCTCACAATTTCTGTCCTCCTTTCAGCACTGGTATATATTCTTTTAGTCACTTGTCATTATGAGAAATGATATTTTCATAACGGAAATTGATATTTCCATGAGACTATCTCACATGAACGTGAGTCGTATCGACTATTATTCTATTAATATGAGAGAAACCCTGTGATGATATCATTTTTTTTCATGAAAAAATCACCCGGTCCCTTACAATTTGCAAAGAAAGTTACTTTATCCCATATACATAAATTTCTTTCAAGGGTACCGATCTTCTGTCACACAAGTAGAATGCAAGTCCTTCATCCCCATTTCACAAGTTGCACAAAACTGAGTGTAAAATAGAAAGGGAAATATAACTCTTAAGTCTAGAGCCAGAGTACACCGTCGATTATTATTATTTAAATATTTATTTCTTAATTTTTTCTTTATTAAAACTTAGAACCATTAACGTGTTTTACTATGCAAAATGGCCCTTTCAAGGACAGAATCATGTGAAAGAGATAGATACGGAGTATTTTGGCATGTGGGTTTGTTTTTTTAGAATTGTTTTTTCAGTAGATCGGGTAAAGCACAAGATAATCAACATGTGATCTATAGAGTTTGAAGTTGAAAAAACTTGAACTCAATCCATTAGAAGCATTAGATGAGCATATATGTGCAAGGGAAAGTTTGGTACTCAATCCATTAGAAGCATTATAATTGGTTGGAAATTTTTTAATCATTCCGTCCGCGAATATATTTGTGTCCATACACTGACCATGTTTCTGTTGTTTCTTGTACAAATTCCACCATGCTGGGGCACCATTTTCAATACTTTCACACTATAATATCTTGTCTTCTTACGAGGCATGACCTTACAAGAAGCCACTATCACTATCGTTTGAGTTTTTTGGTAACTACTTTTCTCATAGTCCAAGCCTTTTAGTTTATTTGCGTTCCATACTCCCTCCAAATAAAGCAACAATTTAAATTTTTAAACAAAATTTTGAAATTATTCTGCAATTGATTTCGATATGAAAATTGAAAAGTTATTATTGCAAACTACACTAATATTATAAAATACAAATTAAAAGTTTTACCTCACGGTTGGCGGCTTCTGATCGGTTCTTGCAATCGGATATTTTACTAATTTGACTATTGCCGCTATTTATAGCGCCACCTTATCTTTTCTTTTCTCTGTCACCATGATATATTTAAGATCACAACGCAACGTCTCCATTTATTTTGCAAACGGAGAGGCTATTGGTAAAAGGTAATAAATACCATTCTATAAACAACTTTGCAAAGTCTTATCTTCAAAAAACGTAAGAAAGGCTGGACAAAATCTAGAATACGACCAATATTAATAACATGGTATCCTCTAACCAAATACTTTCGCTGTCTGAAGGAACTAAGGTGTAGGCTCTGCAAGCAATACGAACATAAAAAACAAAACAAAAGCAGAAAACAAAACAAAAACACTGCAACCAAAAGGCAAGTGAGAGTGCCTTCTCCTCCTTGAGTTGACAGACTTCGATGCTATTTTTGAAGGTTAAATTAACCATTTCCCGAGGACTTCATACAGCTGTAAAATGTTAAAGCCACAAAAATTGCCATCTGATGAAGATATTCATCATTGGTCTCGTTGTAACACAAATTTGCATATATGTACATTAATCTACTGGCATATCATCCTGTTTGTTTCCATCTTCCATTTTGTCCTCTTGCCTAGCAGGTGAAGCCTTAGACCTTAGTATATGCTTGCACATTCTGAACACAGAGCAGTAGAACATTAAACCAGTATAAGATAAATTATTAAAGTATGAATCAGGGCAATATTGCAACAATATGGTTCGGCATGCTTTACACAATCATTCACTACTAGCATTGAAAAAGTTACTCTTCTTCAAAAGTTAGAAAATGAATGCACTACAGTTTAACCCGTTAGCTAGATTATGTATCTACCACATCAAAGTAATTTAACTACGCAAGTCGCATTTTAAACTTCAACGCAATGACAAATCCTAGTGCCGCAAAGAAAAAGACAACCCATTTCAATGATCAAGTCAGACATGGATACTTCCAAAAGAGCTAGTAAATACTGTAAGTAGAGGCTGAAGGTCAAAATTTTCAAGTGTTCTCAGTTTGATGAACTTCCAAATCCAACTCATTTTTAATGCACCAACTGTTTATAAGTAGTTTCTTTATATTGATGAGTTGGGGCTCTAATGGAAGACTTTAAACATAGGATAATTATTACACATACTTATTTAATGTGCAAGTTGGAGATACAAGAAACATACGCATCAAGAGCATCTGCTTTCCTGTTAATTTCACTTGACCACAGAATTGGATCAACATTCTTGGGCAACGAATCCTGCTGCTGGGACTTTTCTCGTAACCACTGCTCTGCCTTGTTACATTCAAAGACAACCTACATAGAAAAAGTTGAAACAGTTGTCAAATTGGTCAATAAAATAAGTCATTATTATAGCTTCTTATTAAATTTATTCTATCCTCAGAAGATTAATTTACCAAGAAAGACTTTTGCTGGTCTTAATTTTTTTCATATTCATATGTATAATAAAAAATCAGTTTTAAAGACTAAAATTCACTATCAGGATATAAAAGGGATTTGGAAAAGTCCCATTTTTTACATGACTGGTCCTACACAACCCATATCCCCTGTTTGGTTGGTGAAAGCTAAATGCTTTTATAAAATAAGAAAATGACTCAATTTTGTTAAATTGAATCAAAAAGTGAAGAATTCTTTTAAGAACTAAAACTGGGTTCCTTGTTTTGTAGCACAAAACCAAAACTGAACAAAAGTATAATCTACTTCCCTGAAAAATTGAAAACTGGGACTTGGGGCTTTGGGACAGAAGACAGGGTTTGACTTCATCCCACATCAATTGCCATTTATTAGTCTCACTTTGTCTCCCAACATAGCAATTGAAGGAGGATTCTGTCCCAAAAATTACCGGCAAATCTGTTATTATATATTTTGATGTTTAGTGAGGTTCAATCATTCTACAAGAATGAGATGACCATGGAGGATCAGATGAAGGACACAGCGAGCATCTTGGAACCATAATGAAGAGATTGGAAACATTCAACAGAGAAAGCGGAGAGAAGTGGGACGGGCCAAGAGAGAAAGTAGGCTGGCCCAAACCAAATCAGGCAAAAATTGAGGGACAATGGTGGCACTGAGTGAGGAAGCAGACAGAGGTGTACACACACACACACACACACATATCATACAAGCTTGTGTGTCTGTAGTTAAAATTTTAGTGAAACTTTACTCCTAAAGGTTAATTTGTCCATTCTAGAGTTTAAGAAAAATAATCAAAACGATGCTGTTTCACTAAATTTTATAACTTTGGACACAAACAAAAGCTTAGCTAATATGTTTGTGCTTATGTTTTTGTGTGTGTGTACATATTATACGAGTATTTTAATAAGTTTTGAGTCAAAAGTGGAACAACTTTTTAGAAAATTTATTTATCAATCAGTTTTTCAAAGTTTCACTTTTTAAGTGCAGAAATTTAAAGGTGATTAAACTGATTTTCAAAAATTACAAAAGGAAAACTAAAAGCTAATTTTAAGAATGCTTTTTCCTGTAAAATATTTTTTTAAAACTTTTCTCAAACCAGATGGGTTTAATATTTGTAAAAGAAGATATTCAAGAAATGAAATAGGACCTTATACCTAGTGTCTTCCATATATGAAAGTAAAGAATCATACCTCATCTTTTTGACTGTTGGGAAGTGATTCTACAGAGATTCTGTTATCAACAATGCACTTTAGTAAACTCCTTGTTGCTTGTGCTCGTGCCTCTTCATCTTTATATCGAGATTCAATAGGATCCACCAGCTAGCGAAATTAACATATAAATTTGCTATGAGATATTACACTTCATGAGAAAAACATGAAACCAAGAAAGTTAAAACAAACCTTTTTTAGACCCTCTAGTTTCTCTGTATAGACAACTTCAGACTCATCATCTCCATCCTCGTAAAGCCAATCCTCTGTTTGCTGTAGATTCAAAGAGACTCCCTCCCTCTCTGATTCCGTGGCAAAGCTCCGGTATTTACTCAGAAGCTACAGACATTTTTTTTTGTTTTTTAACTTCTCGTTTTCAAGAAACAATATTTGAAATAGCATGAATATAAGAACCAACTAATAATTTATGTCCCAAGGGAGATAAGCCAGATAGAAAATGAAAGAAGGCGGCACGAATGCAAATACAAATACGAATAAAAGATTTTTGGCAATCATCCAACTAGAGATGATGAAGAAATACGCAAAACAGAGGCATACCTCCAAAATTTGTAAAATTCATCTTCAATTAATTGGGAAAAAGGGCATCTAAACTACACACTACTAACAATGTCTTAAGCTCACATAAAATTGTATGACTTCATTATGTCATTTGAAGTACATAAACAAAACTTTTAAAAACTATACGTCAAAATATAGGGAATGAAATCTTATATAGTATAGGTATAGATGAAAGGTGTGGTACTGTGATTTTTCTTGTTCTTCGTGCCTAAGTACAGGTTTCTAACATAGGCAGGCACAAATAATGTGATGGGAAGCTTCATGTCAAAATTTACAGTCCAAAAGAGACCTTTGGAATACAAAATAATTCTCAAGTAGGGTCCTCATACAGCAGCAACCTAAACCTAGCACAAGCAACAAGCGCAACAGGATATTGACAAAATTATGTCTTTATTTAAAACATTACCTTACTACGTGTCTCGTACACGTAAGATTCCAGATAATTTTTCTTTTCCTTAGTTTGTTCCATCTTTGTGTCTTGCTGGGTCAATAGGTTCTCCTTCTCTTGAGCTTGTGAAAGCTCCATTCTTGACATTCCACCACAGACACTCTCCTTAACTGGTATCTCCAGCCTTTGGACTTTGCCTTTTCTCACCTCATCAGCCTGCAAAAGAAATATGTAAAATATCATCACCATTTGACCTTCAGGCGTCTTGTCTAGCTCCAACACCATTAAATTATCCTCAGTAAAATAATCAGTACAAAACATAACTTGGCATAACAAAAAGCAACTTGAACATAATAGCATGCTAGTTGAATGGCCAGTTAGCTACATATATTTCAACGAAAGGTTTTGTTGACATTAGATATGCGTGCAACATACATCGAACACTGAAAAAGGACCATTCAAAAAGAAAATAAAATTAAAAAATCCAAACAGAACTATGATGACCGAAGGACTGACATCTCCCTACTTTGACCCCTTAATTCATTGTCCTAATAAAATTCAATGCTAAATAGCTAAGGCGATTTTGTAAATCTAACATGAGTTTTTCTGGAAAAGGAGTCTTACCGATTAGCTAATAAAATTTCCAGCCACCACTCATTGAAACTTGCCTTGTGGATGATTTTGGAAATGGACATTTTCGATACATCGATTAATTACTGGTGACTTCATTGAATTTAAGTTTAAGTGCAATGATTTTATGGGTTAACTATTAAGCATTTGAACAGAGGGAAGTAATTGTTGATGAGACTGAAATTTATGTCATCATCAACATTGTTACCAAGCAAAGTATATGTTCCTTATCCTCCTTTGATAAGAGCAGTAGAGCACATCATCAGCATATGATAACTTAAAGAATCTACTCTAACTTTCAAAAGAACTTACAGTATGTACGTTTGAAGGGTTGGTCTGCACAAAATTAGTGTCATCAGCACCCTGTGCTACATCAGATGAGACATTATCACAATTATCAACCACCATCTTTTCTGAATTCAAATTAGCATTACTCTTTGCAGCAGAATCATCCTTCTGATCCTCTATACGCTGAAGAAATCATAAGAATTGTTGAAAATCATTCATCAATCGCATTTTAACAAACAAAACCTAATTTTGTTCCATAATCAGATAAAACAACCCATACTTACTGATGCGGAATCTATGGTCACAAGACCATGGAGATTTAGCTGAACTCTGACTTTAACCCTCACTTTTTCCATGCTAGAAACTGGGAACGGACCAATCTACAAAATCGTTTCACCATCAAGTTAAGTTCTCTAATATTTCTCCCAACTTTGACAAATTTCATACTTCTATAAAAAGTAAATGACATATGTCTATAATATGTACTAGTTATTAGCTATTGCAGATCTTAAACAAAATTTCTGGAACACAAAAGTACAAGTAGAATCAGTAGTCAACTCCTCATAAAATTTGAGAAGGCAACCAGATAATGGATGATAAAGATTTGTTTATCTCAAGTAAAATTCAAATCAAACGACCCTAACATATCTATTTGGCAGGTTCCAGTATGCTTCAAGACCCAGTTTACAACTCTTATTCTGTTAACGTTTAAGTAAAATCTGTTATCAATCACGTAACAGAATGATTTGAGGAGCTTATGACTTGGATTTCAGAAAAGAACTTGTCTAGTTGTCTGAATATATTCTTTCAGCCAAAAACAGAAAGAAAAAAAAGAATAATAACTTTAAGCTTAAAGATCCAAATTTAGTTCAATTTACTAAGGAAAAATTAACAGGAAATAAGCTTTTGCTTGGTTATTTCCCACATGTAGAGGAATGATTTACAAGTTTCACACTTCATCACTCCATAATGTCAAGATTAAGAAAATGGCATACATACCAGAAAATCGCTGATTTTAGGCAATACACCAGGAGGTAATTCATTCTGATCAGCATAAAAAGCTTCCAAATGGAATGTATTACTTCTGTACAATGTAAGCATCTTAATACTTGGAAATGGATGACCTCTAGGGTATAAAACACCATTGGACAGAGTGTAGATTGGACCTTCATCTGATGACAGTCCTACGGAGAAAGGAAATGAATCTTGAACCTGCAAAAGATGACAGTCAAATAATATGATTCTGACATACAAGTATTGACATTCTCATATAACATGCTTTCAAGTACATGAGAAATTACAGTGCAAAGTAAATTCAGATTAAGGAGAACAAAAGATCCCTAAAGTAACTTAACCACCACGCATATATACCAAAAATTTGACGAATTCAACAGGCAACAACTTTTAGGTCAGCCATTTGAACAATAATTAAGAATAAAAATTGTGGACGGGTGATGAGCAAAGTTGTTTGGCACTCAAATTGCCAGTTGCATCTCCATAGAAGTTATCTATTTACTATTTAGGTATTTAGTTCAAGATTCAGTATCTTCTGGAAAAACTACATCCACAAAAACTCTACTTTTGCTTCTATAATGGTGACTCCTGGCGTAGTAAGTTATAGTGATCCTGCTACTGTGATAGATGTGGTAAACATGACAAAAGTGACATTTTTAATCAGATTGGGCTACTTTGAAATCCTTTAAATGTTTCAGAAGATATGGCTCAGACCGAAATGAATAAGAAGGATACTGCTCGTAATCATAATTAATAGGGGAAATCTACATGTTAAAAGAACCCAGGGGCTGAAACAATTTATCTTGGAGAAAACAGTAACCAAAAGGAATCGAAGCAGCTGACGCATTTGTTCACCTGTCTCTGTTGAATTTAAATGTATTACCCCCTTTAACTCATTGTAGTTGACTTGAAGGTTGTCAGGCGTGAAGTTTATGGCATGTTGGTATATTCTACTATTTGAAAAACTAAACAAGTAAACATACAAATAAATATAGAAAGTTTTCAAAACGAGATATGTTTGGCATGTCTTAAAAGTATAATTCCCTTTTCTAGCTTATGTGAAATATGTAGAACTGCATAAAAGACTTGCACCTTTTACAAATAAATTGCCACAGTCGGAGTAGTAGGTATTCAATCATTGTCCTGCGTCTCACACCATTATACAAATAGATGTAAGAAGTAGCTCTAATCCTGTATGGAAGTTTCTCCTTATCAATTTTCCTAGTCTATTCCAGAAAACTGCAAATGACACTTTTACTTCATATCTAAAAAATAAATAAATGAAAATAGAACTAGCAAAATAAATATATGAACCATCATCTGAAAAAACTATAGAAGGATCTTCACTTTTTTTCCATCCTCTTAGCATGTCATTTTGTTGCATACACGTGTTTTACTTCTATATACCATCAATGCCTTTTCTTTTCAGGGGAAACTGAGAAAACTGAACATACATGTCAAGAAAATTTAACCTTTTCTAAAGATGTACCAATAATTAATCCAACGGTTAGTGCATTCAGTAACACAAAGATACATCAAGTTTCTAATGCATGTATTGACTAAATTATACACAAGAAAAGGTGCCATAAATGCAAATAAGTTCTAGATTTTTCTCATGTTCAGAAAGTTAAATTTAAATAAAAATAAAAAAATCCAAAGCCTTTGAAAGGAATATCCAAGAAAATATATTTGAATATTTGGAAAGAACAAAACAAACAATAAACAAAAGAGAAAAAGATTAGTGGCACAATTAATGATTCTTTACCAAGGTTTGGATGATACCGTGGGACAGACAGATAGTATCGTTGATGCAAGTTCAAAGGACATGTAAAGAGAAATGTTGGCAGGTAACAGCTTGTGCAGTAATTTGAAGAACTAATAGCTTCGAAAGAACACAAACCTCATAATCCTTAACACGGAATATTGGACTAAGCATTGCAGATTGTAGGGCACACCCACGAGCCACACACTCACTTGCATTTAAACTCCGTCTAGGTTCTCTCCTGAAAAGAGAACCTAAGATCTTCACAATAGCTGGTATCCTGGAACCAGATCCAACAAGCTCAACAGAATGAATCTTATCAACAGACAGACCAGAATCAGCCAACGCCTTACGACAAGGAAAGCTAATCCTATCCAACAAGTCAGAGCACAGCTGCTCAAAATCCTCTCTCTTGATAAACCCCTTGACATCTTTCTCATCCATCAAACATTCAATATTAAGTGGTGCTTCAGGATTTGCACTCAAGACTTTCTTCAACTTCTCACAAGCCATCCTGAGCCTTATGGAGGCCCGCATATTCAAATAAACATCAATATTGTATTGTTCCTTAAATTGTGCAGCAAAATGTCTAAACAAAACCTCATCAAAATTTCTCCCTCCCAAATTCATGTCGAAAGCATGGGACAATATCTTCATATGGCCAGGTTCAAACGCTGCAACACAAACCTGCGTATCGCAATGGCCAACATCAACAAATACAACATTACTAGGACCCCTACTGGGAAAATCAGTCTTGTAAATACCATAACCTAGAGCAGTAGCTGTACAGTCATGCATCAACCTTAGTGGCTTCAGCCCGGCAATCTCTGCGGCATCCAAATAAGCACACCGTTGCGACTGCGTGAAGTACGACGGTATACCAATCACACAATCGGATATTTTCATTTCAAGACTTTTCTCAGACATTTGCTTTAAATGTGCGAACAACATTGCCATAATCTGAACAGGGGTAAAACTATGTTGCTCACCCAAATATTGTACGTGAATCAAAATGCCACCATCCGGACCCTCACTTGTTTTAAAAGGCAACAACCTAAGATCCTCCTCATGCTCCCTAAATTTAGCACCTATCAATCTCTTCACCTGAGAGATAGTAGATTTAGGGTTCATGGTCGCAGACGCAGCCCCTGCCAAGCCCAAGAACCTTTGCTTCTCTCCAAATGACACCACCGCAGGCGTTTCTCGGTTTGACTCATCATTCAACAGAACATCAATTCCACGCTGCTTCGCAACCCCGATAACACAGTATTCATTGCCAATATCAAATCCAACTACACTCATCTCGAGCTAATCCCTTGTACAAAATGCCTCAATAACTTCCACGAGAACAACAAAATCTCAAGCCCCACAATACCCAGCACTTTTAATTAATTCATCTCCACAAACTATCAGCTCCAATAAAATAAGCCCTTGACATAAAAGCAAAATTCAGAAAGCTCATTACAATCTGCTTCAAGCATCACAAGTTACATAATCACATATCGTACATACGCACATACATGTAGAAATAACTCGAACAAGTGAAATGCAAGCGGCAGAAATCAATAGCAATTGAAACATACCTGGGGCCCAGAGAGCGCAGAAATCGAGGCGGAGACGAAGAGGGTGGGTGGGTGAGAGAGGATGTCTCCGAATAGCCTGTGAATTGATGAGAAAGGAAAGTTTTGGAAGATTTGCGGAGCAGGGAGTGTTTTCGTGTATTATTCGCTCCGCAACAAGTCCGTTGCGTCAACAGCCAGGTGAGATTTCTTTCCTATTTTCCTATTTCTATAATTATTATATCTAGGGTTATGTTTTTGTACCCAAAAAAGAAAAAAAAATTATTTGTAGCTAACTTTTAACCGTAAATATATAACATCTAGGGGTGTTCAACTCATATTTACCGCACCGAATCAATATCTCATAAAAATTTAATACCAATATCAGTATCAAAAAATTCAGTATACCAAATCGAAATGTCAATTTGGTATTGACCCGATACCAATAAATACATACTCATCCTGAATTTAATAAAATTGGAAAAAAAATAAATTTCAATAGATAAATTAAACTTCACAAATGAAAATTTTGATAACCAATTTTAAACATAAGATATAAATAGGTTTTGGAACCTACTACAATTAAATACAACCAAAAAAATAAATTTTTAGATAAAATAGCAAAAGAATAAAAATTCAAACTCAACCAATTAAGAGAAAAATGCTAAAAAGTTATTCTGAACGTGTTCTATTTTTCATGAATTAATATATAATAATATATACTTGTACTTAAAAATTAAGGTGCCAAATAAAGTTGATAATTACTTCTGTTCGACTTTGTGAATACCTTAACACTCATTCAGCTAAATCAACAACAAAAGTTTTATAGACTTGTTGAGTGAGAATTCATATCAAGAACCGAAATATTTGGTTTCTTGGTCATCTATGAAAAATTTGCATAAGAATAAGTTAGATGGTTATGAATGAGTTTACTCAAAAATTTTATGGTGCAAAAATTAGTTTAATGGTAAAGAGTTTCAATGAGATGTAGAGTCGAAAAGAGAGAGTGTTATTACCATTAACATATGAAGGTGGTAAGATATGATATTTATAAGAGTGATTTTTTAAGTGGATCGATGGAAACAAATATGTCAATGATATGATAGATAAGATGACTTATCTTTAAAAGAAGAAGTCACTTATCTGTTATTTTCATATTTATTCATAAAAAAGAAAAGTCATTTATCTATCATATTTATACCGATCAAAATGATTGTGGCATGTGAGATATTCCGCGTGAATTGTCACATCAACATTTTCTGAAAATGTCAAGAGTCTTCTAGTATGGAGAGTCGAACTAGAAACCTGATTGCCTTGTATGATGAACCATTGATCAGACTCATAGTGCTGAGTTCCATCAATACTCAAATTAAACTTAAACTTTAAGCAACTTTGTTCTATTCTTACCAACAAAAATTTTAGGAAGATGAAACTTCTATGATGAGAAAAATGTCAATATTACTCTTTTTTTTTTTTAATTTATAATAATATTTAAACCTTTAAACAAAATATCCAAATTTTATCATCTTAATCGACTATAATCTACGAAAAGTATATAGTTAAATGACCTGAAGTTGGACACATCGATATAATAATAATAATAATAACTTAAAAATAAGAAATAACTTTGTTTTAATCTAATTATTCAATATTTTGATAATCCATAGACTTCCATTAGTCTACATACAAGATTTTTAGTACGTACTAGTGGGGTAGTAACAAATCGATCTTAGTTGGACTTAAACCACTGTTTTTAATTGTAGCAGTCTTACACTCAAATTCTTTGCTAATCCCTCGGGTTTGTGGCTGGTAGGAGTGGTGGCCTTTCCATATATTAATTCGCAAAAGCCAATACAGTTGTGCAAATTTCAGCACCTCTTTTTGTAACATGCAGCGATAATATCCATCAAAAAGCGAAATATAGTTCTTTTTATAAAACAAATCTCACTTTTAAATGTAATTTTTTTTAATGGAATGAAAGGAGTGCCATATAAAATTTCAGATTGATGTAATTAATATTATATATTCTGATCAAGTGATCAGTGTAATTTTAATTATAATATAAATCTGGTGAGTATAATGAATTTTAGATTCTAAAATTTTATGAATTTCACGAACTTTAATATATTATTGTTTAACATAAAAATACAGAAAAAGTAACATATTGCAAGGAGATTGACTAATTTTTAGGTGTTCACCGTTGAATGTACTAACTTTTTCGAGCCCAAATTAAGTCAAAATAGAAATAGAGATATACACACCGGTCTTAAGTGTTGTGCTAAAAAGTAGAACACATGATTAAAAATGAGAACAGTTGACTGTCTTTTAAATATGATACTCTTTATTTTTCCGCTTCAAACATATACTAAATCTTCATTCGTCCAGGGCCAAAATTTTAAAATGCATTACTAAATTAATGGGTTAAGGATTAGGTAAAAAAGAAAACTTTATTACATCACAAGGTATTTCATCAATAATAGAGTGCTGGTCAAATGTTTTATCCAGACTTTGCTCTATTAATTTGTAATTATCCAAATTAAAAAGAATTCACTATAGCTAGATAAAATAAAATGAGAAGATACTCTTTTTAAACACTTACATCCTCACCGCATCTCGAAATAAGACCGGTTAAAATAAAGTTTATAAATATTTTATTGTATTAATTATATTCTTAATATCGAAGTCTAGACAACTTGCTAAATACATATCATCTATATATGTTAGTTTTTCTTCATTTTTATTTTTGGCACATTTCTATATAGAAGTATACAATATGGAGAGGTGAAACTGAATCTCTTTCCTAACATGAACAAATTATTATAAATATTTAGTTTAATAATTTAGCATTTTCAATTAATCTAAATTTTGATCAAGTTAAAAGTCTGAGTTTTGTTAGCGGTTGTTCTAAATAGATAATCAATAAATATTACTGTAATCTTTAAAGAAACCAATAACATGCCCTAAATCTGAATTTGAGATTTTTGTATTACTTAAATTTTTTGTTAAAAAAAGTAAAAAAAATTGAAAAGGACTATAGTGGAGAAATAAAATAGATGATGAAACTCTTCCCCGATTTGAGATCAACATGAATATATATATAAAGTAGGGAGTAAGTAGATTATTATATGATGATAAGCTGAAGTTTTGAAGGGTCAAACCAAAGAGTGCTGCGGCGAAAGATAAGTCGGAAGTAGTTGTCCAAAAGCATGACAAATATACGCGTGTTTCGTTTTTCCTACCACGCCTTTTTTTCTAATTCTTTTACAGTTCTTGCATTTGGCATGATTTCAAGAGCTCTCTCTTCCTCTATCCACATGCAAAGACTGTTACTACGTACCATATAGAATGATATAATAAATTTATACATATTTATTTTTTACTATTTTCAGGGACATCATCAAATGGTTAGTTTTTTTGTCTTTGGATCGATTCAAATATTATGATGCTATAAGTTTTTTCTTTATTTTGCTTCGAAGGTATGATTAGAGAGAGAAATTAGTACACATATTGTAATATAGGCACGTTGATTATATATATATAATAGGATCCCTTCTTAATGCCGGGAACATAGACATATTGTGAACTTGTGAGTCTAGTTAAAGTGGTGGTCGGCATTATCAATTAATTAATTAGGCTCATCTTGTATCGTAAAAAAAATGTTCCTCAACAAAATGACAACGGATAATTTATATCAATTGTATTTTATCTACGGTTATAAAATCTAAAAAAAAACAAAATAAATCATAAATTCAGTCCGGCCTCTAGATTAAATAATTAAAATTTTACGTCTTAATTTTTTAAAATTTATATCGAGAGATGAAACATATATTAAACAAGTTGGCTAACTGCTCTCAACAAAATAACTACGTTTACAGCAAAATTTTTACATTAATTTTAGCGGAGATCCAAGTTATCCTACCTTTGATAATTCCAACTTGTATCGCATAGAAAATCACAAAAAATTTGCAGGCCAGTTTATTTTTCAAGAACAAATTGCCCACATTAAAAAGATATAGAAAACCAAAATAGAATTTCTTTTAATTTGTTAACTTGTTTCACACAAAAAGTACTCTCATCCATCAAAACTTCCAATATTCCCAAAAAAAAAAACGTACAAAAATTACTACCGACATATTCTTTTCACCAAAATAACAAACAAAGAAACCATACGACTAAACTTGATTGATCATGATGAAGTTATGGTAAACAAACGCTTCCAAGGTCTCAGTTGTGTAGTAACTTGTTTATGGGCAGCACCTTTGGCGGCTGCACCTATGGCCAAAGATAAGTTTTTCTTCAACTTCTTTAGCTTCTTCCCCAGTTTAATCTTCAATCTACATATTTTTACTCGAAACCATGACGAAAGTCGTGATTTTCTTCTTTTTGGAGAATCTACAGCAACCTGTTGAAGCACTTTGTAGATCAAGAACTGGGCTCGTCGATGCTCTATTTCTTCGGGGTCTTCCCTTTCCAGCTTTGTGTAAGCATATGGCCTCCTCCTCTTCCATAAAAGAGTTGTGGTAGTCATAAAGAAATGAGTGAGTGAGAGAGAGAGAGAGAGAGAGAGAGAGAGAGAATGGATAGGTGTGAAATGGTGATATTTACACTCCCCTATTTATAAAGAACTGAAAATTAATGTAATGTGTGGGGGGCTAGTAAATTTTGGTTATTTATTGGTTCAAGTATGTTATGAGTAATATGAAACAGGCAAAGAATGATTGTATTCTCCTTAATTAAATGGAAATAATAATAATAATAATAATAATAATGCTTTCATATTGCATGGTTTCTGATGCTGTCCCATCTTATTTTATAAAGGAGGTCAACACCATATATGGGCCAATAAATAGTTCCTTTCAATAGTTGCCCACACAAACCTAACACAATCGCACAAATCACACATGTGTGTAATTAATACTATATGGCATACATATACATAAATTCAAGACTCGTCATTTTTTTAGAAAATTCAGAAAAAATTGATATATATATATATATATATATATATATATTTCACTTATTTGTAGTTTATTTTACGTTATAATCGCATAAAATAGTGTCTTTGAAAAAGTTAAAATACATCTATTCTTATATAATTATTATAATCATGTAAAAAATTATAATAATTTTAAATGAATCTTAAATAATGTCCAATGAAAACAGTTACAAAACTTAACTTGATATATAGGTGGAAGGAGAAAATAAGTTCCATAGTAAGTGTAAATAACTTATTTTCCGTTTTCTCTTATATTATTTTCAAATGTTCTTTCATTCTAACAATTAAATTTTCTCTAATGCAATTCATTTTCACTTTCCCTATATGTAATTTAACAACTAGAGTATATTCAATATACAAGAGATCTCAAAAAATGTACATTTAACTTTTCGAGAGCTTTGCATTTAACCATTCAAATAATATTGGAAGAGACCTTAAAAGTCAACACGACATATTAAAATCAGATCTGCCGTATATAGATATATTCAAATATTCGATTCAGTTGGGTGGAATTATTTCTATATTTGGTTTTCGATTTAAATTTAATGAAATGAAGAATAGCCTCCGTTTTGATGTTTGAGCAGAAGAAATAGAAGACTATCTTGTCCTACTACATTAACCTGTTGCATAGAAGTTAGATGCTTAGACTTATGTTTTCCTTGCAAGTTGCACGACATGTAAAGCTTTTCTTCTCCGTTCTATTGCAAGCAAAAGCGACAAGTAAAGATTAATTATAGAGTCCGACTCTGTTCATTTTAATTTATGTTTTTAAGGATTTTAGATTTTAACATTATCATCAACACTAATATTATCAAACTCTGTAATTTCTTAAAGCAATTAAGTCGAAACGTGCAACGATGAATATTTATTCATGTATTCGGGAGTTCAACCATCTATATTTTTGTTTAAAATTCTTATTCAAAAATCTAATTATTTAAAATATTAGAGAATATGTAATTTAATGCTTTTTTTTATGATACATATAGGAGCGATTATCTAGTTACTATAAATTTAATTTATGGGTTATTTTAAAAATTAATACTTTCTCCGTCTAAAATTAGATATAAGTTTTGGGTTTTTGAAATCAAATGACAACAGATTAAATCTCAAAATTAACTTAGTTTATGAAAATTTTAAATATAAATTATGTTTTAAGCCAATTTTTTTTTATCATAACCTATAAGATTATAATAATTATATGAACTAAAATTAATTATATTAACATTAATTTAAAATTTTATATGGTATCGTATCATTTTAAAAAATTAAAATATATTTTTAATTTTAGAAAACGGAATATAATACTAGTGACCGAGGAGTTTAACAGGCCTGCAGACCAGAGTTGGCTCCGATGGAAAGGGGTGAATATTTGTTTAGAAAATAACTGAAAGGACAAATGGAAAGTGGCCGACTGCCCAAACTTACAAAATTAATACGAGTAAATAAATAAGACTTTTATAACAAAGAAAAAGAAGAAGAAGAAATAAATAAGATTAACATACATAAGTAGGAATACAGGAAATTAGGAATGATACGATGCGACAGAAAGCGAGAGGACAGCTTCCAATTGTTGACGGCACGACTTTATCATACTCGTAGTCCGTGTATATCTATGTGATGCGTTGGGTAATTAGTTATTAATGAGTTTTGAGTTGGTGTATAGTTTATAGTTTTAATAAGTAAGTTAGTTGGAATAAAATTATCATGAGCGATGATAATATTAGAGGGTGCCGAAAAATGAATCAGGAGATATTGAGAAATGGATCAGGGGATGCCGAGAATTTGTATCAGGGAATGTTTTGTGTGCATCAGGGGAATTTTTATGCGCGTCAGGGGATTTTTTGTGCGCGTCAGGGGAAGGACATTATCGGAGGATAAGCAGGGATAGTGTGACGTCATCAGGGGATCGACTAACTTATTGGTGGATAATTATCCGTTAATGACTGTTTTAACCATCAGGGGATAATTATTCATCAGGGGATCGACTAACTCATTGGTAGATAATTATCCGCTGATGACTCTTTTAGCCATCAAGGAATAATTATCCTCCAACAGTCAGTTTGATCCGTCATGGAACAATTATCCACTGACGGATACAGATAATTATTTCTTATGTATTTTATTGTTTTCCGTATTTATTGTATTTGTTTCTTATTCGAAATAGGTTTGGTATCTTTTCTTGTTGAATTAAATTTCTTTTCATTGTAATATTTTTTCAAATTAAGATTAGGATTTTTAATCAGCTTATAAATAGTTGCTTATATGTACATTGAGGGACAGATTTTGATTAATAAAATTTGTATGAGTTTTTACTTACGATTATCTTGAAAGTTGTTAGTTAATTCATTTATACTTTCACAACTGATTTTTTGTAAATTTTTATTTACGATTATCCAATTTTGTGTGAGTTTTTACTTACGATTATCCTGAAAGTTAGTGGTTAATTCGTTTATACTTTCATAACTGATTTGTTTTAGCTTGCAAACTGATTTTGTGTGAGTTTTTACTTACGATTATCCTAAAAGTTGGTGGTTAATTCGTTTATACTTTCACAACTGATTTGTTTTAGTTTGCAGGTGATTAAATTTTTTAAGCAACTAAAATAGGTGGTTAAATTTTTTAACCAACTAAAACAGATTGATTTTGCAGGTGATTAAATTTTTTAAGCAACTAAAATAGGTGATTAAATTTTTTAACCAACTAAAACAGATTGATCCTTTAGTGTTAATTTCCAGTGATTAATTTCTTTACGGAGTTTTCCTAAAATTATATTCCGCAACCTATGTTTGATCCTTTCGGATCAAATACATCACTCTATCTCACTTAATTAATTATAGTAAGTTAAACAAAAATTCTCTAACTTCATTTAATTTTATTCGATATCATTTATCATTTTAATTTTTTAATTAAATTTAATTTACAATCAATTACGATTATTATGTAATAAAAATAATCAATTTGGAATTGTTAATATTTCAAACTTTTTATATCTTAATCCTTAAAATCATTTTCTACAAATTTATAACTATACAAAACGAATCATGTGTTTGACACGAACAACTAAACTAATTGTAATTAATTTTCATTTTACTTTAGAGCGTTCATTCTCTTCCTATACTTATAACTTCATTTTATTCAATGAACATGCAAATTTGAAAAAGATGAACTTCTGTATTAGTTGTTTGAATGAATATAATTGAAACTTATGAAGGGCATGGAGAATTGAGGATGAGTACGATAGCCTAAAAAGCATTAATTTCAAAAAATAAAAATAAAAAAATTGAACTTCATAAGTAATTTGTCAATATATTGAACCTCCAATTCTTGATAATCTGAACTGATGGAGCGAAATTTGTTTGATTGAATTTAATGCTCCAATCACACGTGATAAATAATCTTGAAGAAATAAGGAAGAAAATTTAATCTCCCAAAATAATGAAAGTATAATTGTCAAAGATGATAAGAAATTAGTATAAAACTCTAATAGTAAAGTATTTATAGGCTAAAGCAATTCTAATAAAAAAAGGAAAGTAAAAATAATTAAAAATACGTAGGGAAACTAAATTAACGCTGAAATCGGCATAGATGTAGCCCGTGCCCGATTCTAAGCAGACTCTGGAATTATAGCATGAGTAAGAACATGGACACGCCCTTCTCCAAACCAGGTGATACGTATTTCACCTGTTCGGTTTTTACTTTCACAAAGTTTTTTTTTTGGTAAGTATTTTCAAAAATGTTTTAACACTCTCCAAGTATTAAATTGACTGTGCATTTATTAGTGCAAATAATATGCAAATATTGAAATACAAGGCGGATGATGGTGACTTCCTTTGCATGACAAAGAAACGCGCCACAAGAAATTTTACGAAGAATGAGACGAAAAATGATAATAATTGTAGTTTCAATATCGTCCACGTAAAATACTGAAATTATAATAATATTGAGTTTTATGCATAATTTGTGTACAATTATGCATACCTTATTTTGAAACTTAACATTGATGCGGATTATAATTATTGTATTTAGCCGTACACTGCAGAGAGTTTATTATATTTATTATTTTTTGAAATTAAGAATATTTGAAAAATCAAATTACTTTATGATCTATCATGAAACTGAATTGGCAATCAAGTTACATCTGAACTTTATCTAAAGCTTGATATAACCATTCTTGATCATCCACTCCAAACTCCAATGGTCTTGTACATTCTTCAAAGTCCAGTAAGCCCACCCAAATGTTGCACGCCCATAAACTGCTATTTGTGCATTGGCAAATCTTTGGTAGTCCTCTTTTGTTGCCCCAGTAACACTCCACTCAGCCACCCATTCCCCTGTTAAATTAAAAAATAAATAAATTATTTTCTTGTAAAATTTAACTCCTAACAAAAACCTTACCGTATCATTTAAATCTAGTGGACTGACATTTTAAATTTCAAAATTGATGTGATTACTAAAATTACAAACATTAAAAATTGTGGTTTTTACATGTGTATAATTTTTACGTCGTGTTTAATTTTCAACAGTCGTGAAGTGGTATACAATGAGACATACCGACTAATGTAAGAGGACCATTTGATGTGGTAACAGTGTTCAATTCAGCCAAGCGGTCATTGTTAATGAAATCAATATTTTGTTGCGCGGTCAGACCATTGAGATTGCTGTTAAAAAGGTTGTAGTAATGCACATCAACAACAGATCTGTCAAGGCTACTGCCTAGAGACAAGAGCTCTTTGTTATCTCCAGATAATCTGTTGGACATTATCACATACGCCGTCGACGAATACTTCCGAACGACATCATAGCCTGCTTTATAGTACTTTGTTAGACTATCCAGTGACACCCCTGGCGCTTGAGGCTCGTTGAGCAGCTCAACTGCATAAAGACTTGGATGTTTCGCGTACCTGTTTATGTGAAAACAGATACATAATTTAGAATCTAATAACAAATGCCGGTGTATTTTTGAAATTTGATATTCAAAAGTGCAGGAAAGTGTTAGCGTTAAAGTGTTATACAGTAAACGTTTTACTGAACTTCCAATAATTTGTGCATCAAATATCAGGATACGAGATACATCTTTTTTCGTTAATTGATACATATCACTGCAAATACATTATTCTAGCAACTGGGAAATGAAAATGGAATAAGATAAAAGTTATACCTAGCAGAAAAGAATTCTATAGCAGTTAGAGTCTGTTGTATGGTCTGATCAGTTTTTCCCCAATCTAGAGAACCATCTCGGGTTGCACTGTGTTCCATGCCATTTTGGGAGCCTGGTGCAGCGTGTAGATCAACGATGATCTTTAAACCATATTTCCTAAAAGAAAAATATAAAATCAGATCAGCTTCGAGAACAATGTTAATGTTATAGATTATATTGTCATTTTATTTGAAGAAGTGTAAAGGTGCATACTGTGCCCATACGAAGGCGTTATCTAAGGCTGCTAAGGATCCACTAACAAACGGTTTAGGGGGTGATGGATCACTGGCTGTCCACCATCCAACTGGTATTCTTACTGCATTCAGTCCATTTTCTGAAATAAATTTGAAGTCTTCTTCCACTATAAATGTGCTCCAGTGGTCCTGAATCACGTAAAACATTCTAATTTGTCATTTATTTGAAATAATATTTGATGATAATATGTAATGAAGTATCTTCAAAAGTAAAGCTGAAACTTTGTTCACAACTTACATTCATGACTTGAGATGCTCTTGGACCATAACCATTTGTGACTTGAAACTCACCTTCTGGTCCTTTGATTGAGTTGACCACGAAAACAGAAGGGTCGTCATCTCCCCATCCACCATCTCCATTGGAGTCAGCTGTTACAAGATCTTCTGTCCTTACCTATAGATAAATTAAACAAATTTTGGCATGTGAACTAATTCAAAATATAAAAGATTGTTTGATATATTCAACAGAGGTTTTATTAGTTAGTCAATTGAATATATTCTTGATCAGACACTTGTTGGCAGAAGATGCATCCTATACCCTTTTCTTTTATTTATAAAAAGTCAAGTCCACAAGTGGAATGATCTTATATCTTGAATGGGAAGCAATATATATAAAACTATGAAACAAGTACTATACATGGATTCATAATAATGTTTATAGATAAACTTTGACCCTTTTGTAGCAGCGGAAGCATCCTTATCAGACTAATCATAAAGAGGATAAATTATTATAATCAAATTAAGTAATCAAGAATTTTGATGACTTCGACTAACTTTTCTTTCGGATGGATTGACCCGTGATTGCATACATACCCACCCTATTATTAATCACATGTTCAATTAGTTAAGTGCCCGTCTTGTCAGAAGATGCCTTCTATGGGCTGTATATATGCAGTTCTTCATTACAATTGATGGGTCCCCTTGTCAAAAGATGCCTTATTACAACGACCCAGAAAAAAAAGAAAAAGAGTATGTTCCACCAATTATTTACCTGTAAAAACAAGCCATTGGGGGCCCTGATTCTAACGCGCTTTGCATCACCAGAATTTCTCAGAATTTGGAACGTCTCGGATGCACCAGGAGTGTTTGCTGTAGTTACTACACTGTTGCCTTTATCTAGTCCCACAAATTGTTGGTTAAAGACCCTGAATTGGAATGTAGATTCATTTATCCTCCACAGCTATGTATATACACAAACCAAATAAAGTTAGATACAAGATATCGACATTTTCCCTTGTAATTAACAGATTGTTGTATATGAAAATGGAAAATAGTGAAGAAGATGAACATCTTACACTAAATGTTTCCCAGCCTGAAGCAGATGTTCTGTTAGCTACTAAAATACTGCCTCCACCAAGTTCAGCACTTAAATATTTCCCAACTGTCACTGATTTGAACTGAAGCCCAGCTCCATCCTAATGAAGTTCCAATAACATTGAAAGTTTAACAAATATCTTAGCAAAATCATAGCATGACCAGTTCTAAGTTTCCTCCTCATACGACCCAGAAATCTTGAATTTCATAATTTCAAAATGGAACCTTTACAGTAACCAAAGGTTTTACCTTCTTGGAAGATTTATATCAACTTTTGTAATAACTAAAAATCAGTTAAATTGGCTTCAAATATAAATTAGGAAATTCACAGATATATGTAATAGCAAAAGTGTATATACGTAACTCTTTTTGTCGAACAGATGGTGTACAGGATTACCTGTAGTGAAAATATATGAATGTACATGTATATACGTGTATATACGTGTACTAACCATGAAATCTCTGTTGGGGATGCCATCGAAGAGAGAAGGCTTGATCCAACCTTCTGTAACCAGCCAACCTCCAAGATTCACAGCTTTAAGTCTAAAACTTGGATCAGTCCTTCCATAAGAGAGTGAAATCATACAACAAGAAAAGGTGCATATGCATAATAGCAGATTACTAAATAAAGATAATGTTGTCATTTGATCTTTGATTTGTTTATCCTTGTTTGATAGGATTATCAAATGAACCCCATCTATTTATAGTAGCAAAAGATTTAGGAGTCAACCTCTAGAAGATGGCTGACGAATAATGAAAAGTATTTGGATTTTTTTTCCTTCTTTATTTTAATTTTAAACCATTTCCACTTGCTTGAGTACTTGGACGTGTTTAAAATTTATATATATTAAAATGGGTAGAAGTGTAGAACTGTCCATCTTTTTTAGTTGTAACCATATCTTCATACCACCGAGAAATGGTGAAAAACTTCTTGATATTCTTAGGAGATTAAAAGTTCAAGTCCTTTTCAGAACATTTAAATGATCCTTTGTTTCGTCTCATGCATGAGGCAAATCATATTTTTTGATTACCATTTCTAAGAGCGAGACCCCATATTTCTAGCCAATGTAATTGCAGTGGTGATCTTACCAAATACTATAAAAATTAATTGCAGTATAAAAGATGATATGAGTATTGGATTCTCAAGACCAAAAAAATGTAATTTAAATAATTTTAAAATCACATTAAAGAAAAGTATAAAACCTCCCAATTTAAGTATAAAAAGTAATACTTAAAATCCCAATTTTTTGCAAAAAGTCTAATTTTTTCCCCTTACTTCTTCTTTAAGCTCAATATCAACTGAAGCATAAAACATAGTCTTATAATCATCATTAATCATGTCTTGTAGGTTGCTTAAACATCGAAAAAAAAAAAAAGAAAGTTGAAGAAAATTTAAACTTTCAGTTGTCTTCAAGTCTTTTTAGGAGAGAAAATGAAAGAAATAAAAGAGAGAGTCTAACATTTACTCTCAAAAAATAAAGATATTTAGAAAGAAAAAATTATTCGATTCCTTTTGATATAAAAAATATCCTTAATTTTATTCTTAATAACAAATTTTCTATTTGTAATAATCAGGCGGGTAAGATTAAAGGTTTGCAAAATAACATAATAAAGGAATTTTAAACACACAAATAGAAGGACAAATAAAAATTCCACAATTTTTTAATTTTTAATTTTTTGTAATATTATTAACATATGATGGAGCTAAGACAGAGAACTTGGCCCGAGATTGAAATCAAAAGTTGGCGAAGTGGTGGTGTCCAACTCAACGTTTTCACGGTAGTGCAAAATGCTTACTACTTGGGGTTTTGGGTGGGGTCTGCTCGGGGCGCGAAAGGATTACCACGAGTCCACCAACGTTAAATCTGGTCATTGTCGATACAATGTATACAAACGACTGTGTGATGAAATGTAGGTTGACACGTAAAAAATAAAAAGATAAAATTTTAAATTCTAATAAATTTTATAATAAAGTCTCAAGAAACTTTAATTTAATAATAGAATAAAGAATATATTAACTTTGTTTTATAATAATTTTAACAAACTAATTTATTCAAATAATTTATGTATGATTTAATAAGATACACATATTTATAATCAAATTATATTCTTCTATGATATTTATATTTAACTTTATTAATTTAATTTTAAATTTTAATTAACAAAAAAAATACAAACATATATGTAGTTAATACAATATCTTTCATTTTAAAATATATTATCTATATATTAAAAAACCAATAAAGCCATATAAAAAAACAAAGAAATAAAAGTTATGTTTGAATTCGTTATTAAAAAATCACGCAATCAATTTCTAATAAAAAACAAAATCAAGATAAAAACACTTAATAATACATATACCAAAAGAAAAAATACTATGAGCCTGACACATGTATTAAAAAAAGTTGTAATAATATTAACAACTAATAAAAAAAATATATTTACCAAAGTAAAATAAAAATTACACAAGAATTACTCCAAAAAATTGTTTTTAAAAAATTATATATATAATCACTACATTTAAGAATTTCACTGAAATTCAAATTGAAAAAATAGATAATAAAGTGTATTTCGTATATAACTAACCAAAAAATAATATATGTAATTCTTAATTAGTTTTATTTTTTCTAAAAAAATAAAAATTTAAAATAAAAATAAAAACACTTAAGTGAGCTTACACCTAATTAAATAATCATAAGATTTATCATACACAAAACCACGTGCTCAAACATTTAAAATACTTTATTTTGTGAGCCGTCGGGTAAATAAGAAAATGTTATAATCCCTGTCTGTAAATTCTAACATTTGAAATCATTTTTAAAATCGATGTTGACATGAGGTATAATTAGTAACCTACTAGCGTTTTGAAACTATTTAACTTCAAAACGAAATACAAAATAACTCTTGAACTAATTAAGATAGATTTCACGTAAATTACACTAGTTCTGGATTCTGGTTTGGAACAAAAGGTACTTTCATTTTTTATTTTTGTTTTTATGAGGAAAAACTATTTGATTATACGAACTAAATTTGAACTCATGACTATAATAGTGTAAGACTAGATAGGTAAAAACTTCAAACAAAAAGGTTGGCTAAAAAAAATTAAGTTGAACTTGATATCGTTTCTTATCTGATAATAACTACAATTTAGATTTTAATAGCACATTGAAAATTAGAATAACACAAATTCAAATATTTTCAGCTCAAATTTAATATTTAAATATAATACAAATATTTAATGATGTGTGAAGGGAACTAGACTCATGTCTATTAACATTTTACTCCAATTTCCCTCAATGCACATTATAATTTATAATAAAATTTATTTTACATAATTTTAACCCTACAAATTAATAGAATAAAAAATAATAAATTTTTTACTATTAAAATAATATATTTTATATTATTAAATTATATAGTAGAAATAAGCCACAAAAATCTTCCTCCAGTCGTTTTCTGTGTACGCGGCAAACGTCAAAGTCAACTTAACCGTAGAACTCTTTTGGAAGTGGTCAACTTTTTCTTTTTTTTTTGGTGCATGGTCAACTTGAACAATGCATAGTTTCCCGATTCCTGTGGGGCATTCCCACCAAACTGCTATTTACAAACGCAACTACAATATTAATATTGACCGGTGCGATTGGGTTTACAAAAAAAATAAAATTAAATACTATGATATTTGTCGTAAATGTTGTTGTAGTTTTCGTAATATTGTAAAAATTGGTCTAGGCATCCGCCTAAATAGATATTAAAAGTTA
This sequence comes from Centella asiatica, assembly GCA_014636745.2. Taxonomy (NCBI): domain Eukaryota; kingdom Viridiplantae; phylum Streptophyta; class Magnoliopsida; order Apiales; family Apiaceae; genus Centella; species Centella asiatica. The sequence continues at coordinate 56,465,428 of CM025780.1, forward strand.
ACCTTTAAAATATAGTTTAGGTGCTAAAAAAATATTAAAATATTTTGAGGCGGAACTAGACACTATTAGGCGGGCTAGATGCTCTTAGGCGAATGTAAACTATTTTTTTATTTTTATATATTTTTGACTTTTTAATAATTAACTTAAAACACTTATAAATTTTAGTTATTGACTAGTATTAAAAGTTTTTTAAAATTGAATTTTAAAATTTTGGTTTATAGTTGTGCGTTGTAATCTTAAAAAATTAAAATTATTTGATTCTTTATTGGGATATTAATTCAATGTAACTGTGTCATGTAGTGAGAGAAATATGTAATATCTCTTTGTTTGTTTATTATTTATTTATATTTTAAAAGTGATTGTTTGAATTTAGTTTATATTATTACTAAAATTTAGAATGAGAATATGAAAACAATATAACATAGCAGTAACCAAAATAACGGTCTAAGAATCACCTACAAATTCATTTAAATCCCGATTACTAAGTTTAGGTGCTTGAAGGTGTCTGAACTTGTTAGACCTGTCTACCGCTTTTTACGACATTGAGTTTTAATTTACAAACGCCGATATCTTGAACAATGTATATGGCGGAATTTATTATTATCAATCGTCATTTTAGCACAATTAGTTCATGTAACAAGAAGTCAAAGCCAATCTAACCTCGTCAATATGCTTCTGCCCATTCTTCAGAAAAAAAGGCCACCGCAATCTCCGAAGCTGAGACCCAGTCGGTTGCGCAATATTTCATGATTACCAATCATTCCCAATGATAAAAAAACAGTACTCGTAATAGTTATTATTATGGTCGGGTGTATAAACGGGAAGAGAACGCATAACATCTTGACAAGATTTAAATGAAGTTAAGACAAAAAGCATAAATTACTGTATGTAAACTAAGAGTGTGTTTGTTTGGCACTTAATACTTTTGAATGGCCAAATTTATAAACACGTTCAGATGTTGTAGCCGTTAAGACTGTTTGGTTTGGACACCCCATTCAATCTTATTGATTCTGAAAAATCTGAATAAGGTAAGTAAAACAAAATTCGCTTACCATGCTCAGATCTCGTTGAGTTTCGTCCCCAACTTTATTATTCATTTTACAACTACTCTAATTTCATCTTGCTCACAGTTCTTGATAACTATTCTGCCTATATACAAGAGAAAGGAAAAAAAGAGAAATAAAAATGGGTATTCCACATAAATATATTATCCTCCCTTTCACAATTAAAAATACGTTTTAACTTTTTAAAATTAAATGACGACATATGAAACTTTAAATTCACACTAATTTAATTTAATTTACTTAATATATTATTATAATCTTATGGTTTGTGACAAATTTCTTTAATTAAAATATAATTTTTAGAAATCATTAATTTTGATATTCAACTTATTGTCGTTTGACTTCAAAAGTCAAAATATATCTCTAATTTTATTATTTAATTTAATATATTTTTATATATATAGATTTTATTTATATATAATTCTAGTTTCTACGTAGCTAAAACTTAAAACTATATTAAATTCATAACAACAACTTTAATTAGTTACTTTTGTAATTATTTGTTTTTTTTCTCAATAATATTGACAATTTTAGTTTGATCGTTTCTAGGTAACTTTAGAGTATATGCTTATTAATGTGTAACACCATATTTTAATCATATGTATTTGTAAGTGGTTTATTTAACATTTATCAATAAAATAATTTATTACAATACATAAGGTTATAATAGTGAAATAAAGTAATTTAGATATTACAAACAAATTGCAAAACAAATGACATGTTTTCTATTTAGTTCAGATTTAAACATAAATTCTTAATAAATTGAAATACGATAAATTTATTCAAATTCAGCTCTTAATGAAACAAACGCAGCCTAAGAATATCTTACTTGAAGACAAAAGATTCATCAAATAAAAAATCCCTAATGTTTTTTTTCCTTCATCTGTTTTTTTTTCATCAAATAAAAAATTCCAATTTTTTTTTTTGGGGAGGGGGGGGGGGGGGGGGGGGTTAGAATTCGTAAAATTGAATAGCCATCTTATTGGAATAGTTTTTTTTTGTACATCTAGAATTATAATTTACAACTAAAAGGAGGGTAGGCCCGGTAGAGTGTGGAAAGTTTAAGCCATATATAGATAATGTTCAAGGAGATAATGTTCAGCGTCATAACATATCTGTAAAAGGACCAACAAGGCCACAACTCGTCCATGAAAATTCTCAATAGTCTCAATTAGAGCCGGAAACGAGTAGTCCAAACTCAAATTTGGCTCATTAGGAAATTTATGAACTTTGAATCGAGTCGAGTATTTATTGATCATAAATTTTTATGATCAAATTTAATTCGTTTAATTATAGAGTTGTTCGTGAATTATTTCACAAGTAACTTAAAAATATTGACATAATCGAGTTTTGAATTTTTATCGAATATATTAAGTATCAAATAATTAATTAGTTTTTATGATAATGACCTTTTTAGGAGATAATATTCTGCGTCATAGCATATCTTTAAAGGACCAACAAGGCCACAACTCATCCATGAAAATTCTCAATGGTATCAATTAGAGCCAGAAACGAGTAGTCCAAACTCAAATTTGACTCATTAGGAAATTTATGAATTTTGAGTCGAGTATTTATCTATCATGAAATGTTATGATCAAATTCAAATGGTTTAATTATCGAGTTGCTCGTGAATTACTCGCAAGTAACTCGAAAATAATGACATAATTTAGTTTTGAATTTTTATCGAATATTTATTGAGTATCGAATAATTAATGAGTTTTTATATAAAAAAATGAGTTGAGTACGCAACGTTCTAATGAATAAAATTATCAAATCACAACTACGATTTTGAGATATTGTGATTGATTCAAATAGTAAATTAGTATGCTAATCATAATAGATAATATCAATCACAAACGTGTACCATTTGTGATTGTCATGCATTCTGTTACAAATTAAAATCTTGTGAATAATATTTTAAGTTGTGATTGATCTAATTTATGACTTGTTGGATCGTGATAGATCACATTTGTGACCTGTAATTTTGTGACCAATATGTCACAAATAAAGTCAAAATCAATCACAATATCTCAAATTCTAATAGTGAATGTTTAAAATTATTTTAAGTTCAAATTGACCGGCTTGAGTATCATTTATATTGAGTATATATATAATTGAGTCAAGCTGACTAATTTTAATACTTAACTAGACTCGATTAGATAAACTTAACAAGTAATAAGAAATATTCAAACTTAACTCAATTAATTAATAATTTAAATCGAATTAGGTCTAATAATTATCGAGTCAAGCGGAATATCAAACTGCTTAGTTCCTAGTCTCGATGAATATTAAGATCTATTAGTGTACAGACAGGCATCGCTTAACGAATTAATTATCATGGTCAATTTATAATCTTTTTCATATATAAATCTTTCGAGAGAGCTGATAATTATTATATCTAATAAAATTCTGGCTTCAATGTTGCCAAAAGAAAACAGGAAAAAAAAAAAAGGAAGACACCGACTTCAGTATTGATTTCTATTGTGCGCCAAGAATTTTGGAATATTCTGTTCTTCCTTTTGCGAGTTTTTTCATGCACTTATTTGACAAATCGATTCCGCTGTGGCGTTTGCTCTAACATTAAAGGGGTATTACATATCCTATTAAGATTCAAATAGACGACTGTTGTAACAAAACAAAAAAAAAAAAAAAAAAAAAAAAGATAAAAATTAAACGAGTGTTAATATTCGTGCATTGCTAAAGTTAAATCGTTATCAAATAAATAATTCTGAACAATTTTTTTTATTGGAGTTATTGTTAAATTTGATTATGGGCATCAGTGCATGGTCATCTGTGTTAGTTAAATTATTTTAAAGACATAAATAATTCTGTAAGAAATTTCTTTTTAAATCTTATAGGAGTCATTATTAAGTAATTAAGTTTAAAAGCGTGGTTCTTATAAAAATTTACAAGAATTTTAATACCTTTGACAAGTTATTAAACTTTCTTATAAGGGCTCATGACTTTGTAGTGTAATAGGAATTTGAAGAGGAACAAGAATAGTAATAATGACGCCACAAAAAATTACTGATTCTACTGTTTAACAAGAAAAATAGTAGACAATTAATGTTAAAATTTTTTATTTCTTAATCCATTTCTAGGAAGATCTTTATTTTTAATTACTCAATAATGAGTTGGACTCTATTTAATAAGTTTTTACATTACCTATTAAAAAGAAAATAAAGTTGTTAATAAATCAATTTCAAAATAATTTAGAATCATAAAGTTTGCGGATTGTTTTTGCGTGAAGAGTTATTATTTTCAGATTCCGTTTAGGATTTAACCGTGTGTTTTTTTAATACATTCCATTTCCTATTAGGTTTCAATATTTATACTCTCTTCCATATATAACTGAAAACCTAAAATCTCCATATATATATATATTTCATTATTTTACCTACTCCATTCTCTCGTATTTTCTTCAAACTTTTCTCTTCAATATGGAATCACAAAACTACTTGGCTTCGGCAGAAGCCGCATTCAAGCGCAACAACTTCCAACAAGCCTTAGACTACGCAACAATGGCCAAAAACTCCAACCCAACACTACACGGCATTGACAACATCATGGCAGCCTACAAAATCCATGTCATTGCCAACAACAAAAGCCATCGGCAAACCGATTGGTATGGCGTTTTAAACGTGCGAGAGATGATCACGGCCGACGTCGAAACGATCAAGAGATGTTACAAGAAGTTGGCACTCATGGTTCATCCCGACAAGAACAAGTCCGTGGCGGCCGAGGGCGCCTTTAAACTCGTCAATGAAGCTTGGGAGATTTTATCAAACACTTCTAAAAGAGAGGCTCATGACAGTTTTGTCCAAAAAAAATCATCAAGTTTTCGGCAGCGGCAGCGGCGTCGAGGTGGAGAGTGTCGTAGTAAATCGAGTTTTTGTCGTCGTCGTAGAGCGGAGGATTATGATAATTGGTGGCGTCCTATAATGCGTTCATGCTATGCTCCTTCGAACGGTTGCGGTTTCGGTTTCAGTACCAAGTATTTTGGGTAAAGAATATATCTATATATAGTACGTACTACTACTACTAGTCTACTAGTATTAAGTTAAGTTCTTTTAATTTGTTGGTAGTGATAGCAGTGATGAGAAGGAATCGATTATGTTTTGGATTTCTTGTTTTTTAGGTACTCGAGGCGGTGATTGTTTATTCATGGGAACAATATGGTTTTCTCTTAAGTAAAAAGGTATGCATATATTAAGGTATTTTATATTGAAAAAGAAGCATGCACATTTATTGTTTTTCGATTTCTCTCCAATTAGGCCCCATAATTTTCTTCATTATATGTGTGTGGGCGCTGATCTTATTTTACGTACATATTTAGTTTTATGTACATAGCTAGTTCAATTTGTACCATTACAGCTAGCATGCGGCATTAAGTTACAAATTTTATCATAGCATATTCAATCCCCTTATGTTGTTTCCTTTCGTCTTCATCCAAAGTTGCATTTGGTCGCATCCAATGGAATAATATGTAGATATAAAGAAAAATAAAATTAGAAAACAAAGATTATAAAATTATGAGAAGTATCATGAAAATTAAAAAATGATTAATTATGTATAAAATTCTAGTTGTAATGGAATAGATAAATTTTATCTAAGACGTGAGTTTAAAAATTCTCATAATTTTATGAAGATGGATGAATGAGCTTTACACATCAATAGTCTAATAAATAGGGTAAAATTAATTTAATTCTCATGTCATTTTATTCCATTAAACTAAATGGTGATCTTTCGCTTTAGTTTCCAATAATGATCGATATTTACCAAAAAAAAGCCTCCATTGATGTTTGGTGTTGCTCTTTAGATTTTTGCTAATGGCCTAATGTGCTGGTGGAGTTCCATGCCTCCGCCTCGACGTCATGGGTGTCTTTTTTTTTTTCTTCCCAATATCTTTTTATCTTTCTGCAAAAATAAATTTTAAAAACTAATAGTAATTTTATTCAAGTAATTGACTGAAACAAATTGTTAAGCTGATGTACGTTATGCATTCTTAGCTAATACCCAGTATTATATTTTGGTTCATAAAAATATGTGGAAAAATCTCAGTTTTCTGTGATCTCTGGTTTATTGAAGACTGAACTGACTGGAATATTCAGTTCAATCTGAATGGAAAAGCTAATGTTGTAAGAAGTGTTAGACGATGTCATAAAGTTCAAAAACTTACGCCAGTATGCGACATTTGGAAGGTTCTTAAAACAAGTCTCTAATTGGAAATCTTTATTTATTTTAATTATTTGTAGTACAGTGCAAGTAATATACGTGGTAATTGAAGTTTATATATGAATATTATATTTACTTGAAGGGATATCATAGGTGAATGCTGAGATATTTATAAATTGTACACTTAAATTATTTTGATTTTTAAAAGAAAATGTAATTATAAAAAAGGATGGAAACAATTAAACGCTTGAGAGGTTTCTTAACTAACGAGGTGAATATCGCATCCCTTTCTCGATTTTAATTACGTACACCTTTCTAAATCAGTTTGATTCGAAAAATATAAAAGTATAATAAAATGCAGGGAGTATATTTTAGACGTAGACGGTGGGGTAACAATCAAGTTGATATTTGCGCGGAGTAATCAATTATTAGTATATTAATAGAGCACGTGAGGTGTTTGAATATTCATTTGGTTGGTGATCCGGTGTGTTGGTAAACTCGCGAATTAGCTGTCTAAATTCAATAATAATATAATAATTATAAGGCGTCCTTTAAATTTTTTAGATAATGATTTGTTCAATTAAAATATAAAATTAATCTAAGGTGTTCTCGACTCCTCAATTCATGAGATTAATTATTTGAACTTCTTCCCAATGTCAGACCAATCTTCGATTAATTCAAAAAATATTTTGAAAAAATTAATTAAACTAATTTGTTCTAAAAATAAATAATAGTGCATTTAATATTAGATAATACAATTACATTACAAACGTACAATGCACTTCTCTACTTAATTTAATTAACTTTATAAAATGACAGATGTCAACAAATTCTTTCAAACAATAAATCATCCGTAAACAGTAAATTCCCCAAATTTTCTAAAAAATAAATAAAAAGCAGAAAATAAAAATATAGTAAAAATTATATTGCGCACGGTAGCCCTGCTAATAATTTGTTAATTAGACTATTACTTTGTTAATATCGTTATCACGATGGATCTTTAGTATATCACAAAAGATTAAGTAAAGACTTTAATGATGAGACCGAGAGATATTAATTAAAAGATAATTATCGGTTGGTCTATTGTAAAAATTCAAATTTAAAATTTACAAGTGTACTTTTGTTGATATAGTAATTTATAAATAATAATTTACAGACAGTAATTACAAAGTATATTGAAACAAAACTTGAAAATAATAACTTCAAAATGATAACTTACGTATAAAAAAAATATAGTTATGCAGAATTATTTTAAAACACGAGAGTTTTAAGGAATTTCAAATTTTGCACTCGAATCAAAATTTACCCTTATTAAAATGTAGCTTTCTCGACCCGAGACCGTGTTACATAATGGACTTCACCAATTACTTATTTTGGACTGTCAAAATATTTGGGTCTACTATTGTCAGTAAGGTCTTCAAGATTTTTAGCTTAAGAGTTAAGGTCACTATGATAATAAAAACTTTTTTTTCATGAAAATATATAGTTACGGAACATCTATTACGGAGTATTTAATATTCTTTGCATTTTACAAAAGAGTTACATTTAACTTTGTTACTATTGGGTAATGAGGGTTATGAAGTTCTATAAATCAACATATGTTGTGGGTTTAACCAATTTTTGAAATAACAAATGTTCTTTTTGTTCGGAATTTTATGTATTTTACAATATTAATCTTGCGACAACCTTAAATTTACATCAAATTTACATATTAAGAATATATCTTAAAAAAGAAGTCCATATATGAATGAAGTATTTTTATTACATTCCATATATTTATAAAAAATCATAATGCTTTTTAGGTTTTCTTTTTTCACCCCAATTCCCTTCCGGAGTATAGTGGAATACCCATAACAGTCCGTATGTAACAGACAAAAAAAGATAACAAACACCATAATGATTGAGATGGATTAGCCAGTAAAGTATTTTTCTAATATTGAAAATATAAAATTGTTGAAACACGTATTACACATAAATTCAACGAAAAAATTGGCGCTCAACTTGTGCGTAGCTTATTTTTTTTTTTGTAAAAAGGTTAGATGAGCGAGATTCTCCAGTTCCGGATACAAATTACCTACTACTAAGGTGCTCGAACTGTAAGAGTGAACAAAGCAATTGCATCATTTAGTGCTTAAATGTGTGATGTACCCTATTTTAACAAACGAATTAAGGTGACATTTGCCTGGAGTAATGCATAATTAATTACTCTAATTTATTAACTACGCACTCTTTTATTCCAGTTGTCTTCGGATGAAAACTGGGAAAACGTTTAATTGAAAATCCTTTCTCTTCAAGGAATACATAATTAAATTCCTAATCCAAATTTTATTAAAACTCCTAATATAAATCTGTATTCACCATCACTATCACTATAAATAGACCTTATCAACTCACTCAATTTCACATCCAGATTACCCAATAGAGCATAATTAGCTTACTCTCTCTTCCAAAACAGAAAAAATTAAAAAGAAGTTACTGGTATGGAGAAAAAAATCGTTCCACGAGTTCCAGAGGCCTACGAGTTTGTCAATGTTGTTAGTTCATCCGATGGATTTACTATGTGCAAAGCCAAGTTGAACAAAACCGTCGGCAAAGACAAACAAGATGAGACAATTTTACTCAAAATCATCGACATGGATAGTGTAGAAGATGTATACAACTTGGCTAACGATATAAGCGTGGCGAAACAATGTTGTCAGCACGAAAACATACAAGGAGTTCACGCTTCTTTCAAGGTGGAAAATAAACTGTGGGTGGTGATGCCTCTCGTCTCAACTATTTCTTTGAAATCCATGATGTTGTCTAAATTTCCTTACGGATTCTCCGAAAAGGCGGTTTCTTTCCTTCTTTTCCAAACACTCAAGGCCCTTGATTTCTTACATGAACATAAACTTGTGCATGCGAACGTGGATTGTGACAATTTGTTCGTGGACAGAAACTTAAACATAAAGTTAGGATTTCCAACCTTAGCTAATTATAAACCTAGGATTTCCGAAGAAAATATACCATGTTGGAGAATAGATCCCGATCTCGTACAGGATTGGAGAAAACTTCATAACCAAAAGTTTGACATTTGGATGGTGGGTTTACTTGCTTTGGAGTTATTCTATGGACCTAAAAATTTTGGTAATGAGGAAGCCATTGAGGTTATGAAGCCCAAGAACAAAAACTACTTTAGCTGTTTGCAGGGTTTGCAAACAAAAATTTGTCTTCCTGGTTGTTTTGCTGGGAACATAACGTGAGGAAGCTACCGGAATTGTTGGGAGAGGTGGTGAGGGTTTGTCTTTGTGTTGATCCGTCGAAAAGGCCTTCAACAGGTGAGTTGTTGAAGCACAAGCTCTTCAATAACTGTTCTTCATCCGATAGTCATGTTAAGGACGTTTCGAGGAAATTGTATAAAGAATAAAATTTATACTATTCAGGAATTGTAAATGTTAAGGTCTATATTATTAGAGTTTGTTTCCATTTATTAAAAAAAAATTAAATTTAGTTGTTTTATGGATGATGTTAATTAGTTGTTATTAGAGTTTGTTTTCAACGCTTAGTTGTTATGTTGTTAACTAATTAGTTGAGAGACCAAAGAATATCAGTCTTTATTCATAATAATTTACTATAATTACCTCTATTTATCTGCCAATTTTTATATACATAGATTTTTGCTGCATAAATTTTACTTTAACGATTACTACATTGCCTTTGGGGTAATGGTGAAATTTAAAGATGCTGATCAAAGCAATCCCCCTCAACAATCATAACTCAAATGTCAAAGTTATGCGTGTCCATAGGCATTATAAGAAACTAAGAATCTCTTTGAAAATTTCTAAAGTAAAGAAAAATTAAAGAGGAATTCGAAACCTAAGTGCATTTCCTTCGACCCAGCTGACATCTTCTGTTACATACCATTGCAGTGTTGTACCATTAACAGGTTCTATAGTCAAAATGCATAATGTTTTAGTTGCAAAAATAAGGGATTATATTTGACATATACACAATCTGTAAACGAGAGTTTACATATTTGTTACTGACATTAACAAAATAAATCCCTCCAGTTTAAGAGATTGTAGATTTTAACATCAAACCATTTTTCAAATGCCATAATATAAGAGAGATAATAAACGTTTAAAATGAATGGCAGGGGCAAAATTTTGTTGCGGACAATCTAGAAATGTCAAGAAAAGCTCTAAAACAAAATATAACATGGCGGGAAAAAATTGAAACAACAATCTAATACATGCTTGCCTAATCCTGTTCGAGTAGTTGGTACTCGAAAAATTAATGTAACCAGTTTTATCCGGAAATCATTATTGGATTTATTTAATAAGCTCCCTCGGAGCTTCTATCTATCTGCAGTTTCAAAGTAATTGTGCTCAGCACTGAGATTGTGTAGGTTGAATGGCATCTCCAAGAACAAAATCCATGTCTGTGGTGTGGCCAGAGGAGCCCGAAATATGAGTGTCAATCCTACCTGAAAATCCACATTCTTCAGCTGGTTCAGCTTGGATTGCCTCTTCTGTCATTTGTGTAGACTGTGAATCCACTTCTGTTTTATCCGCGACATCATTCAGTGAATTGCCATTATGAGAAGTCTCATCATTGCCTACATCTTTCTCCGCAGGCGCTTGTTGGATATTACGAGAGCTATCATTTGTTGTGGGGATAAGCTTCTCGCTTTCAATATCCATCGGTTCACTTATTGGTTCTGGGGTCACAGATTGAGGTTTAGCCACTAGAGTTTCTTGGTTGAGATTAAGATTTGAACTAGCCAGTTTATTGTCAACTGCCTCACTTGTTTTAAGTTCAGGCTCAACTTGTTGAGATTCTGCTGGCACTGATTGAGAATCTGTGACTACAGGAGTCTGTTGAACCTCAAGATTTGAGCTTTTTGTTTCGTTTTGAACTGGCTCAATCGGACACATACCAGATTCCGTTTGAGGTTCTGAGAGCAAATATTGAGGTTCATCTGCAGAAGTTTGGTTCATCTCAACTTCAGATTCTCCGACTTGGTTTTGAACTTGAGGCACTTGACCGTTGGTTTTACTGCCATGAAAAATATCAACAATTGGTGCAGATGCTGGAACTTCAAAAACTTGCATCACCTCATCCTGTTCAACCATCTTAAGATTCTTCAACAGAGGGGGAGATTGGTTCTCAAATCCAAACTCGGGGTTTTGCTGCAGTACAACTTTTCCAACTTCAAGTGAAGCACTTAACACATTATTAGGCATGTTAGGCAAAGGAAGAGTACTTGAGCACGATAATCCAAACTCCAGAATTTGCTGCTGCTGCTCATTAACTTTTACTCTTCCCAAGGATGTGCCTATATCATTCTTTGACACATCCGTCAGAGGTACAACAACAGACGGAGATTCATTCACAAATCCAAGTTCTTGTTGTTGTTGAGGTGTACTTTTCACTGCCAAAGAAGTGCTTGCACCAGTTTTTGGCATATTTGTCAGAGGCAAAACAACAGATGCAGATTGGTTATTAAGTGCAAATGGACCCCCTGATTGCAGTTCAGGAGGTAACACAAGGTCAGGAGCTACATGTGCTTGGTTCTCAAGCTGAACAGGCTTCTCAATATCACTTGCTGATGGGAGTACACATCGGCCATTCGCCTGTGTTTGTTGATTGAAGGCTGGGATAGGAACATCTGTTCTTTTATATGACCTTACATTAGGAGCAATATCATTTTCTGATGTTATCGGTGTAACTTGTCCCGGATGAAACACAACACCGCGCAAAAGATTACTACTGTTGCCAATCCTAACACAAAGAAAGTAACCAGAATCAAAAGTGCCCTCAACGACGCCAGAAACTAACTGACCGACCATTTTGTCATCAACATCAGTACTTTTAATGACTTGAGGCTGTTGAATGTTCTGGATGCTGTCAGATTCAGGGGTTACAGGCAACTGTGAGTTGTCTTTCTTCACAAGATTCTCATCTTTACGCGGACGACCACGTTTGCGCTTTACTGGGACATCTGCTGGAGCTGGAGTGGGAGTTGCAAACAGCTTATTTTGTTGACTCATTTTGAACAGATAGTGTAAATATGCACTTAAGCTGCTTCTCTGCAAATAGATCCACATTAAGTCGCTCTTAGAAAAAAAAAACAATAACCTTGTTTGTTTCGGCTCATATTATAGAGATTTTAAATTTTGATAGTATAAATTATATTACCTAAATCTAAAGTCTTTAAATTTTCAACTGAAACGAACAATATACCTGGCCAGATTCAAGTAATTTATTTAGCACAGTGAATAGGTAATGCAAACTAACAATCTAGAGTGCATAAAGACAAGCGGGATACTTGTTGGAGCTACTAGTATTCAAGAATACAAACCCAATTAAAACAAAAATTACTTTTAAAAAAGGCCTAAAATGGATTTTTATGCTCCAAAATATCTCACTAGAATTGTTACGTGTCCTTAAAAAATAAAAATAAAAGCAACTAAAAAAACTTATCTCGCAGTTTAAATTTGGCCAAATAACCCAAAAATTAATAGATGTTGCCTCAAATTGACATTGTAACAGGTTGCTCACTTGCTCATTTCTCCAATTATCTAACTAGCCTAAAGAAATTTAATCATAATCACAAATATTATTTTAGGTTCAATTATTATTAGTTTGACCGCATTACATTAAACAGACCTAAGCCTCATTGAAATTCCAATATCGGCAACCAAATATATATATGGATCGATCCATGACTAACATTAGTTATGAAGATATTCGTAACTAACATATTTATAACCGTATTGGATGATCCAAAGTGGAGATAAAAAAAAAAATCCTTTCCGCCAATGAAACTAGTGAAAGGTATATAAAAATAAAAATAAAAACATTTCCACCGGTGAAACTGACGGAAGGTAAAAAAAAAAAAAAAAAAAAAAACTATTTTCGTTAGTGAAACTGACGGAAGGTATGTATCTTTCTATCTTTCATTCTTTTTTTTTCATTGTTTGTTTCTTTCTATCTTTCATTTGTTTCTATCTTTCATTCTTTTTTTTTTTCATTGTTTGTTTCTTTCTATCTTTCATTTGTTTTTTTTCTCGGTTATAAATGTATTAACTACGAAAAACTCTATAATTAACGTTAGCGGCCCCCATATATATATATATATATATATATATATAATAAATTAATAGCAAGATTTTGTTGTCATCAACCTTCTGATACAATAAAATTAATCGCCGCGGATCAGTCTCATATATTTTTAATTGCAGTAATATAGAAAATTGAAAATAAAGATATTGAAAATCTATAGCTGAGACTCTAAGATGAGTTGATCCTAGATTTAGTTCACACGATGAATATTTGCATCAAATGGTCATTTGTACGTAACGTATAAACAAAATCATAAAAATATGTAGGATCAGATGCGAGTAGTAAATGGGATTACAAGAACTTACGTACACACATACAGCTTCCGAGGATAGAATGGAGATCCGAATGATTTGATGTTACAATTTCTTATCATGGCTGAATAAGGGTATGTTTAATGTTTGAAATTCGGAATTGACGAAGAAACGAAATTAAGAGAGAAATATATAAATACAATTATAAAAATTAGCTTGATTATTCGGGTAGACTTCAACGTTTATAATAGCTACTATCCGTATGCAAATTCATTATATAGTAGTATATTTTATTGTTGTAAATATTATTTTTGAATTGTATCACACATATTTACAAATATATATATATATATATATATATATATATTAAATAACGATAATTGATAATTTACAATAAATATATGTCAGTAATTATCATTATATATTAGAAAAGGGAGATAATTTTTTTATTGTGATAAAAAATCTGAAAACATGTTAATATTACTTTTTAAGAATTTAAGGATACGAGAGATTTTATGTGCAAAATCCTTTAACATGACTTAAAATAAAGAAGCTGATAATATAATTTAATATTGTAGTATAAATAAAGGAGCCTCGCGTCTCTTTTTCTCTACTTTTTATTTTTGGGTTAATGACATTTTAGTATATATTGACATACAAAATATCACTTTAATGAGTGAAAGTTTTATTTATTCCACTCTAGTATTAAAATTACTATAGTATTAAAATTATTACAAAAGTATTAAAATTACTATAATAATGTAAAAACGTAAAATATTTGTTTAACTGTAGTGGAATTTTTTCCCTCAAAGTGTCTTTTTTCTTTATTTTTTAACATTTTTAATTGTCGATTTATATTGACGTCCCTTGTATCTCGATAGACTACGTTCAAGATCGGATCTGATTCTTGCTCGATGAAATTTAAGGATTATCGGATTTTTGTATTTGATGCGGATCTCTTCGTTGCCTTTGATCCATTAGAGATGATTCATATAGATCTGCATCATCAGCTTATTTCATCTCTGTTTTTTTTTTTTTTATTAAAACTAATTATTGATTCCAATTTAACCAAAAAAAAAACAACTAATTATTGGTTGTTTTTACGATCGCCGAATCGGTGTAGAAATTGGTTCTTCCAATTATTATCTGGCGATAGCCCCCTTCATTTTGGGTAGGGAGCTCCAAGGATAATCACAAAAGGTAAGTTGTAGTGAAATAATTCAACAAAATTTACTAGAAGTAATTATCAATTGCTTTTACGTCACGGTTCGTGAAGTGCTTCACAAATAAAATACAACGTTCATTTTACAAAAGATTTCGCATTTAAGAATTACTCTGCTCCCGGGGCACATTTAAAAGCTAATATTCGTTAACAATTTTTTACAACATATTTTTAGCTAAATACCAAGGCATCAACAAATTTGTAGAATCAAACCTCCTTTGTCTCACATCATCTCCCCACCAAACAATTGATGTCAAAGATACAGAAACACAGAGAACGGCATAAGACAAATCATCAAACTATAGAAATGCAAATTTGTGGGAAGCTCCAGAAGTAAATTGATTCATCTAACACATCTTCTCCATCAAGTGATACAACAAAAGAAACACGAAACACAAGTGAAATGCATGATCACAAATACGGGGAACTTTGTATAGTTCAAATTGAAACCCATGCACACCAACTAAAGGTACATCCGAGAATATCTGAGCATAAACCCTTGTATGTCTCTTACTAGAACAAATTAGCACTAATAGGCCGATATCCATAAGTACCGTTACTTTCATCTAAGAACAGAAAACTGTAAAGTAGTTTCTGTTCTACAATGTGTACACGAAACGAGATCACTAAAGTTGAATGAACTCTGTCGAGAAAGCACAGTTCCATGAAATGTCATTGCCCATTCTCGCATGTCACCAACTAATCACTGCAAATCATAAACAGAATCCCCTTGTTATACATTATACGAGTGAATGCAAATCGATAGAATACTAAAGTGAAGTTTAAAAGGAACCCGCTCCAAAGCAATACACCCCCTAAAGACAAGGAGAGGCGGATGCAAGAGCCCCCATATCTGTTGCCATATCTCTACAGACTACAAAACCTATTTATACAGTCCCACGAGAAAATGCAGAGGCCAAGATAGTTCCATTACCAAAATGAAAGCCGCAATCCTAACTAACATATATATGGTTCTTTTAGTGTTTACACATTTACTTGATTACATTCATCTGTTTATGTCCTGAAATCTAATACAATAAACCGAATAAGAGCCAACTTATTGCATGTATTTTATTAATGTGGTTAAAGTATTCATACAGAGCTTTTATGGTATCCCTCCAGAAAATTCCTGTGTCCGCTGTGCAGACGAGATTTATAAATTAGACGTAGAGGATTTTTATTAAGCTGAAAAAGAATTGGTTTGCTGGTAAATTGACTATTGATAGGGCCAGGTGGAATGCTTTTAAATTTAAAAATAACTACAATCTTAATTCTTAGAAATTTGCACGATAAAAAGATGGGAGTTGCACCAAAACTATCAGAATTTAAAAGTTGGGAGGTTTAGATATCCTACCTGCGGCTGCTGGTTCTGTGAGTAGTTTCCATAACCAGGGTAGCCTCCATAGTAAAGATTAGGATCTTGCGCAGGAGGGACATAACCGTAAGTTTGGTATCCCTGTCCATATCCGTAATATCCACCATTCCACTGGTTTGAATCTACCTGAGACTGTAAGAACCCAATGGATGCATCCTGTGAGCATCAGATAATGGGTTTGTATATTACAGTAATTACCAAATTTAGATTAACCTGCTTGTTTGATGGACTACGGCCCCATGAAAGTCGGATGTTTTGTCCACCCAATTGAGTTCCATTTAGCATACGCAAAGCTTCCTCAGCACAACCTCTGTAATTGCATAATCACAAAATGGGGAGAAATTCATTAGTATTATTTGCCTAATTAGTTTTCTTGATTAAAACACTGCTGAACAATCTTAATGCACCTTTCAGCAAACTGAACAAACCCACATCGCTTGCCTACTGGTATTTTCACATGTGTCAACTGACCATACGGAGCGAAAACTTGTTTCAGATGCTCATCAGTTACATTAGAATCCAAACCACCAACAAAGATCTACAGTGATATACAGTGACCATGTGAGAACAAAAGAAGCAAGCAATAACAACCCTTGAGTCAGAAATTCAATAAAGAATACTAACAGTAGTATTATTTGGATCATCCTCACTTTGAGTTCCTTGAGTATTCTGATAAGGAGCTGCAAACGAGAAAAAAATATAATTGAAGGAAATAAGAGAAAAAACTATGAATCTGGTTTGACACCAAACATCCATGGAAACTCATTTTATTGTAAGACGAAGCAATATTGTAAGGGTCATATAAAACATATTACTAATTACGCACAATACGCATTCAAAAAACATGTTGGGGGTTGGGGGTTGGGGGAGAGGGATTGGGGAAGAGAAAAGAAATAAGTACAAATTTAATAGCATAATATGCTGCCTAAAACATAGTTACCAAGTAAATAATGTATAACCTGAATATACACAATTAAGTTCTCATCTGTTAATATCATAAGCCCAACAAGAGCCAAATGATTGATCTAGGGATTCTACAATTATTAGATGTATCCTAATTTCCTCCTACTTTTGTAACAGAAACATATTTTTTTTAAATTATCATTTTTTAAAAAAAAAGGAAAAAAAAAATAAGGGAAGCCGTTGCTTATACCCATTGCTCAAAATACCTTATGTTTAAACAGTAAAAATATTTCACCTTGACCTAACCTTGATGATATTCACTGACTACAAATATATAAAAAGAACGAAGGAAAAATTGCAATAGAGATTTCATTCAAATATCAAAATTATCATAAAAATATCTCTTACCATTGTGTTTGGCATTGCAAGTACCCTAAGAAGGTCCATCAAAAGGTCACCACAATAAAAGCACATTAAAATTGTAAAAGAACATTTCAGACGGTAAATGCAAGAAATGTACAAAGAAAGATGAATTACATGATACACTAGTACTAAAAACCTGTGCACAACATGAGTGATTTGTAATCATTAATTTGAACAAATTTATTTTCAACATGATATATAATTTGATTATAATGAAAAAATGGTTGCTTAACTATGTTTTTTTAATCACTGTTTGATAAATAACTTGTACTTTTTGTATAACTTAAATCATAATAATTAGGTCATTGTTTATGTTATATGGATTATAACCGTTTAAATCAAAATTGATTGTATAATTAAGTGTAATCATAATTCCAAATTAGGTTCGGATTGGATTTATTTTGGTAAAAGACGATGTTTGCATATAATTGCAATTACAACATTCAAATCCGATTCAGATGGAATTTTTTAATAAAAATGATAATTATTATATTAATTGATATTTAGTTAGTTGAGTTAGGGCAAGTCAACCAAGTTATACACCCAGTTGATTATGTTATATGTAATTACTATTTGATTTTAATTGTTTAAATTAATAATAATTATGTGATTAAGTATAATTGTGATTTTGATTAGATTTATTTTGGTAAGAGATTGTGTTATCAAAATCTGATTTAGATTGAACTTTTTAATAAAATATGATATTATATTAATTATTACCGAGTCAGTTGAGTTATATACTTAGTTGACTCCTCCGCCAAACAGCCTTTGATGAAATATTATATAGTTATAGATATGGCGTCACTACTAAAGCACATTTTACATTGTAAAAGATGACATGAAAATGAAAATAAATAGGTGCAAACTAACCATCAACACATGGAATTAATCCGATTGTGGCCAACTTCATGATAACAAATGCAGCTTCAAGCAACTTGATCAAACTAAAATATATTTGATAAAATGCTTAATTTTCAAAATTAAGTCGGCAACATATTTCGAAAATAAATCACCGAAAGAGGTCAAAATAAATAAAGGAAGAGGAACACAAAAGAAAAGAAGATAAATATGATAAAACTGCAAATAGCATGTTTTACGTGGGGAATCAACAAGTAAGAGATAGATAGAAAGAGAATAAAGAGGAGTGATTTTAATGATCAACAAATTATAAATTGATCAACAGCTCAATTTTAAATGGAACTGGAAGGAAAATTTAAATCTGTAGCATACCTAATGCCACATGGAACTGAAATAAAGGGCAAGGGCAATTTAATGTCATTAAATGGAACACTGACCTAGGCGAGGCCACACACTAATGGGATAACCAATTCAGCCGAAATCAGTGTTCAGTGCCAGGCCTCTATGATAAGAGCCTCTTGAATCCTGCTTTAGACAATAGGAGGTCTATAAGGTTTTGCAAAGTGCATGTTTGAAATATTTGAAGAAAAGAAATGCCTAAAGTCTTTCAAAGCGCAGGAAGAAAGTCACTGTAAGTTACAGCTTATCTCCTAAAATGAAGAGCATAACTGAAAGAGAGGAAACTTGATAACAGTAAAATTGAAGCATCAGCACCTAACCAGTTGACAAACCAATTACCATTTAAAATAGGAAAAATGAGTCAATGAAACCAAAAAAGAAAAAATAAACACACACCAATAGATAAAGTATAGTACCTTAACGCTACACAGTTAAGTTTAACTAAGTACTGTTAAATACATAGCCATCTGTATACCTTTCGAGTATTGCTGACTACCTGTGCTCTTCTTATTAGCAGCTGGGCCAATTCGCATAGGCCTGGTTGAGCATAACATTCCATTCATCTCAGTCATAGCACGTAACTGCTCACTTTCATCTCCAAACTTAACGAATCCATAACCCTTTGTGCGTGAAGTGGCCCGGTCAGTCACAACCTTTGCACCTCTGACTGAGGGATAGTGGGTCCTAAATGTCTCTTGCAGCATGTAGTCTGTCACATCAGCGGCCAAGTCCCCCACAAATATGGTAAAGTCAGGAACATCATCTTGACGCTTTTCACCAGCACCAAAAGATGCCCAATTTAGTCTAAAGTTCTGTTCAACATCTGGCATCAGTGTACCATTATAAGTCTGTAAATGTCTGTCAGCAGCAGCACGACTAGCAAACTCTATGAAGCCATAGCCTTCTGATTGCAGAGTTGTCTTGTTCCGTATAACTTTTGCAGAAACAACCTGCATAGACAGAATTTCAGTTACACAAAGCACTTCCTCACCTACCTCACCAATGAAGAGAAAGAAATTTTCTGGACATGGATCATGTCACAATATAAGTACAGGATCAGCATCAAATAATGAATAAGTGACACACCAATAACTTCGAAGTTCCAGAGTATGATTAATATTATAAACTGCATAATCAAAATGATATAGACACCTTTAAGGATGAGACAAAAATTGATGTCTTAAAAAAAGTGTCATTCCTTTTAAACCATTAGTAAACTCTCTCTATAATGTGCTTTAAGGTATTATTATTTACCAAATAGGATTCAAAATAACATTTCCATAAACAACATTTTTTTTGTAGCAAGTCTTGTAGAATGTTCTCAACAACATTAAATGCTATTACTAATACAAGCACATATAGAGAGAAATTATATATTGAAAAAGTAATTTTTTAATAAGAATGTTAGGGCTGGTACTAGAAATAAGTTGTGATATAAATATGTGATATATCTTCCTCACATACCTTTTTAAAAAGACATATACACATTAGAGTGCATATAGTCCACGTCACACATTGATTATCATGAGAGCATACCTACCATATAATGAGCCTGTTTGGCACTGCTTTTTCTGGACTAACCCTAGGGTGAAACTTTCTTTGATGGGTAGCATATACAATATGGTGTTTTGTGGTACTTCAGACCTCACGGCAATCCCATCATTTTGTGCATTGAAAAAGAAGCTAGAAAAGCCTACCTTTTTTCCCGCACACATGATCACTTTCCTAGAATGCTGCTGCTGGCAACCAGTCAACCACCTTCTTCTTCATCTTCTCTGCCAGCAACCAGCAACCACCCTCTAACGGCAACCACCCTCAATTGAAGCACCCAATGCCTTAAACTTCTTAGAAATCAATTTGGCCTCTTTCAATCAATAAGCCTTTTTTTCACCAAGACTAGAACTTTCTCAAAAAATCGTTGGCCTCCTTCAGTCCGAAATCAAAATAGACCTCACTTCCTTAATAATTTTTATTTTTAACCATGTATATCTTTTTTTATCAGAGGTTGAATCGATCATCAGAAGAAGAATTAGGCCAAATATTAAGATACATTCTGGAAAAATCAAACTTCCATCAAAGAGAAGCAAATGAAAATCTTTCATAAAACTCATAGAATCTAGAATGACTTTCAGTTCCGGCTCCAAAGCAGGGTCTTCTACTTATGGATGAGCTTTTGCAAGCAATCGTTCCCTTTCTTCCCGTGTCAGAGGGAATTGGAGGGGAGTTCAATTTGTAGCCACATCGAATTTTAGAATTCAAGTAAGATATTTCTAGATTTCAGTTGCTCAAGTCAAGGGATCTTTGCATAAAGTGTTGTACTCCCTTACAATTATTAAAAATGTGAACGAGGTTATTTTTAATGCTGAACATTTAGAAGCTTTTACCCCTTTCACTGTTTACCATTTAACCTACATCAAATGGACTTTTACACCTGCTACTACGGCATTATACGGTTTATACCTAAGAGGGGTTCGCAATAGGTTCACATAAATTACATTCTAAGGGGCAGGCATTCAGATTTCTGCTTCCTTTAAAGTCGTAATAAATAGTTATTATAACATAAGAATCTCCTCGTCAATACATAAACCACAGAAAATTTAAATACATCCAAAACTACATACACAAGTATAAAGATATTCCTCAAAATATGAGATAAAAATAGGTACCTCGCCAGATTGAGAGAAACACCTCATAAGATACTCCTCGTCCATCCAATACTGAAGATCTCCGATCCAAAGTGTTCGGATCTCGTCAGCGCTAGCTGGCTGGGCAGCGGCAGCTCCAGTATTCTGAGGCTGCTGGTGCTGTGGTGGCGCAGCCGCTTGTAGCGGTGGTTGCTGGTGGTAATACATCGGCGGCGGCTGCTGTGGCTGAGGCTGGAACTGCGGTTGCTGAGGAGGCGGTTGTTGAAATTGAGCTTGTTGTTGTTGAATATGATACCATTGTTGATACTGACTAGGATCCATTGGAGGCTGTACAGCTGATGGTGCGGGATGCATCATTCTGTTCAAACCTCGAGGAGAGAGAGAGATAAGAGAGGAGAGGGAAGGGAAGAGAACGAAGCCCTAACGAGAAAGATGAAGAGATATAAAAGGAGCAGCGGAGATTTTGTTGACTATAGACCAGGGGGCTTGGCAGCGACTTATTTTAAATTTACTTATAAGTAAAAGTTCAGATGTTTTAAGTAATTTATTGCATAAGTTTAAAACTAATTAAGGATCCGGGTAATACTCATCTATGAATATAGACATTACTCGTGAGACTTATGAATATAGATATTACTAGTGAAACTTAAAAATCATATTGATAAGTTAAGATGTATATAACTAATTGCATTTCATCAAAGTTATTTATGTTATCTTATTAATGAGTCAATAAGTAACAAGTAAATTATTACTTATATTTTTATTTATAAGTCAATGAGTAGATGATATCGTAATATTTTATTTAATTTGTGAGAGTATTAATTTTAGGATTTTATAAATTTTAATTATTATATTATGAATCATAGAAAATATAATCAACAAAATTTTGTTTAGAAGCAACAAGTTAACGAATATTACAATTAAAAACATTTAAAACGAGTATTGCTAGAAATTTTGCAGATTCAATGTTATATTGAGTTTAATCATCAGATGGACTTATTTATACAACATTTAACATTCAATATTGCTCTTATTAATTTCGAATCATTTAGATATTATATTTAACATTCAGCGCTTAATGTTTATTCAAATAAATAAAGCCTAAAATGAATTGCGCTTAATGTTTATTCAAATAAATAAAGCCTAAATTGAATTTTGCAAATAAATCGGCTTGTTTATAAGTATTTGCTATACATGCTCTTTCCGGCCAAGTTGAGCCCATTGTTTTTTAGAAGTTATTTTTCTTCCAAATATGCTCTTCTTTTGCCACTTTGCCAAGGAAAAAGAAAAAAATAACGTAATTACCAAACAATCAAATAAAATCCGTCACAAGAGAATTGAAAAACATGAACTTTATAATTTGTGAAGTCTTAAGAAATTGAACAATTTGATTAAAACTTAAGGGAAATGATATTACCATAGCAAAAACATGTTATTGTTTTGTCAGTATTATTTTTTATTTTGACAACGTAATTTTTGCTTCGACAATATCAATTCTCGCACTTAATTTTGTCATTGTTATTTGAAGTTAATTTTAATATTACGTTTGATTTTTATTCATTCTTCGAAAATAAAATTTTCTTCAATTTCATATAAACGTGAGTTTGTGGAATACAAAATTAAATATGTTAAGATACATAGATGAAACCAGTTGAGATATGAATGAAATATAGATTCGATGAAAAAGATATGAATTATTGATCTATATGATATCGTTTCGTTATCCAACTTTATTTCAATTTCAATATAACATTATGATCATATGTAGCTAGACATAAAAGGGAACTAAAATTTGTGGACTTTGTTAGAAGGTCCATAGATTGGGAAGAACCAATTTATGGTTCAAAATAAATGGCAAGTGAGCTATGGCAATAAATATTAAATATCGAATCATTGGAGGTTAATTATGTAGGTAATGCTTAATTTGTTAGAATTTATGATCCATTATGAAATGTTGAATCAACTTATATTGGTATTATGAGTTCGAAATAGTTTCTTTGTTTAGATTTATGGCATCTTGTTGTCGTTTTTAATTAAATTTTTCTGACTACGCATTTACGCGGTAGGGGGGGGGGGTGCAGATCATTTGTTTTGTTTGGTATTCTATTTTATATTTCGTTATTTTTTATAAATAACACGTAAATTTTTTTATTTAAATATCTAAAACTCTAAAATGACATGATAAACCTAGAGAAGAATGGAACACAAGATGATACACAAAATATAATAAAAATTTTAAAATTATGGTGAGGTGGGGTGGCATGCTTCGGGCTTAAGTCTTAGTCTTCACATATATTTCTTTTGTTTTTGCTACTAGAATTAATTCAAAATTTTATTTCTCACCACTAATTTTGTTAAAAAACAAATTTTCTAAATTAATATTAATATTTACATTTTACCGCACATATATTGTACAAAACTTTACATGTATTTTATAAAACCTTACATTTACATATAGTAATTTTTTTCCGGTGACCATTTACATAGAGTATTTTATATTGCACAAAACTCTCGAAACTAAGCAGAAAAATATACTTATCTTTATTTATGAAATTTATATGTATGCATAACCAATAATTGAATAATTAAGGATTCTCAAGGGAATAAAAGGTTAAAGAGTCTAAAAGGAGATGCTATTAAGTCCAGTTCGTTTTTATATCATAAAAATTTCTTGTCACTATTATTTGTATCTATATCATGGATTTACGTGCATGTCCATTAATTTTCTTGCCGTTGCTCATTTGCTCGAGTGGAAGGTCCATTACTTATTCTAAAGAAAATAGTATTGAATTGGACAAAGAAGTTTATAAAATTATCTATGTATACTCAATGTGCTTATAATTAAGACTACTTGACTAAAAAATTTCTATTAGTGTACATTTGAGCTCTTTTTTAGCTGATCATCAAACTTTCTTGCCATTATATTCACTGTCATACATTCATATGCATCAATGATAATTGTGAGTATTATACATTCATTTCAAAATGGAGAAATATGTGTTAAAGTTCAAACATTTGTGCTAGTTATGTAATTCTGTTTTCGTAATATATTCATACCCAAATTTTGATGATTGAATTTTCAAATCCAAACTTTATAGATTTGAACAGTTTTTTTTTCAGCAATAAAATCTTTCCATCTTTCCAAAAATATATTCATACTTTTAATTTGTATTCTTTTTTCTTTTCTTTTCGATAAAACCCTCAAATATCCACTTATTACCAAAAATTGGATAAGGATTGTTGAAAGCAAGAAAAAGTCGAAGAGGTGTAAAAGAGATGCTATCCAGTTCAGCATTTCCGTTTCTTTTTAGCATGTATTGGCATGAAACTTTCCTTGTCATTACATGAGCGTCGTATAAAATTAAGTGCATCCCAACAAACTGTATTGTCATTATTTGCATGGGAACTCCTTATTTCATTCCTTAACATAAGTAGTAGTACATTTTTGTACTTCATTTAAATCACAAATTACTATTTATGATTAATCAAATTAATTCCAAATTTATTTTAATAAAATATGAAATTGGTACGAAAACATTAACGGCACCTTACAATCACCCCGACTCAGAGTGCATCTTTTGACACCCATTTTGAGTTAATTACGAACGCCCACAAAATTAAAATATGTGTATTGAGTGGGTGTTTGGGATTTCCTTAAAAGGATTTTTTTATTATTAAATACTTATGATTTTTATCTTAGATTATAATTTAAGAATACAAAGTACGTTTTACTTGCTATTTGGAAAGTTGATTTTTAAATAAAATATTAATTTTAATCCAAAATTGAGAAGTTGTTCCTAAACAACTCCTGCATGTGTCATCTGTTCTAGTAATAGGGGAAACGAAATATAATATATGGCAAAAGAAAATTTTGATTTATGCATCCGCAAAATGTCCTTTTTTTACCTTTATTTTATTTTTATTTTTTGCTTTTGCTAAAGTCTAAATCAATAATAATAAGGATTTTAAGGAACAATTAAGAGTGAAAATTACAAAGAGAATGTAACTGATCTCAACATCTTAGTTTGTTTTGAATCTTTGTCAATACATGTGCTCATGTGCGTCATACATCAATGAACATGCTTGCATATCATACTTCTTTGTCATTACTTGTATTAAGGGTCTTTTAGCCCATTCAATTGATCAAATTAGTGTTTGATTCTCAATTCAAATCATAAAAGGGTCGTTAAATTAAATTCCGACTCTATCAAATTATATTTTTAAATCACTTCCTTTTCATTTATATATATATATATATATATTTTTGGTGATATAGCCTTACTTATGTACTTATTACCAATAATTGGATAAGAATTTTGCAGGACAATATATAAAATATTGAAGATATTTAAGGAAAAGAAAAACTATAATATTTAACCTTTTAATGCATCTATCATCAAATTTGATAACATTAATATACGTTGTAGATTTGATTGCATATGTACTTAATAATACCTATAATTAGATACACAAAAAGGGAAAATTGAGAACTTGTCGAAACTTTGAATACTACGTATAACTTTTAGTCATTGAATATATGTCGTCATGTATTTTAATGCACATCAACAAACTTTCTTGTCAATATTTTGGCGAGAGATCGTAGTTAAATTTTCATTTCAAATCAGGATGAATTTATAACTCAATCCTTTTCTTATCAAATGAATTCTTATATTTGGCAGCTTTATAATATCAAACTAGAAAACCCATTCATCAATCCTTTTCAGAAATTCAACACAAGCTAAATATTTTTGTAAAATCTATTCCTATATATTGATAGACAAACTTCATTTCAAGGACAAAGTCAATTTCATTGAATCTATTTTACTAAAGTTTATAAATTATTAATTAAGGATGGACATAAATTTATGTGTGTCTTAGATAAATATACATTTTTTTTCTAATATTTAAATACTACTATGTATATCTTATGTTTATATATATATATATATATATAGTCTATAGAAGATATATCAAAGCAATATTTAGCCTGTTTGAGCATGAATTAATTAGGAGATATACGTTAAACAAAAAAATTATAAAAATGAGTACTTATTTAGACTATTTGAAGATAAATAAATTTGGGATCATGTCGATACTTATTCGTATATTTGTATTATGCTGCATTTGTTTGGATTGGAGTAATGAAATAGAAGGGAAATAAATTTAAAATTAGAAGGAATTAGATGAAAAGTAGAAGTGAAAAGAGAATTTAAAGAAAAATCACGATAAAATGAATAAATTATTAATCTTCGACACTTATTAAATAAAATTACATATAAAAATAATTATTCATCCCACCACCATAATCAAATTCATTTTCCTTTGGTTCCATTTCTGATTTATCCGATCCAAAGTAGCCTTAAGGAATTTTTAATTTTATTATTACTTTTACTATTTTACAATATAACCTGTTTTTTGTTTTACTTTTATGTACCTGTGGACCATAGCGTAAAAATTGGGGGGAAATTCCCTTTGCATCCACATCACAACCTTTAACCCCTGAACTCCACAGTATATATATTTGCAAGCGAAGCGGTGGTCTCTAAAACTCAGAAAAGCAGCTGAGAGAGAGTGATCGGTGGAAATTTGTAACAAGGTTTCGCGGTTTGAAGAAAGCAGCAGCAAGCAGCAGCAATGGCCCAAGCTGTCGAACAATGGTTTAGGGAAATGCCAGTCATTACCCGCACATATTTCACAGCTGTTATTGTGACCACTATCGCTTGTTCTCTTGAAGTATACCCTCTCTCTCTCTCTCTCTCTCTCTCTCTCACACACACACACACACACACACACACACACACACAAAATTGTATGTGATTGAGTTAATTGTGTAATTATGATATCATGTTTTGCTTGAGTTGAATTAAGAATTACATGGTTATTTTGATGTATAAGTTTTAGTAAATTCAGTTTCTAGCTAACCTGGATAATTTGTGAGTAAAAATTTGCATAAGGCTTTGATTTATGGTTATATCCTTAAAGAAGTGGCAAATTTGTGTGTAAGGGGATTAAAGTTGAAACTGTTGATTATTTGCTTGTATTGATTTTGCAGCTGATTTCACCATATGACTTGTACTTGAACACCAAGCTTATTGTGGAGGACCATCAGTACTGGCGCCTAATTACCAATTTTCTGTACTTTCGGGAGATGGGTAATCTGTCTTCCCTTTTTCCTATAATTTTAGAATGATTTTCTCACTCTCTTTGATTGGAATTAAATTATGGGAAGAAATATGATACTCCCTCTGATCCACAAAAAGAGTCATATTTGTGTTTTTTATTTTTTTGCAAATATTAAGGTTGCATGCTTGATTGAAATTTATATATAAATTCAGTAAGTTGTTTTTTTTCATGAAATTCATTATAAATGTACAAAGTGATAAGCTAAAGAAATCGTTTGTCGTGTATGTACTAGATATTGGTTCTGATTTTATTACGGTATGCTAAGTTGTCGCGACTCATGATCTGCAGGGTGGACAGTAGCCATGTCAGGCACTCAAATGTGACGTTTCTTAAATTTTCTTTGATCTTGACAGTAGATTATGTTGTAGTGTCTAGGGACATATACTAAATATTGGTACTGATTTAATAACTATATTCTAACTTGTCGTGACTCGTGATCTTCAAAGTGGAAAGTAGCTATCTCTAGGGACATATACTAAATATTGGTACCAATTTAATAACTGTATTGTAACTTGTCATGACTTGTGATCTTCAAAGTGGAAAGTAGCTATATCAGGCACTCATTGTGACGACATCTTAGAATTGCTTTGGTCTTGACAGTAGATTTTGTAGTGTTTAGGGGTATATTCTAGATATTGGTACTGAGTTAATAACTAACGGTATGCTAAGTTGTCGTGACTCATGATCCTTAAAGTGGACTGCAGCTAATGTGACGACATCTTAAATTTGCTTTGATCTTGACAGTAGAGCATTTCAGGCATCTGAATTTAAGGGCGTCTAAGTTTGTCGTGATCTTGCTCTATATAGTAGTTCTCCTCGGGCATTTCAATGAAAAAGCATCTGAATTTGTCGCTATAAATATTAGGTATAAATCAGTAGCTAATATCAATAGCTTTCTTTTAAACATCTCAGTACCTGACATCTCAACTAGGTAGTTCAGTTATGTCATTATAGCTTTTAAACATGTAGTGATCATGATAATTTAGAATACTTATGCCAGTAATCAATGATGTTGGTGATGAATGAAATCCTTGTATTATGTAGTAGTGTCAATTATTACCATTGGCTCGAGACCCTTTGATTCTTGTTTTCTAGAGTCAATTAGGAATCTTATCTATGAAGTCATGTATGTTATACTGATGTATAATTGTATGCTTTATTATCACCTACCAAACTGTTGTAACATCTTGAATTTACTGTTTTTAGACATGGACTTTCTCTTCCGCATGTTCTTTCTCGGTCATTACTGCAGGCTTCTTGAGGAGGACTCTTTCAGGGGAAGGACAGCTGATTTCTTCTACATGCTCCTATTTGGTGCCACTTTCTTAACTGGGTTTGTACTTATTGGAGGGATGATACCTTTCCTGTCAGAAGCTGTCGCAAAGATTATGTTTCTTAGCAATTCGCTGACATTCATGACGGTTAGTCAATGTGTCTCTGTTATATCCAAACATGCTTCTTGTTTAAATCCTGTTGTGAAGGTTTCTGAAAATTACCTTTTTTTCCTCACAATGCAGGTTTATGTTTGGAGTAAGCATAATCCTTTTGTTCATATGAGTTTCTTGGGCCTTTTTACTTTTACAGCAGCTTACCTCCCACATGTGAGTGTCTCTTAATAACATCTATATGTATTTTTTTCAACTAGTGCTAGATGTTTGTAATCTCCACTCTTCATATAACTCCGTTGTAAAATGTCTTTAATACAGTTTACACTATGTCGTAATCAATATCTAGACTAATTGATTATCCAGCCATAACAGATCCCACCATGTCAGTTCTGGCATTTCGTTTGGCAAGGAAGTTTTGGAATTTGTGGGTGTCGGTAGCATTGGTTGAAAGCTGAGATACAGATTTATGCAATATACTTATTTTCATTCTTACCATTTGAATATTATGTTGTGGCAGCTTTTCATTATGAAAAGCCTCACAATCGGATGGTTCTAGGACTAGTTAACTTTGTATGGAAAATAACCTTTTCACCATTTTTATGAAGTTGCTATCAATATACTCCCTCCTTTTCAAAAACGACACATTTAAAAAAAATTATTGTACTTTTTCAAAAAATTTATGATTCAAATTTGACACATAGTTGATTCAAAAATGGATTCAGATTTTGTTGCTAAGATGTTATGACCTTAGCCTATAATGCAATTGCACCTAGTTAAAACAGTTTCGTATTCCAGGGCACTGATTATACGAAATGTCTGTTGTTCAAACATGGAATTATGACATATCAGTTTAATATTTTGTTTTCTCGTGTAGATTCTTCTGGGAGTAGCTGGTGGAGTTGGTAATAATGGTTGGATAGATCTTCTGGTATGAACAAATTTTTATTTTGCTATTGACATGAATATTTGCATAATTGGATTTACTGTTAGGCAAAACTTAAAAGGAGACCAGAGATAGTTAGATCTGGTTTATCATCATATCTCATATCATTTAATACAAAGGTGACACATTTGAAGTTAGAAACAGACTGCATACACCACCTCAAAGGAAATGTTTTCCCTTTCCAACTCTAACAAATTATCAGAATCATAACAAATGCTTTTTATGTGTAAAAGCTTTCAAAAAAGAAAATTAAGTTTAGTTAAGCATTTGATGTGCATTCTACGTGCACGTGTGCATTCTCACATTTCATCCTTCCCAACTTTCCGACTGTTGGTCATCGTGTTATCCTTAACTTAAACATTTATGTCAGAATTGATTTACCTGGACTCGCAATATCTTCACTTTCATCCTCTCTTAGCCTACTGCTTAAATTGAATTTCATTGATTTCTTCAGGGAATGATAGCTGGTCATACATACTACTATCTTGAAGAGATATATCCACTTATGACTGGTCGTCGGCCCCTGAGAACTCCATATTTTATCAGATTACTTTTTGCCGATGACCCTGTGTTTGCTGCATGGTATGAAAATATGAGATTTGCTGCTCCACCTGAACCTGAAGCTCGTTACTGATGAGTTTCTTCTGCAGATCCATATGATTAGTTGTACTGGAGAAGGATATTTGATAATGTGTATATAGTTTGAGTGTTCTGCTGTTTTACAAACTTCAGTACGTTAAAGTGTTAACTTGGATTACATCTTGCTGTTGTATGTCAACTTGGCTAATAGTTAAATCTTACATCATGTGTGTAACCAAAAAAAAAAAACACTTGCATCATGTGATTCAAAATGTTATTTTAATTAGGGATATGACAATTCAACCGTAATCCAACCTGAACTGATCAAACTGCTTTGAACCGGTTGCATATTCCGTGCAGTTTTGGTTCAAAGATTTTTGAACCGGAAGAGGTTCGGTGCGATTGTGGTTTTTACTATCAAACCATTAATGCATTGAACTAATACTTTAATTTATATGATAGCTCTTATAACTTTGATTTTATACTTTATAAATATTTAATTTAATTTATATAGATTTTAGTGTCAATAAATTTTGTTTATTATAATATATTTATGTATCATTTTTTAAAGAGTATACTTTAATTATTTATTATATAATTTTTTTTTTCATGGAATTCAATGCGGTGCTTGTTGAACCGGTGCATTTGTCATGCAATATTTTTTTAAGAATATCTCGAACCATACTAGTTTGACGCAAAATATTTTATAACCGACTCAAGACTGAATTATGTCATATCACAATTGTCATCCATAATTGTAAATAGTGTTTATTAGGTCTAGGTCGGTCAATGGATGAAATCTGGACGCAGATTTGACCTGATTTATAGGTTTACAAGGTGTTGGATCTTCCTCCAATTCGGAGTTACCATTTACCGACGTACCTAATCGAGTTCTTATTCAGTAATCTTTCTCCTACCCAGAGAATTTGAGCGGCAACCTATTAACAATTGATTAATAAGGGAATTATTTCAATGCCTTGCTAATTTCAGAATCAAGAAGGCACATGCTCTACTAAATTCGCACAATAACTGCACATTATTTCGATAAACTTATTCCTTCACTTAGATTCAATTTGAGCTGAGACCAAATACCACAATTGTATAGTACTATATGATATATACCACTAATCACAAAATTTATTACTTGCTAGATTCTCATTACTAATACGAAATTTCAAATTTCGATATTCCATTATTATTGATTTTAAAGTCCATATATTTTATAAATAGCTACACAATTAAGCTCATAAACACTTAATCATCCTCTCCATTTGGAAGCTAGCTCTTACAAACTTGACATTAAAAAAAATGGCCTGGATATTATCAATACCAATTTGTGGCAAGTGCAGTCAACAGGTAAGGATTTAATTCAACTATTTCTAATTGATTTTAGAAATTAACGTTTGACAAATATATTTCTCATTCTCATCCAAATTTAGAGATATGTGTTTTTTTATACAGTACTATTTGACAATCCTATAATTTCATTTATGATAAATTTTTAAAAATATAAAAGTTTGTATTTAAAAGTATTCTTTTATGCATTCCATGATTTTTCACTTTAAAGTTATCAAAAGTAAAAAAATTCACTTCATTTTAAATTATAAAATTCCGTAAATTTATTTTTATGTGAATTGAAATATAACTCTTATTTTGAAATAGAGGGATTATAGATAGGAAACCGATCGATTTAAAGCACACAAAGTGTGCTTTTAGTCTCCTGTTATTTTTATAATTAGTTCTTCTAATACGGTTTATATATGTGTTAATTTCTTGTTAACAATCTTCCATTACGCTGCCACAAGAAAATATTTATAACTGTGCATGTAGAAGATGAATTCTTTTTGTTGCACACTTGCACAAGCATTGTACCAGAAATTTTCTAGCAATAATTGACCGTTAGAAGTCATTCTGTGTATATGTGTTTTTGTGTGATACATGTGTACGAAACAGAAGGAAACTATGCTATAACCCATTTTAAAATTTACGATACAAAACAACTATGGTATACTTGTATATATAATCCAGAGGATATGCGTAATTAAGTTTAATTTTGCAACCTTTTTGTTATATATATACACTTTATACTCATGATTTGATAATATAGTACTCATATTTCAGGCTAAAGTACTGTTCATGCCAATGCCACTAGCAGCAATGTCGGTGGTAATAAGGGAAATGAGGACAATGATTTATCAAGAACTACATATACCCCGTCTATGTATATACACCACAAACCCTAGCTATATATTGTTCCCATAAATAATGTCTTAAAAGTTACTAGGATTAAATCTGTAGAATTGATTGATTCTTGTATGATTAGATATGTGGTTAGGATTTGGGAATAATCTCGCTAGTTAATTTTTTTTTTTTGAGTTGTCTCAGTCTTAGTATAATTATTTATTCGAAAAAATTAACTAAACATTGTTGATTTGGCTAACGTTTATTAGACCTGAACTTATTATCAACGAATATTAAAAAGATACAAGAATCCTACTACTTATTATAGTAGTGATCTTGCCCTTGATTCTAAGCCCGCCCTTAATTAGTTAAATTTCCGGTAGACAATGAAATGCTAATAATCTTTTGAGTGATATTTAATGAAGCTTCTAGATTATCAGTTGCAAATACATAGTAATTAGGTATTTGTTACCAATATTTTCCTTAAAAACTTATTTAAAACTACAAATTAATTTGTCAAAATCTACACGTGATTTAAAACTACAAATTAATTTGTCAAAATCTACACGCGTAAATACATGTATCTGAATGCATAACATAATACATGTATCTGAATGCATAAATATAAATATATTTATCCGAACGTGCGCGCACACCCAAAGTTGATCTTAAATAAGCCATACATGATCATCTCAAATATACGGTAATATGCAAACTTGAAGCTTCTCAAACCACCTACGA
The DNA here is from genome assembly GCA_014636745.2 of Centella asiatica. Classification (NCBI taxonomy): domain Eukaryota; kingdom Viridiplantae; phylum Streptophyta; class Magnoliopsida; order Apiales; family Apiaceae; genus Centella; species Centella asiatica. Next base: position 56,498,865 of record CM025780.1, read on the forward strand.
TTACCTCCTTTTTTTTGGCTACAATAAATAGTTATTTTACATTTTACTCCTAAAAATTGCAACCAACCATTTCGAAATTTTAACTAGATATACATTTTATAGAACCGAAAATACTGACAGTTCTATTTCTGAAGTTCAGAGTTGGTCGCACGTAAAACGTAAAACAAATATCTTGTGCGACCCTCCTGCAACTCTTGACCACAAAAAAATGTACAACCAACACATCACTATTTCAGTAAATGCTTTTGTATTTTTCTCTTTATTCCATGTGCTAGTTTAAGTTTACAAGGATAGATTGTCACAATGAGAATCCTGAAGGATTAGTGTATAACTTACAAGGGTACAATGAAAACTAGCAACCTTTTCTTCCTATGAATGAAATAAAACCTGTTCTATCTTTCCTTGCTCCTAAAGATTTCGACCAGAGGCCATCTAGCATTCACAAGGATCTATACTACAAAAATGTCCTATAATTTAGATGAGAGATTCTTTCTCAACATAGATTTGCTCCTCAAATGTTGAGCACCATATGCGGCGGTGGAAGCCACTGTTGTAGAAGCCACTAACCAACTGCAACAGTCAGAGAAAACGAATGGTTCGTTATTATGAATCTATCAACAAAAAATTAGTTAATAAAATTTATAAAGTACCTCATGTATGTGATGTAAGACTGAGTCTCCTGTGTCCCAAACTCAGGTTGAAGAAGGGCTACGGTCACCAAGATCAGTTGAAAGACTGTATTGACCTGCCAACAATTATGCAAAGCTAAGTAAGAGCAGAAAGACTATCATCTTCACAATTCGCAAAGAGAATAAACGTTGATCATGCTGATCTGTTGTATATAATTCAACTGACACCACTTAATACACCAACAGAAAGAATGCTCACGATATTTACCACTTCTTTCCTTATTATTACTTTCCATTTCACTAAAACGCAATTCAATAAACAATTGGAAGTCAGATGTTTAAGAAGCGGCGAAGGAGAAAAATATTGCACGACTTCCTTCACAAACTAACAGTTGCCATGATTTTGCATACAAGCTCGTAATCCACAGAAGCACTTTGAATATAAGAATAGATAGTGTGCAACGATGTGCATACCATCGAAATGATGACCAGAATATCTCTCAAGTGACTGCATGTACTAAAAGAATGTTGCCTCCGTTCAACACTTCTACAAATTTATGTTCTCCAAAATGTATGATGTAGCTAGCTACGGGGTTGCTGAATTGCACCTTCTACTTGACAACTTTCCAAGAGGACAGCAAATATATTAATCACTCATACAAAGGTATCGATGTGGTGATTGACAGTTATTAAGTGGCTAAATGTGGGAGGGATGAAATCAAGCTTCTTCAGAAACCTCCTCCTCTTCTTAAAGGAGGATGTTACAATAGGAACCTTCAAACATTTACTTATTTATATCATATGATTAAAAAGTTCAGATACAACTTAGTCTATGCAAATAAGAGGAATATAATTAAGTGATAAACTCTTTTTACCCCCAAAGTTGCTAAGCAGATCATTGGGCCACAGACATGATCATTACCTTGCTAAGGAAGTGAGGCTCCACTTTGTGCGGATGGGTCCCATCAAGGTTGACAAAGTCAAACCAACTTTTCCACTGTTAGAAAGGATATAGAACAAAAAATTATCATGCAAATCAACAAGAACTATAACATACAAGCAATTGAAATTCAAGTAAGGAACTCACTTTCCAATCAAAACTGCTAGCCCTGTTATAAACTGCACCACCAACGAGAGCTACATCGCGCAGCACAACCAGTCCAATGAGTCCAGCTTTACAATTAAAATTAAAATGAGAACACATACGAATTTCTCTTATGATCACACTTCTAACGAAGGTTACTCACCAGGACCAACCTGACGTTTCTATAGTCAAATTCTACCATATAAATAACACAAGAACACGTAGGGATTTCTCTTATTTACTCCAAAGTTGAACCTAAGTATTCTCTGCCAGAAAATATATGATCTTTTACACAAAATGCATGGACTAGATATAATTTCTGAATATCTCACAAGCAAGACAAATCCAAAGGTAGTAACAGATAACCCAAAAAGAAAAGAAATGAAAAAAAACACCAAAAACATAGAGCTCCACCACCAAGAAACTGGATCAGGGAAACACATGCTCCTACATCAACATGTCCTATATTTGCATCAGTAAAACCTGTCTACAACCCAAACTACATACAGTTAACAATATATGACATGAAGACGATGATTTGAACAACTTATAACGACGGGCCTGATATCTTTTGCCAAGAGTTAAATGTTGAAATTGAACAAAATTAGAAGGAAAAAAGGCCGAGGGAAGAAAACATTGTTATGTTACCCATGATGCATTGTGCCTTGAAAAAAATAATTCAGAAAAAAAATTTCTTCTTACAGTGGAGAAGGTCTCTATCTACCATTGCCAAAGCAACACAACCAATGAGAACCTGTATCAAAAAGAATTGATAAAACCGGACCTATCAAACCTAATGGAAGTTCAAAAAACAGACAAATGAAACAAACATAAATGGAAAAGTGGAACAGCATTTTGAATAAATAAACATAAATGGAAAAGTGGAACAGCGTTTTGAATAAATAACTATCAATCTTTTACCTTGTCTGCAAGAGGGTCCAGGTAGGAACCAACAACAGAATTGATACCCATCTTCCTAGCCACGTACCCATCTAGCTACAAGAGAATTAAGATTAAATTAATACTGAAGTGACTTCTGTGTCACCCATCTTTCATTTCAAGATTTACAAAAGCATAGGATATCTACCCAGTCTGTTGCCCCAGAGAGAGCCAGCCCAACAAACGCAGGAAGGTACATTTCTTGCACGATCATCCTGCATTATACATGGTTAAGACCAGAACAGAAAAACTATCAAACGAGGGCATGTTGCTATTTCTATATTCTCCTAGATTGCATGATATAATCGAGGCCCAACATCAAAAGCTCAAGTTAGGGACATGTAGAACCCCATCTCTGATCGCAAACACAACTGATAGGAACAAGAACTATAACTAATTTTAATTGAAATAACTGACATATACTAAACTAAAAAGATTAATTAACAAATAGGACTGAGTCCAAGAACTAAATAGTCTAACCAGCCCAGGGGATCCTTAGCATACTCTGTTCCGTCACATAAACCAATAGTCCTAATCGGCTAATCCAATTTGATTTATCTAACTTGTAGCGAACAAAGGCTGACAAGCATATTAATCACGTTAAAATCATCAATTATAGCATTCAACAAATACATTTATAATTGGAGTATACACTAAACATATTGCTAAGTCCAGTTGACCTAGTAAATTGCATACCATCCAAGTAATGGCCCAGAGAGCAATCTGGACATGGAAATCATATTGGGCAAATTCACCCAACTCTCAACGAAGCCATGGCCGCCCCTCGATTCCTTCTCCTCCTCGGCTCCAGTAAAGAATATCGGCTGAGCAGAAGAGACCGATTCGAACCTCAAATTGACCGGAAATTTAGGGTTTCGAAGCAGGCTCAAAGCTTGGATTTTGGGGAGAGAAACGACGTCGGATTGTAGGTAGAAAGGAGTAGAAAACTGAGAGAGTTTCCACGGAGGAGAAGAGAGGAAAAGTGGTCCGCGAAAAGGCACCATCATCATCCATCTCGAGAGAGGATAGATGAGGCTCGGAGATCGAGAAAAATTGTGATTGTGGGGGAGAAGAAGAGAGGGAGATGGGAAAATAGATGGAGACGATGAAGTTGCAGCAGAAGATGATGAAGAAGAAAGATTGAAAAAGGATTTTGATCTTCTGGGGCTAGGGTTTCGAGATAAGGATCTGATTGATCTGAAGATTGCCATTAATGGTGCATTTTTGGAGTTTATCACGTCCAAGGTTTTAAGGGTTTTAGGGAAAACGATGAGATGGCGGCTCTTTTACACGTGTCACCAAGTGGAGCGATGGAGCAGGCGGCACGCACGCTTGATGCTTGGCCTTGATGCATAGGATTAGACATACTCCTATATTTTTACGACGACAGAAATTAAACATATATTTTTTTAGTTTCTAAAATAATTTGTATGTTTTAAATATACTTCCAGTGACGTGTTATTGTGTTGAGTGATAACTAGCTGCACAGCACGGGGCACATATATAAATTTGTTTTGAAATCTTTTTTTTGGCATTGATTATACTTATGATAAGTAGGATGATTACTGTAAAATATTTTTAATATGTTTATTATATATAACAAAATTATGGGTAAAATTTTATACGCATGTGTTTTAACTAAATTTACATTATATCATTTATTTTTAAAAAACTTTTAAATAATCATATGTAATTTTAGTTCAATCAAATTTGCATTGTAACATATGTCATTTAAATTTATCCGTTAATAATTCATTTATAAATTTATCACCGATTATTATCTTTAATGACAGATAATTTATTTATAAATTTGTCACCAATTATTATCTTTAATGGCATATAGATAATAATCTCCTAATGTAAATTTTTTAAATCACATGATGCAATGTAAATCAACTCAAAGAAGTAAACCACCATGAATATAATGCATTTAGCCTATGATTATATATATATATATATATACATACAAAATACAATCTGAAAAAGTCACAAGTGTATGAATGATTATACTGAATTTAACAATTGTTCCATTCTCTCTTAATTGTTTCTTCATTTCCCTTTCAAATATCTCACAATTAAATTTTCTGGACAAACATCAACTAATGTTAATCGATTGAAATCTACCTAGTGCGAAACTTCATCAACTATATCAGACAAACCCTCTAAACTTGAACTCTAAAATTAAGAAGAAATGGACTGCAAGGAATACATTATCATATGAGTATATATTCTGCAATTGTATCAGATGATTTTTTTATCAGGTTCATTAGATCAATCTTCCACTTGAACGCTAACTTTTGGTTAGTGTATCTGCATATTGTTGAGCACCTCATTCTTCTTGTTGAGAGGTCTAATAAGATTAGACTCTGTTGTTTCTTGATGGAGAATGCCACAATGCAACCTCACTGAAATGTAACTTAATATTTCTAAAAATTATATACTAAACACAAAAGGATAAAAAAGAAAGATCCATCAACACAAAAGGATATCCATTAATTAAGCAAGCATGTCTCTTAAATATTCTTAAAATTTTAGATATGCAGAGATGAAAATGTATAATAGACTTTAGTGAATAGGGAAAAAATTGTAAATAGAATGAAAGTGAGATTTAAACGTGAGTGTTAGAGTCCGACATAATCAACTCAAACATCAAACTTGAATGTAATAATTTTTATGACAAAAAAATAAAATAAAATACAGATTACGAAATAAATGATAATAAGGTAAGACTTAAGAGACCAATTTGCATAAGTCAGTTCGCATGTCTACTATGACTTATTCAAGGTGCAAGTATAATAATTAGTCACGTGTCAATTACCACGGTAAACATAGCATATCACCATTACTAATATTGCATAAAGATGCCTAAAAACTAAATCAAGAAAAATCAAATCCCTATCCTAGCATCTATATCAGGTGTGTAAATAAATTATGTCTTCATCGACAAAGTTTGTTAAAAGAAAATGGTGTCAGCACTAATTCTTCACAAACTTCTAGTAAATTCAATATTTTACAGGCACCACAATCCATCTTCCCTTGAAACTGGTTACTACGTAGAATTTTTAATAAAATTGATTTGGTGAAGAAAATGATCTTAGTTTCACTTAGTAAATCCTAAAAGGATACGTATGATACTTATTTTAATTCATTAAAGAACATTCAGTTGCACCTTCAATATATTTGTAGGGAACATTATTTAGTCTTCTGCAAAGAAGTTCATGATGTTCCTCCAAGTTGATTTCCCCTTCATTATGAGGTTTAATAGCCAAACGTACATCAACAATTAGGAATCCCATTTAATATATATTTTTGGCAAACAATAACATAAAACAAAGGGAGAGGGACAAAAATACTAATATAAGGACAGATTTCAATTTGATTCAAGTAAAAAATGGGAAGAAGAAGCAAAAGATTATAAGATATTTAGCAAACTACATAGCTAGCTGAAAAATAAATTATTTAAGGTTGGGAAATGGCCTTTTCAAATAAAAATGTGAGAGCATTAAAGTAATTAAGGTGTATAAAATATCAATACATCAATTTAGTCACTTACGATGTAAAAATCAACAATTTATATACTACCTTAAAACAGGGATACACTAACAACAAAAAGAATGATTCTTAACTTCATTGATACAAAAAATAAAAATAATTAAGAATTTTCTTTCAAGGATATCAAAAAAAATACAATTTAACAAATAAATTACTCTATATTGTAGCATGAAACATAGGTGCAACCCAAAATTACAACAAATGCAACCTAAAATGAACTTTTTCCTTTTTGAAGTCATCGCCTTTGTGTCTTCGACGACATTATCGTCTCCAGCTCCTCATCTTCCTCACATTCACCAGAACTTGCTGCTTGTCTTTGATGTATGGGAGCTGTTTGATTGAGTAGTACCCTCATGAATGCATACGTTTATCTTCAACAGAAATTTAATTGCATAAACGAAACCGTAAAAGAGAAATCGATGGGAAAATATTTGCAAAAGCATCGATCGAAGGAGTTGAGTTGAGGAAAAGAAAGGTTTCAGAAGATGGAATTATCGTAAGAGGGACAACGAGAAAGTAGATGCTGGGAACTCGATCAAAAATCCAACCACCGAAAACGAAACGGAAAACTTAATCAATATTTTGGGCTTTGATTTGTCGCCGAAGATGTCCGAACATTATGAAGATGAACCGAGTTTCAGCGAGTGTACATGTCTCGGGCCCAATCTGCTCATAAACGGATCGGCCTTACGCGCGTATATATTAGGTAGTGATAGTGATAATTATGATAAGAATTATAAGAATAGTGGAATGATATTTAAATTTTTTTATGACTTTTTATAATGTAAAATTGTATATAAAATTTCAAACTACATATGTAACTCTAATTTTAAAACGGATTAAGTAATTAAAATGATAAATTACTGTCCTACGAAAAAATATTGGAGCCTGACTCATTCGATCTTGATGTAAAATTATACTATCGTAAATGTCTTATTGCCTCTATGTTCTTTTAACATAAATTATTCTTAAAAATTATTAAAGATTATTATGTGAAGTCACCTTTTGTGCTGACAAAAATTTAGAAATACTTTCGTCTTTTGATTAGTTATTGGGTTGATTTGCTTTTGAAAGAAAAAAAAAGGCTTTATGAATATAGGTTTTAATTTTGTTTGAATGCTTTTGATTTTGACATATCGCATAAAATTGATATGTAGCTAAAATGTTTCTAAATTGCATTACATCTACATGCCATTGCTTTCAAATTGTATATTTAAATTAGAAAAAAAATATCAATTTACCGTTGGCGTCACCTTTTCACACACACACATAAAATAAAATTTAAAGTTGTGTTTGATTGGTTCTTAATAACTCTTAACAGTTTGACCTCTTAATCGGTAAAATGTGCAGATTGTTTGATTAAAAAAAATTGATATTTGAATGTCTCTTGATTGTTAAGAGAAAAAATTGATGATGCTTGACTAAGAGGTACATTTTAATGAGATTTTTAATAAAATTATTATCATTCAATTTGTAGAAATATTATTTTACAAGTTTTATTACATAAATTAACTTGAAAATTAATTTTTACTTTAGTAATAACCCTCTTAATTCTAATTTTAATGGTATTCAAATGATCAAAATAATTTTGTTATCAAACATAATTTTCAATTTAGATTCAAATGCTCTATAATTATAATATACATATATCCTAATTGTTTAAATTTAATCATTCAATTTTATTAAATGCAGTCTTAAGTTTTGAGTCTGAAAAAGGTATAAGAGAATTTAGTTTTCTTATAAATTAGAAACTTGGCTTCTTCTTTTTTTTTTTTCCGTTACGGAAAGTTGTCTCTTTAATTTTTGAAACCGTACAAATATAAAAAATTCACAACAAATGAAATTAAATATAAATCCATCATACTCTTCCCACATAATTACATTCATGACAAATTACATAATCACCAAGATTATTGGTGATTTAGCTGAGAATAAAAAGGTAAAAGGTCAAAACAAGAAATCTTCTTAAAAGCCAAGGAACTAATTAAACTTTTCTCTATGCCTCAAAAATCTCTGCTTTAAGACTCCTATAATTAAACCCCGAAACTCCATTAAGTGAATCTCCCTCAACAACTTCAACAACAGAACAAATGCTTGGTTGGATCCCACTCCTACTTTTCTTTTTCTTCTTTCTCCATGTCAAAAACCCACAACCCCGCCAAGAATCACCTCCATTAGAAGCCATATCAACAAAATTCTTACGAGATTTAACAGAGTTTTTGCCACATTCTACTAATTCAAATCGTCTGAAATATTCGATTTCTTTCTTGACAAGTGATCCTACTGTCCCTCGAGTGCCTACCTCCAATGGAGCTGTCACACCCATTTTTGCAACTTAATGTTTTTGCTACAACAGAGTCTTTATATAGCATTTTTATACGTGACGAGAAAATTGTGTTTAGTAAAATAAAATATATTTGCAATGATGAAGGCGTTTCGTTGAAGGATTTTGGAGTTTTTGTGTAGTGGGGATTGCTTTGAGTTTACACAACTCTTTTCTTGGCTTTTTTATTGTGTTACTAGCTCCCACCAGACCACCATTCTAATTGACAAAAAAAAGAAGTTATATTTGAGTTTGTTAATTTTGAAATATTAAATTTAAAGTTGTGATATTAGTTTGATAAAAAAATTTATTGTAGAATGTGTTTTATTTAGCTTACAATGTTAATCGCTGCATGGAACAAAATTAATTAAAGTAGATTTGAATGTCAAAGTTTCACATATAATCTAATCAAGACTCAAATATAAATTAATGTTTGTATAATTTGGATTTTGGGATCTCGACAGAGGGGTGGTCATCGTATTTTGGACTTTGAAGTGAAAGCATGTCAAACTTTTTACTGTTGTTGGCCTCATGGGGTCATATATACTAGTGGCTATAATTATGGTATTTGGTGATGCATGTTCACATAATTTACCAAACCAATCTTGATTCTAACTTGATTAAAGCCAACTCATAGGTCCGGCTAGAATTGGACGGTCATCTTCATATAATAATAATTGTTGATATTTGGAAAAATAACATCTTGGGTTCAATTCTCTGTCTGGATTGCACATCCTTTTGTCCTCAACATTGATACCGTATGCACATGTGTTGTGTTGGTGGGTAAAATAATTAAGAGTAATGTTATTATATCGTGTGTTCAAGATTGTCATATGACCACTTCTTACGAAAAATTAAGAAGCTGATGGTTCAAGTTTTACTAATTATAATCTTTATGATTATTTGTGTGTGTGTATATATACATGTGTGAGTTTTAGTTAGTGACATTTTTTGTAACAAAAAAAATGTTACCCTTTCATTTAGACTATGTAAAATGTATGTATGATAGATGTTGATAAATATATGAACAGATAACTTCTTATATAACCAAAAAAATTATATATGTGAGTGTGTGAGTGTGCGCGGGTGTGTGTCAAAGTGATTCAAATATTGGAGTATTTTTTTCCTTCTACATTTTATGTATACTCAGTGATAATTCAATAATTACATCGCTATATTTATACAAAAAAAATATGGTAAATGCCCGAGCTTGGGTTGAGTTTTAGCTGATCAGTGGTGATTCTATGTAGGCCTGCAGTTTCTAAGCCCAGATTCACAAACAGCCTTACAAATATAAAGTGGGCTTATACTTGGGCTATTGCAAGTTCAACTAAGCATCTCAAATGGGTTTCTTGATAGATTGCACGAGTTTATATAGGGGAGTAGTCCACATTAATTGCTGATCCATTCAAAGGATTCGTGTGATTTGATAGAGCTGCACAAAACTTCATTAAGGAAGAGTGAAGTTGGCTAATCAGATTGATTCAGTTGTTAAAATTTATAAAATAGTTATATTAAGTTGAGACTCGAATCTAATAATATGATGGATAATTTATAAGTATTATTCTTTACTCATAAAATAAAGAGCCTCCTAACATTGAACCGTGAACCTATTTTACATAAACTTTTTGTTAAAAAAAACAAGAAAAAAGTGAAGCTCCCCGGTGTTTATTTTCTCACGAGTCAAATGACAATGATCGTTAAAGTTTTATTTGTCTATCATTTTATATTTTTTAAACAACTCTTTGGCTTTTAAATTTTTTTCCTTGTCAAGAGAGCAAATAAATCAGCACTACCAATATGGTTTTTATGAGAAGTGTTTATTACAAGTACTCCTCTATTTTAAAATCCAAAATATATTTTAATTTAAATAAAAATATTTGTAAAATTCTATAATCTTAAATTAGAGCAAAAATTTTTGAAGTGAAATAATATAAAATTATACAAAAAACACTTTTAAATACAAACATTTATATTTTAATATTTTTATAAATTCATACCACAAATAAAATTTTAACATTTGCGAATAGTACTACATTAAAAAAATATATCTCTAATTTTAGAAAAAATAAAATAATATTTCTGATGAAAGAGTCAATACCTTATCAATTTTGGTAAGCGTTGAGCGAAAATAGTCCTAGATACAATAAACTATCATATAAAAAGAGTATGACTAAAAGCAACACAATTATAAATTACATAAATGTAAGTTTGTTATCTTGAAAATTTTTATATACCTCAAAAAATTAGAATTTATAAATTAAAATAATTAAACTAAGTTTCAAAAATCAAATTTGATCTTAATTCTTACAGATGGAAGGTGTATATATATATATATATATATATATATATATAGATGGAAGATATATGATTAGTACATATCAAAACTCAAAATTTAAGGCCAATGGGGATATGCATTGACTTCAACAGAAAGTTGGCAGTGAGTGATGGCAGATTGGCAGGCCTTCCACTTGTTGGTATTTAAGCAGATACTTATGGGAAGAGGTTTTCGCCATCTGCGTCCCTCGTGGTAGATAGCAAAGCATTTAACACCCTCAACTGGATCTTGCCTTTCTTTCTTTTTTCGTTTTCCCACCGGAATGTGTATTTTAAAGCATGAGAATTCATTGCAACCAAAAAAAGAGTGAGAATTTATTTTCCACACGAGCCTCACTTGTATTATATCTCCATTCGATTCGGTTTAAATTTTAGAGATCTACATTATCATTGTATAAATTATATTGTTAAACTATATAATTTCTAAAATTTAAGTCGAAATGAACATGAACAATATATGTAATGTTAAGAATTATATTTTCATGTGAAAATATTGTATATTAATGTTATTTTTTGTTTTTATTATCTAGAAATACAGCTTATTGTGAAATACTCAGTATTGTATTTCTCTTTGTATCTTAGAATTATATGTGAAGTGATAAAGAGACTTTTTTTCTTGTGTACTTGGGAATATAAATAAAATGTGAATCTCATACTTTTATTTCTTAGATGTAAGATAGCATTTGGTTGAGTTGTTTTGAATCCCAACTTTTGACCACAAGGTAAAGAAAGATCACTATGGCCCTCAACTTATTCGTAATGAACTTTATATATATCTCGCAACCCTACAAGCCGGTAACATGTATTATTTCCGTCCCTAAAATATTGTCTTTAAGTACATTTTACAAGTTATTCTTAAAAGAATATTTAAAAATATACATTTTGCATTTATGTTATCTCTTACAAGTTACCAACACTAGTTGGATGTTTTAATATTTTAATAAATATTATTGTAGTAATAATATTTTAAGAAAACCAAATTGTAATATTATAATGATATAATATTGCTAATGCCTTATTGATTTGAACTTGAGTTATAATCTGGTAATCAAGAATTAATATTATAATGAAATAATTGTATCTTCTAGTCGAATGTGTTCTTCAATATCTTCTAATAAATTTTTATCTACTAATGAACTTATTTGCTGATGAATTTATCCGTCGATGGTGATTTATCATTTGATGAAGATTTTATTTTCTGATGACCATTTATTATCTAATGCAGATTATTCTCTGATGAACAAATTATCCATCGATGAACAGATTTATCCTCTGATGCAGATTATCTTCCGATGAACAAATTATCCACCGAATAACAAATTTATCTTCTAACTAGTAAGTTGAATTATTTATCATTTGATGCACAAATTACATCGTCAGAGGATAAATATTCAGTAGACCTAATTATTACCCATCGATGAACAAATAACACATCAAATGATAATACTTAAAAAAATTCAGTTTCAAAAAAACTTATTTTCTGATGTTTATAAAACATATCAATAATTACTGTATAATTATAAACCTATTAATTCTAAATACAATTTACATACCTATCAATTTTAAATATATCAATTACTAACAAATGTTTTAACAATTACAAAGTAAACACCATTCTTCTTCATTGGAATCCATCTCCATTGATCCAACTATCTTATAACCTCTAGGGGATCCCATGCAGTTCCTTTACGTAGTTTCCTCGCAACACGCAAGTGAATGATAGATACATATTCAACGGTGTGAGATTTAGTCCCCATAACATTGCATCTATATATTTACAAACGTAAATACCGCAATCTAAACTATTTGGTTGTTTCTCCACTCAGAATCCGCTTACTTGATTTAGGATTTTAATACTTTGATGTAATAAATAAAATTGAGAGGAAGGAGCAGTAGTTCTAATTCAGATTAAATTAATCTTAGCGGAAGTTGTGTATGATAGTGGGTAGAAGTTATATATGATATTAAATGAAAGAAGAGAAATAAAATAGGGTAACGGGGCAGAAGTTGTATATGATATTAGATGAAAGAAGAAGAAGATAAATAAAATAAGACAGCGAGGGCGACACGAAAGAAAAAAAAAAGAAAAAAGATGGAATAGTTTAAATTTGAACTGCTTATACACATTTCACATTTACACAGTTTTCGCTAATGTTATTGGCGAAAAGTCTATATATATATATATATATTATTTGATTTATATTATTAGATCATTTAATCAATAATTTAAAATATATTAAATACGAAAATCTAACCAACTAATATTAAATATGATTTCGCTCCATATATATATACACGAGCTAGGTAGATGTAGCAGAAAGTTATTATTACCTCGACCTGTACAGAATAATACCCCGTTTATACGCAGTAATGTTATAACGTACTTCTGATCAAAATACTTATTACTCTCAGCTGGTAGATGAAATAACATTTATTTCTTGCCATCCCTCGACTCCCCCAACCATGCACACTAAACACAATTATTTCTCTCTCTCAACTCGACATTGTCACTTGCAAAATTCTGTTAATTGATTCGAATAACTTTCGTTCGTTATTTCATTCTTCTTAATTAAAACTATTAGACATATCGATATAAAATTATAGTATTTTTTTTAGTGTAGTACCATTTAAGAATGTAAAGATTCATTTTTTGTATGAATTTGTAAGAATATTAAAGGGTATAATTTATGTTTAAGAATATTTTATATATTTTTTACAATATTTCACTCTAAAGTTATTAAAAGTAAAGATAGTCGCTTCAATTTATTTTGAATTATAAGATTTTGTAAATTTATTTTATATAAATTAAAATATATCTCTAATTTTGAATGAATGATGTATTTTGTATGTTTTTTTTAGTAGATCTCTCTTTCTTAAAATAGCAACATCTTCTTCTCAATCCCTCCCTCTAAAAGGAGCAACTTATATAATTAAAACTTTCCTTCCCCAAGAGCCAACCATGACATTCATTCCCTACGAAAATATTTACTTTGCTACTGGTGCATACATAATGTATGACTTACGTATGTCTTCTTCTTCTTTTTTTTAATAATCTGTAACACAATTTACACATTTAGTATATAACAAATAAATTACTAAACATATGCATTATTTGTAACACAATTTATACATTTAAGTAACACACTGTATTCCAATTTAATACCAGAGTAACAACGTTCACACATTGAGTAAGTGGCACATTTAAAACTGGAGTAGCACAAATCTACTATAGGCTGTTGTGCCTAAAGTATAGTAGTTCAAGGGCCAAAAACTTTATTCAATCGTAAATACGCACCATGCAAAATCAAATTAATTAATTTAATGGGATTTAAACAAAATTCGATGACTGACAACAAAAACTTGACTACAAAAAAATCTCAAACAATCACAAAATATCTCTCAAACTACAGTAGCATTTTTATACCACGAAAGTAACAAAAATAAGGGTAAAATTCATCTTTCTGCATGTGTTTTGACCAAATTTGCGTTGACATATACTTCTAAAATTTTAATGAATTAACACTTTTTCATCGTTTATTTATATATATAGCATAATAACAAGAGACATGTAATAACAGGCTAGATCAAAGCTAGGCTGCATGGAAAATTATATTTTTGAGCACATATGAAAATATTCATTGAAAGCAATCCCCTAACACATGGAACAACTTTGTTGTATACTATAAATAATATTCGACCAAATTTGATGTTTGATACACACACACACACACACACACATATATATATATATATATTATATTATATATATGTATATATAGATGCTTATATTTCCGTATAGGTCCCTATATTTTCGATTCTATAATTTTGGTAAAGTTGTTGTGTGCTTGACAAAATATCTACTCCCTTCATACATTGTATATCAAATATTACTGGCACACCTTTAAATAGATATAAATTTATTTAATTTTATGTGACACAAATTACATTATATGACTCGAGAAAAAAATATCGATTGTAATACATTTCAATCACATTTCAAAGTTTAATGAATTAGAATTTTAAAGTTTAATATGTTGTGGTTTTACCCTAAAATATTTTTAAAATGTGTGAACTTATGACTAGGGTGAACAAATTTATACTAACGATATGATATGTTGGTTAATTTTGTGTATTTTACTAGTGTACGTAGTTGTTATGGCACATATACAACACTCTTCTGAAAGACTTGCATGTGTATTCACATGTTTACATTGGCTCGCAAATGGGACGAGTTAGTAAATCTGTGGGTAGTGGGTACGTGTAAAACCTTTTGCAATTTCGAATGTAACATGAAGAAATTAATGAGACACGTCACAATTGTAATTAAATTCCCCATTCTCATTAGTCTATAAGAACCTTAACCTCGTGAAAATTTCCTTCACTCTCTCTCTCTCTAGCTCTCCTCATCCATTAATGGAGTTACTAGACTTGGTTTTTTTAACTTTAGCCGCCGTGTTCCTCCGTGTATGGTGGCGGTATTGGTCCGCCACGGGAGGCGGAAGGAAGAACCTCCCACCAGGACCACCGGGATGGCCAGTTTTGGGCAACCTAGGTCAAGTTATCCTCCAAAAACGGCCCTTCATCTTCGTAGTACGCGATTTACGTAAAAAATATGGGCCAATCTTCACCATGCAGATGGGTCAACGCACCCTAGTTATCATCACAAGCTCCGACCTCATTCATGAAGCCCTTGTCCAAAAAGGTCCCATTTTCGCAAGCCGGCCACCGGACTCTCCGATCCGGCTCATTTTCAGCGTTGGAAAATGTGCCATCAACTCGGCCGAGTTCGGCCCACTATGGCGCACGCTCCGCCGGAACTTTGTCACCGAGTTGATAAACCCTAAAAGGATCAAGGAGTGCAGCTGGATAAGAAAATGGGCGGTGGAGACACATTTAGAAAGGCTCAAAGATGAGATTTCTAAATTTGGATACGTGGAAGTTATGAGTAACCTTAGGTTAACTGTTTGCAGCATTTTGATTTGCTTATGTTTTGGTGCAAGAATATCTGAAAACAAAATAAAAAATATTGAGAGTATTCTTAAAGATGTTATGATGATGACAACCCTAAAGCTGCCAGACTTTTTGCCGGTTCTGACGCCGTTGTTTCGTAGTCATGTGAAGGAAGCAAAGAAGCTAAGGGAGAAACAACTGGAATGCTTGGTTCCTTTGGTAAGAAGTAGAAGAGCTTTTGTTGAAAGTGGTGGAAACCCTAATGGAGAAATGGTGAGTCCTGTTGGAGCTGCTTATATTGACTCACTGTTTCAACTCGAACCGCCCGGTCGAGGGCTGTTGAGTGAAGAGGAGTTGGTGACCCTTGTTTCTGAAGCTATCAATGCTGGAACTGACACAACAGCAACCACAGTTGAGTGGGCTTTGCTTCATTTAGTCATGGACCAAGAGATTCAAGAAAGGTTATACAAAGAAATAGTTGATTGTGTTGGAGAAAAAGGTGTTGTTACTGAGAATGATGTGGAGAAAATGCCCTATCTCGGTGCTGTTGTGAAAGAAACTTTCCGGCGACACCCTCCGAGCCACTTTATGTTATCACATGCGGCTATAAAAGATACCGAGCTCGGAGGTTACAACATTCCGGCGAACGTGAACGTGGAGATTTACACTGCATGGGTGACTGAGGACCCGAGTTTGTGGAAGGATCCGGGAGAGTTCTGGCCCGACCGGTTTTTAGACGGCGATGGAGTTGATGTCGACGTGACCGGAAACCGTGGAATAAAAATGATGCCGTTCGGTGCCGGCCGGAGGATTTGTCCGGCGGCTACTCTAGGTACATTGCATACTAATATGTTGCTTGCTAGGATGGTGCATGCATTTAAGTGGCTTCCGGTTCCGGATGCCCCACCAGACCCGACCGAGACATTTGCTTTCACAGTTGTGATGAAGAATCCTCTGAAAGCAGTAATTTTGCCTAGGTAAAAAAAGGACGGAAGTTCAATAAAGGCAAAACAGTACCTACTGCTACCGTTGAAGGTAAAGATATATATTAACTGGTTACACAAAATTTACTTTTCAAAATGTTACTACCCTTTCTATGAAGCTTGTGCCCATTCATTGTCTCTCTCTTTCAGAAGCAGCAGTTGTTTGCTGGCAACTTTATTTTAAATGTCAGTATTTGTTGTAGTACTTTAATATATTTGACTGAATTATTGTATTGTGAAGAAAATTAAAGTTTTGCAGTTTTTTATTTTTCGCTTTTCTTGTGTGCAAGTTTCACCATGAAATTAATTGGTGTACGTATATGTTATATCCGTGAACGCGTGAAGGTTGTGATGTGAAGGATATAATTAAACAAGTGTACATACATATGATATATTACGATTTCTATTACAAACACAATTTTCGGGATGAAAAATTAAGAGAATAAAGCAATAGCAAAAAAATTAGATTCAAGGGCAACACAATAAAAAAAATGACAATATATTCTTGTTTTTGAATTAATGTGAAGTAGACGAATATCCACACACACAAAAAAAAAAAAAAAAAGAATTCTTATACCCAATTCAACATCTATACCGTAAAGGAAACTGTATATCCAGATCCATATCTTATTATTATTGTTCTTACCGTTGTATTAAGTTTTCCCCTTAGATATTTCTACTTTGCTGCATTTTATAAGGAACATGGTAGTCATATAAATAGACTGAAATGTCATAATAGTTAATATATGTTTCTTATGAGTGTAATTTTTTTTGAATATAATAACTTGTATGGAGTAAATAATAATTTAGAAACAAAAACTTATAAAGTGCATTGAAAAATATTTAAAAAATAATAACTAATAAATAGTAAATAAATATATTTATACTGAATAATTGTTAAATACGGGTACTTCCAAAAAATTTCAAACTCTTTTCTGTATTGACCTACAATTTACCCGATTTTAATTGCCACGTCCCTATATTACCGTCTTGTTAATATCAGTTACCTTTCAAATTTAAGTAACGTTGCTCAGCGGTGCAATCGTATTTAATTTGGTACCAAGTATAAAAGAAGGTGTAGTACAATATCATAAGCATTAACATCAGTCAAACCGATGGTCTAGACCGAAGCAGTCTCCTTGCATTTGAAACCTTTTTACACGGGGAAAAACAGAAGCCTACTTAATGAAATAAAAGTAAGATAATTGTTATTTTGTACAAATCAATCAATATCATCTATCAATCAATACCTATGTATAAAACTTCTAAAGATTGAGTTCATCCAATCAACTTATTATGACTCAATTAATTTAATTATTGTTTGTGTTCTCTACTTCATGACGCAAGAATTTTTTTTTTATATTTTTTAACTCGAGTTATTCGGGTTGTTTTCGTACATCAAATTTTAAGAATAAATTCAAAATAATTAGATAGGTCATCAATTCAAATAACAACATATAATATAATACTTACATAAGCTAATTATGTAAACACGGGCAATTGAAGTAAAATTATAGCATTGAAGTCAATTATTATCACATGTGTCTTCAGTTCCATTGAAGTCAATTATTATCACATGTGTCATCAGTTCCATTCAAGCCAATTATCTTACTTTCTATGAATTTTATCGTATATGGTACTTGTCAATTTTAAATTTGAGTTTAATAAGTTATAATAAAATTATACAAAATAATACAAAAAATATGTCCGTATTTGCACAAATAACAAAATTAATTTATTTTTTTATATGCAAATCTCACTTTTATGCCCAATAATATATTTTTTTTATTGAAAATGTCAAAAGCGCGAAACGAGCTCCGTGTAATACAAAAACCAAAATCATTTACTATATATCTATACTACTTATATAAAAAAGGATAAGTGTAGGGAAACATAGTTAATTTAACTATCTAGCCATTGAGTTTGTTTTAATTACTAATTTGCCATTATATATTTTTTACATCAATTTATAATCAAATTTAATCACTAATTTGTCATTTTAATTTTATCATCAATTTGTAACTAGGTACAATTGTTGTTGCCATTATCATTATTATATTGTTAGTTATTTTAAAAATAGACATATTAATATATTAATGATGATTTCTTTCTTATAACACTCTTTTTATTATTCATCTTGTTGTTGTTAAATTGTTGTTAAGCATGACTTTATATTATGTGTTGAAAAGATATACGGAGTATAATATTATGACATATACTAATTAGATACTTATCAAAAAAATTATATTCTAAATTTTAATGAGTTTATTTTAACTTTTTAATTTCTCAAAATTTTAGTTATAAACAAAAAAGAACTATGTAATTATAATTTTTCTCATTCTTATATTAAAATAAGAAATACTCATTTCACATTTTTGAAAGCTATACACATCTTTAATTTCATATCTTACGTATATATGTATAAATTATATATTTTTACTTGTTTTAATGTAAATTTTATTGTTTAGAGAGAAATTTTTAAATTCTAAAAATGATGTAGAATTATTTAATTTTAGTCACTATAGAATTCAATGATATTATCTTATTGTATATATAAATAAATTACTAGAATATCAATACATACATAGAAGATAATTTATGAAATTACAAGAAAATTATTAAAACTAAAATTAGTAATTAAAATTATATAATAAAATTTATAATTAGAGAACACCGAGGAAACCCATGCGTGTGGGACCTAACTAGTATACATAAAAAATAGAATTCACAGGTAAAAATAATAAAATTTCATATGAAAATAAAAATTCTCTAAAATATTAATTGAATATATCTATGCACGACATCCTATAATTTGAACTTGATATATTGCGAATCATATAATTTCATGTGAATAAAATTGTAAAAATATAAAAATACAAAAGTTTGTATAGAAGAGTATTATTCATATACATCATTATATTTCACTTCAAAATTATAAAAAAGATAAATTTTAAATTATAAGATTTCAAAAAAGAACTGAAATATATATGTAATGATTAATATCAAAAGAAACATGAATAGTTAACAAAACAAACTTTGTTATTTTATAATTTTATTAAAATCACATTATAGTTTAAAATCTATAACTTGATAATTCAGTATAGCTAAACTTGATATATGAGTGTAAATAAGTGATCGTCGATAAAAACAATCACTTATTTTTCATTTTCATTTTCTTTTAAAATCGAGAGAGTCCCGAATATGAAATAGATATGTCTGCCCTGTTTCCCATTTATTGTTGGGCAAATCTCAAGCTAGTATAAGTCAAAGTATAAAATTTCTAAACAGTGTTGACATTTATCAACTCTTCCTTAACGATATACTTTTACGGTGAAATACCTACATTACCCCTATTTTTTTGTCACCGATGTTACTAATTGTATTTAATGCTACTATTTTCATGTTATTGTTTTTTTTTTCAAATATGACTATTTTAATATTACTATTTTTTTTAAATGTTACTATTTTTTTTCTTCAAATGTTACTATCTGAGAGATTCTAGTTAATTAAAGGTATATCTAAACGTATTTCAAACAAAGAAATTGTTGATGAAGATTCAAAAGACTAATATTTAACATTAATATCAACAAAATCCAAATATAAAATCATTTATATGTTACTATTTGTGTTTGATATTACTATATGGAAAAAAAACACATTTAATTAATTTATAACATATACAAACATCAAAATTTTCACATCCAAACATTCTCATATTAAGTAGAATTCATTCAAGAATTAGAAGTTAGCATTAACAATTGAATTAATATCAATTTCATTGCCTTAAACGATTATTGCACATACATTACTATTCGATCTCAATGTTACTTTTCAGCAAACCACCCTCAATGCACATATATATGTGTGTGTATTTTCCATTATTTTCATTATCATCTTCCTACGTATGCTTCAAACTCTTATCGACTTAAATTCAAACTAAAAACATTATAATTTTAGAAATCAAATAGGAGTTCTTTCTTGTGCAACACACACACACACACTATACACACACACACACACAACATATACACACTACAAAAAAAATGGCCTTTAGTGACGAAAATTTTAGTGACGATCAAAATTCTGGTCACTAAAAGTAACCTTTTGTGACTTAATTTTTTCTTGGTCACCAAATTTTGGTGAAGAAACAAATTTACTGACCAAAACAAGAAAGTGGTCAATAAGTTCATCACTATTGTTGTGGCGGGAGCTTGCAGATCTAAATAGTGACCAAATTTGGTGACCACATCTTGGTATTGTCACCAAATGTTCTTTTAGTGACTAGATATTCTGGTCACTAACCTTGAGATAAACTAGTGATAGCCCTTCTGGTCACTAAGGATTGGCAGAAAATAAACACGTCATGCTATTAGTGACCAGAAGTCATGCTTGGTCACTAAATAACTTGATTGTGTTCCCGAGTAGATTTTCCGCTAAGAATTAGTGACCAAAAGTAATGGTTGGTCACTAAATTTTTTTAAATAGTGACCAATAGTTATGGTTGGTCACTAAATTGCTTGGTTGTGTTCCCCATTAAATTTCCCGCTAAAAATTCTTGACCATGTAGATGTTGGTCACTAAATTTGTTGGTGAAAAAATTGATCTCATTCTATATAATTTTATGATATAATAACATATATTAATTTTGTTTTACTTTTTAATGACATAGTTATTTTTTTGTTATGTCATATTATTGATAACATTTTCATTAAAAAAAAAAGGTATATTTTTTTTTACTATAACTCTCTATATTAAGCAATAATAATATAACCAAAAAAATTATGCAAAATGTTTTATAATACTATGTAACATGTAACAAATGGAGTATTAAAAAGAATGCAATGTTATACATGAAAAATGAACACAACAATTAATTAAATTAAATTGGATTTAAAAAAATGTGTGAAAAAGAAAAAATAAATAAAAGGGAGAAATTTTAAGACCACTTACACCAAAAAAAAAAGGAAAAAAATAATTAATTAAATTAAATTGGATTTTAAAAAATGTGTGAAAAAGAAAAAACAAATAAAAGGGAGAAATGTTAAAGACACTTGCACCAAAAAAAAGGAAAAGAAAAAAAGAAGAGTAAAGCAATATACGGACATAGTAAAGCAGTGAAGCAGTATACGCAGTTGAGAGGTTATCGATCTAGTAAACCCTGTCTTCCAAAGATTTTGTGGTCCGGGAAAAAATTTCATCTGAGAAGAAGCAGCTCCAGTGAGCGGCAATCACGCACGGCGACGTTTTCTTGATCCGAGAACTTCTATCGGTGGATTTGTTCAAATCTGGGCGTGATCAATTTGGTGGAGTTTTCTTGTCGCAGTCAAAGCTCTCCTACAGAGACCAAATTGAGAGTTGATGGTAAGTATTTTGAGCCCTGATTTACTATTAAACCCAATTTAGTATGTGTATAACTGAAATTTTTTGGGAGTAATAGGGTTCTTGTATTGCATATGCTGAACAATTGGTTTTCTTTTTGTTATGGGTAGTTTTATTATCGTTGATGGACCTGACCTTGTGTGAATTAATTAAGTAATTGTGGTGTTGGAGTTTTTTGTTTATTTTTTCTATTATGCATTAAAATGTGGGTCATTGTACTTTATTGGTGATATTTGAATAAATATTTAAACTTTTTTGTGTTAGCCAAGGACAGTGTCTAAATTACATTTTTGGCCGTTTGTGTTGACAAAGAAAAAGAAGACCATTTGCATCAGTCTTTTGTTTTGTAAAAAACTAAAGTTTGCATAGGTTCTTATTTCTACTTCATGCTAATGCTAATGTTGCTTTGTTTTTTGTACAACCTAATTTAGTTGGTTACATTCATTCAATGTAGTTTATGGCATGGACGACTTAGTCAATGGATGCATGATAGATTTTCTTGGTTGAATAGATTTTTAAGTAATATAAGGTTTTCAGATCAACAATCAGGCACTAAATTCCATAGGATAAATTAGAATTAATAATATAAGTTTTTCAATTGTAGGCTCCTGTTCTGAATTTTTGTATTGGGAACACTTAATGAATTCTCTATAGTATTTTAGTACTATTTAATACGAATAAATGGCTGGTGCGGCTTCATTTGTAGATGGCTGGTCCAGGTAAAGGAGGAGTTCGGAAAAAACGTACTCTAGTTAATAAGGTGACAAACCAAGTGCAACAGCTACTTCGTAGAAGCTCCCAACTTACACCAACCAAAGAAACATCGAAATTTCAGCTTTGCAATGAAGAAGAGATTCTTGAAACAGCAGAAATTGATATTCCATCATCAAAAATCAGGCGCACTTTAGATCTTAGTAGAGAAATTCACAGCCCTGTTGATCAGTCACTTTGCTTCACGCCGACTCAACAAAACAATGAGGAAG